>OX940941.1:5050894-5053394 GCA_954870645.1 Agrotis clavis
TTAGTGTCTTTGTTGATCGTATATAATTATTATTATTATTATATGAACGTGTGTGTGCGCGAAGGCTGCTTTAGCGTCAGTTTAACTGTGTGGACCGACGGTGCGTATATTATGCGTGTCCGTCTACGAACGGTCGCTGTATGAAATAAATACTAGCGGCGCGACGTTACCGGCGCATCGAAGCGTGCAGTGTCCGTCGCGTCCGATGAGTATCTGCTCTCGTTGAAAACGAGACCGACTTTTCGTGAGGAGCTCTATACGTCCCGGGCGGAATCGTAGATGATCTAGCGATATTGTCAACAGAATATAAAACACACGTGGACACGTCTCGTTACGAACGTTCCGAATGGGGGCATTTCCGTTCACGACTTCGAACGTCGTCGACGCCAACGCCCTTATGCGCGCGCAGCGCGTCCGCACGTGTTGAGACACACTCGTGCAGACGTTCGCGCGTGCGACCAAGAAAAAGACTTTCAGTTGTCTGAAAAGAGCTAGCCCGGTCGGCGTTTGCGTCTCTGAGATCGCGAACGCGCGGGTTATGAGGATTCCAGGCGCTCGCTCCGCTTCGCGACGAAGCGGGACGGGCGCCGACGATCTCTCTTGTCATCGAAGCTCCCTGGTTGATCCTGCCAGTAGTTATATGCTTGTCTCAAAGATTAAGCCATGCATGTCTCAGTGCAAGCCGTATTAAGGCGATACCGCGAATGGCTCAATATATCAGTTTTGGTTCCTTAGATCTTACTCAGTTACTTGGATAACTGTGGTAATTCAAGAGCTAATACATGCAATCAGAACTCTGACCAGTGATGGGATGAGTGCTTTTATTAGATCAAAACCAATCGACGGAGGGCTGCGCGTCTGAAGTCGTTAATTTTGATGAATCTGGATAACTTTTGCCGATCGCATGGTCCAGTACCGGCGACGCATCTTTCAAATGTCTGCCTTATCAACTTTCGATGGTAGTTTCTGCGACTACCATGGTTGTCACGGGTAACGGGGAATCAGGGTTCGATTCCGGAGAGGGAGCCTGAGAAACGGCTACCACATCCAAGGAAGGCAGCAGGCGCGCAAATTACCCACTCCCGGCACGGGGAGGTAGTGACGAAAAATAACGATACGGGACTCTTACGAGGCCTCGTAATCGGAATGAGTACACTTTAAATATTTTAACGAGGAACAATTGGAGGGCAAGTCTGGTGCCAGCAGCCGCGGTAATTCCAGCTCCAATAGCGTATACTAAAATTGTTGCGGTTAAAAAGCTCGTAGTTGCATTTGTGCGCCGCGCTGTCGGTGCACCGCATCCGCGGTGATACTGACACGTCTGCGGAGCATATCGTCGGTGAGCCGTCGGTCAAACGTCGGTTCAATATCAAAATCCTATCGCGGTGCTCTTCAATGAGTGTCGAGGTGGGCCGACAATTTTACTTTGAACAAATTAGAGTGCTCAAAGCGGGCTCAAAATGCTGCTTGAATATTTCGTGCATGGAATAATAGAATATGATCTCGGTTCTATTTTGTTGGTTTTCAGAACTCCGAGGTAATGATTAATAGGGATAACTGGGGGCATTCGTATTGCGACGTTAGAGGTGAAATTCTTGGATCGTCGCAAGACGAACATCAGCGAAAGCATTTGCCAAAGGTGTTTTCATCAATCAAGAACGAAAGTTAGAGGTTCGAAGGCGATTAGATACCGCCCTAGTTCTAACCGTAAATATGTCATCTAGCGATCCGCCGACGTTACTACAATGGCTCGGCGGGCAGCTTCCGGGAAACCAAAGATTTTGGACTCCGGGGGGAGTATGGTTGCAAAGCTGAAACTTAAAGGAATTGACGGAAGGGCACCACCAGGAGTGGAGCCTGCGGCTTAATTTGACTCAACACGGGAAATCTCACCAGGCCCGGACACCGGAAGGATTGACAGATTAACAGCTCTTTCTTGATTCGGTGGGTGGTGGTGCATGGCCGTTCTTAGTTGGTGGAGCGATTTGTCTGGTTAATTCCGGTAACGAACGAGACTCTAGCCTGCTAAATAGGCGTCGTCATTTAGGTGTGCGTGGCTAACGGTCGCGCAACTCACTGGCGACGTATTAAAATTCTTCTTAGAGGGACCGGCGGCTTCGAGCCGCACGAGATTGAGCAATAACAGGTCTGTGATGCCCTTAGATGTCCTGGGCCGCACGCGCGCTACACTGAAGGAATCAGCATGTTCTCCCTGGCCTAGAGGCCCGGGCAACCCGCTGAAACTCCTTCGTGCTGGGGATTGGGGTTTGCAATTATCCCCCATAAACGAGGAATTCCTAGTAAGCGCGAGTCATAAGCTCGCGTTGATTACGTCCCTGCCCTTTGTACACACCGCCCGTCGCTACTACCGATTGAATGATTTAGTGAGGTCTTCGGACCGACACGCGGTGGCTTCACGGCCGTCGGCGTTGCTGGGAAGTTGACCAAACTTGATCATTTAGAGGAAGTAAAAGTCGTAACAAGGTTTCCGTAGGGGAAC
>OX940941.1:5058394-5070894 GCA_954870645.1 Agrotis clavis
TTCGCCGCCCCCGGCGCCCTCAACCCAGTCTGTAGGCAAGAGACTGCTCTCCTCTCCGGAGGACGTGCAGGAGGTTGTGCGGCGCAGACTGGGAGGCAGGAAGCCTCAACTGCCACGAGGGGATGCGATGGGATTGCTTACTAGGCCGGACACCCCGCCGCCGCCTGCTCCTAGGGACCCGGGAACTGTAGAGGACATGGTGGCTACAGGGACTGAGGTGCCGGAGGTACCGGTGGTGTCGGTTAGGGCTGCGTCTGTTGGAGTCGAGGGGAGCCCGAAAGCGGCGGCCGGCGTGTTGGATGGCGTGGACCCGTTGGCGACTGCCCCCGTCGAGTCCCTGGCAGGACTCGCGACGGCATCAACCAAGGGGATAATGGAGGCTGTTCGTGCCAAGACCTCCCGGATGAACCGGGACGACGTTGCGGCAATCGGAGTCCATGCGGAACGCATCGCAGCGGTGATCACTCACCTCACCCTGCGCTTGGCTGCAGCTGAGGCTCGGGCTGCCGCTCTGCCCACAGTCGTCTCCCATGAGAGACCGCCGGTCAACAGAAAACCGGATTATGCCGCCATACTGAAGCTGCCTAATGGTAAGCCTAGGATGGCTGTTGAACAGCGCGGGCCGGCGGTGCTGGTGTACCCCAACTCGGAGACAATTAAGTCCTCCGAAGACACTCTCAAGGAACTGCGGGGGAAAATACAACCCGGACCAATCGGAATTCAGGTGGATGGGATTCGGCGAGTGGGGAATGCCGGCGTCGTCGTACAGACGGCGTCTGTTGCGGCTGCCGAAAAGTTAAAGGCTGCGACACCGTCGACGCTCAGGACGGCGGACCCAAAGGCCCGGAGGCCGTTGGTGGCCCTCCGGAACCTAAGTGGGGACCCAAACCCGGAGGAGGTACTGGACGACCTCCACCGAGTCAACCTCGCGGAGGATTCGACCTGGCCGCTTGAAAAAGTGAAGCGTGAGGCCAGGTACGCCTTCAAGAAGGGGAGACTCGGGGGCAGGACAACGACGGTCGTCTTCGAGGTCTCGGCACCCCTAAGGGACAAACTGGTGGGCCTCGGTAGGGTGTATGTGGGCTGGGACGCAGTCGAGATCTGCGATTTCGTCAGGGTGACGTGCTGTTCGAAGTGCCAAATGTACGGACACCCTGAGAAGCACTGCAGGGCGGCCGCCATGTTGTGCGGAAGGTGCGGAGAAACGGGCCACAAAGCGGCAGAGTGCCAATCGGCAACGGAATGTTGTGCCACGTGTAGGCGCCTCAAGCGACCGGAGGCGAATGGCCACAGGACGGCGGCGATAAACTGCCCGGCGCGTCTGTACGCGGAGCGGCAAGCCATCAATATGACCCAATATGGCTGAGCAGATCCGGGTTCTAAGGGTGGGACAGCTGAATCTGCAGGGGTCAGCGGCTGCGACAACAGAATTGCCAGTGATCGCCAGAGCGTTAAGTCTCGACCTCGTACTTGTCCAGGAGCAGTACCGCCAGACCAGGACCGTACAGTACGGGTCCGAATCTCTGGCAGGCATTCTGGTGGTTGATCCTAGGATAGCTGTCACATTCCTTGGGCACCTCAGTAACGACCATTGTGCGGTGGCGCATGTGAGCTGCGCCGACTCAACGGGTGACCTCTATGTTGTGTCCGTCTACTGCCAGTACAGCCATGACATCGCAGTGCATCTGCAGCATCTAACCAGGGTGTTAGACCACCTAGCTGGGCGGCCTGTACTGGTGGGGATGGACAGTAACGCTCACTCGCCGCTGTGGCACTGCGAGCGTAGGCAGTACGTTGGTAGGGGTCCCGACACGGAACACAGGAAGGCTCAGATGGAGGGGCTGATCCTGGGGCGGGGCCTCAGCATCCACAATGTGGAGGGTCAGCCACCTACCTTCCATGGACCAAACGGTCAGTCCAACGTGGACCTGACCCTTAGTAATCGCGGGCTAGCAGTGTCACAGTGGACGGTACACGAGGGAGTCAGCTTGAGTGACCATCAGCTCATCACCTTCGAGGTGGGCATGGGCACCGCACGGACAGGGGGTCGTACTGGGGAGGGGGAGACTGCCGCAGCACCGGTGTCCTTCCGAGACAAGGGTGTGGACTGGGAGCGATTTCGTGGGGTGCTCCACGCTAAGATGGGTAGGCTTCAGACTTGGAAGCCGGCACAAGAGATCTGCTCGCAGTACTCCAACATAGTCACCCACGTCGCGGAGACTTGCTTGGGCAGGCGTGGGAAGGGGGACACCGGGGGTTACGAATGGTGGACGGTCGATTTGGATAGGCTGCGACACTGCGTCTATTGTGCCAGAAGAGCGTGGCAAAAGTCACGGAGGACTGGGGATGGGGTGGAGGCTAAGCTAGAGACTCTGCGCGCGGCTAGAACGTCTTATAAGTCCGCTATGAGAGAAGCAGAGGTGGCTTTCTTCCGGGACATTGCGGAGACGGGGAACGACGACCCTTGGGGACTGGCGTACAGAGCCGCGTCGGGTAGGGTGCGCCCCCCGGCTAATGTCCTGCACGGAATCCGTCTCACGGAAGGCCATTCCACAACGGCCGTGGAGACCGCAACAAGCCTCCTCGCCACCCTATGTCCGGACGATGACTCGAGCATCGATACGTCGTACCACAGACAGGTTAGGGTCGCGGCGGCTTTTGCCCCAACGGGGCAGGACTCGGAACTACCACGACGGGAGGCGCTGGAGCGCATCGTCAGGGACCTGCCGAAGACAGCTCCCGGTTTGGACGGAATTAGTGCCCGGATCGTGAAGCACGCTTGGAGAGTCAGCGGAGCGGAGATGCTGCTCATGTACTCAGCGTGCATTCGCGAGGGTGTTTTCCCGGATATATGGAAGACAGGCCGGTTAGTCGTTTTGCCTAAGGGCAACGATCGGCCGCTCTCGGACCCAAAGGCGTACAGACCGGTTACCCTTCTCCCGATTTTGGGAAAGATACTGGAACGCCTCATCGTCACTTGCGCGCCTTGTTTATACCAGCACATTTCTGAGGCCCAGCACGGTTTTTCCAGGGGTAAATCCACGGTAACGGCACTTAATGCAATCCTGGATCGAGTGGCGCACTCCTCGGAGAAATACGTGCAGGTCGTTTTACTAGATATTTCCGGGGCGTTTGACAACGCCTGGTGGCCCATGATACTCACGAAAGCCAAGCAGGGTGGCTGCCCTCCTAACATTTACAAGATTCTGATAAGCTATTTCACGGAAAGGCGAGTAGGTCTGTTCATGGGCGACCAGGTGGTGTGGAAGCGGTCCACGATGGGCTGCCCCCAGGGTTCGGTGTTGGGACCACCACTCTGGAATCTCCTGCTCGACGACGTCCTGAGGTTGCCTTGGCCCGAGGGGGTGAGGGCGGTGGCGTATGCGGACGATATCACGCTGGTAATCGAGGCACCGAGTAGGGCGGCGATCGAGCGGAACGCTCGGTTGTCGCTGGAGGCGGTGTCCGCGTGGGGGAAGCGGAACCGTCTCGCGTTTTCGGCGACAAAGTCGCAAACTTTGACCCTTAAGGGAAAATTTAAACGTCCCCCCACAGTTCGCATGGACGGTGCCTCGATTCCCGGCGTGGCTAGTGCCAAAGTGCTGGGCGTTGTCATAGACGAAGCGGGCTCCTACGTGCCGCATGCTAGTTTGGCCGGCCAACGGGCTGTGAATGCCTTCGGGAAGATGTCGAGGATATCGGCCTCTTCCTGGGGCGTAAGGTACCGCGCCCTACGGGTCCTGTACTCAGGGACCTATGTGGCGATCGCTACATATGCTGCGGCCGTATGGTGGCGGAGTTATAGCAGGTTTGCAGTGCGGAGTGCGCTGCTCCGCACGCAACGCCCGGCACTCATTCTCCTCACTAAGGGGTACAGGTCTGTCAGCACCGCAGCGTTGCCTGTGCTTGCGGGAGTGCTTCCGGCAGACCTGGAGGTTTGTCGAGCGGGACGTGTCGCGCAGGAGTGTTCCGGGTTGGTCGGCAAGGTGCGCAAAGCGGCGATCAGGGAAGTGAGGGCGGAGGTTGTTGCCCTATGGCAGGAGCGGTGGCAGTCTTCCGGCGATGGAAGGGAGCTGTATTCATTTTTCCCGGATGTGACGGCTCGGGTAGGCTACAGCTGGGTGGAGCCAGATTACATGGTGTCGCAAGTCCTCACGGGGCATGGGAGTTTCCGAAGCAGGCTGCACAGGATGTCGCTTTGCGACACGCCTGTCTGTTACTGCGGCCTGGAAGAGGAGACTCGGGACCATGTCCTGTGGGACTGCGAGCTGTACGGAGAGGCCAGGGCAGAGATGTTGGGGAACTGGACGCGTCAGGAGCCGGGACCGGTCTTCCACCAGCAGCTTGTGGACAGTCCGGAGGGTTTCCAAAGGCTGAAACGGTTCGCTCATAGTTGGCACAGCCTGAGGAAGGAACTGGAACTGCGTGTGGACCTGTCAGGTACCATCGAGTCGGATGGGAGCAGCAGTTCCAGTACGGACTGTCCGAACAGCTGAACTGGTGGATAGTTATTTCTAGAGGCCGGCTCGGGCGTGAAGTCCCGTAACTGTGGTGTGGGTGCCCCAGACGGGGCGCGGTATAGTATACAGGCATCGAATAGAATAGAAGGGATGATGGTCCGTATGCCGAAAGGCGGGTAGGACCAGGGGGGACTGGATTGGGAGGTGTCCCTATCTACTATCTAGCGAAACCACAGCCAAGGGAACGGGCTTGGGAGAATCAGCGGGGAAAGAAGACCCTGTTGAGCTTGACTCTAGTCTGGCATTGTAAGGAGACATGAGAGGTGTAGCATAAGTGGGAGATCGTTCGCGCGATCGTCGCTGAAAAACCACTACTTTCATTGTTTCATTACTTACTCGGTTGGGCGGAAGCGGTGCGCGGTCGATAATATCGGCGGGCGCACGGTGTTTCGTTCCAAGCGTGCAGAGTGGCGACGTGGCGGCAACGCTCGTCGCCGTACAACTCCCGCGTGATCCGGTTCGAGGACACTGCCAGGCGGGTAGTTTGACTGGGGCGGTACATCTGTCAAAGAATAACGCAGGTGTCCTAAGGCCAGCTCAGCGAGGACAGAAACCTCGCGTGGAGCAAAAGGGCAAAAGCTGGCTTGATCCAGATGTTCAGTACGCATAGGGACTGCGAAAGCACGGCCTATCGATCCTTTAGTATAAAGAGTTTTTAGCAAGAGGTGCCAGAAAAGTTACCACAGGGATAACTGGCTTGTGGCAGCCAAGCGTTCATAGCGACGTTGCTTTTTGATCCTTCGATGTCGGCTCTTCCTATCATTGCGAAGCAAAATTCGCCAAGCGTTGGATTGTTCACCCATCAAAAGGGAACGTGAGCTGGGTTTAGACCGTCGTGAGACAGGTTAGTTTTACCCTACTGATGGCTTGTCGTTGCGATAGTAATACTGCTCAGTACGAGAGGAACCGCAGTTTCGGACATTTGGTTCATGCACTCGGCCGAGCGGCCGGTGGTGCGAAGCTACCATCCGCGGGATTATGCCTGAACGCCTCTAAGGCCGAAGCCAGCCTAGCCGAATCCGGCAAGGATATGCTCACTGTGGAGCCCCGAGAGTCGGGAGGCTCTAAACAATGTGACTTTACTAGTCGCGCTTCACCACGTGAGGTGCGACGTCGAAGCCCATTTGGATCGCGGAGATCGATGCTGTCCGTTTAACGCGTGCATCACGGCTCCGAAGGTCCGAATTTACCTCAGTTCGATGTCGGGGCTCGGAATAGTCTGTAGACGACTTCCGTTCCTGGCGGGGTGTTGTGCTCGGTAGAGCAGCGTCGTGCTGCGATCTGTTGAGACTCAGCCCTACGCCAGGTGATTCGTCCGAGGACGATGACGCTTCGACGCCGCTTCGTGGCGTTTCACAATAATATTATAATCGTGTGACTTTCGAGTTTGGCGATGTTATTGTGACACGTTACGATAGGCGTCACTGCGGCTTAGATCGGATTAATACGCGAACGCGCCACGGTCGAGAGATTTCCTCTCATTCCGTTCGAAAGCGTCTTTACAGAGGTTGTTTTTTTTTTTTTTCTTTTTCCGTCCTGTCGGCGCCGGCGGCGCCGAATTTTTTTTAACTACGGATTTAATACACGAACCAGTTCGCATTTTAATACACGAACCAGAGGCTGCGCGCGCACTCTCACGCTCACATCACAACTTCGAGAATTACGTACCCCTCTGTGTGGTTTCGGCGCGCCGGCGCGTAATACACGAACCGACGAGGGGACACTCTCCTCATCGAGCACGTTCACTTCCTCCCGAAGCCGGAGCGGCACACGGCTCAGCGCACGAACGAACGAACCCCGAACCTGAAACGTTATCATTTTGTCTCGTTAAAAAATTATAATTTTTAATCGATAAATGTGATAGAGATAGAATCGTCATAGAGAGAATCGTCGAAAGTAGGCAATTTTTGATTGTGTTCTGTTAATCTGCTTGCTTCGATAAACTCAATACTGGGCTCAATAAATTAATTTAAATAATAAATTAGAACGCGTATTCATATAAATAATAATTAATAGTAAAAATAATTAATAGATTTAAAAAAAAACTAAACACCCGCATGTAAATATAACCCATAAACAATCCCTTACATAATATACAACCACCCGCGTTTTGAGTGGCCCATCTCTTCTGTTATGTTCTCTTCTTTTCTGTAAATTTCTATCCCGCGATCCTAGATTCAACGGATAATCGCTAGGTTCGTTTCCTCCCCTACTTCGAGTAAACTCAATACCGGGCTAAATAAAATAAATAAAAAATAACAGTCAAAACTACTTTTGCCCAATGGAGAGCTGGTCAAAACTTTAATTTCCTCTTAAGGTGATTGCTTCGATGTAGCCCGCGAAATTCAATTTTTTTTTACGTTTTTTTTGCAATTTGCAGGCCAGTGACATGTTGTAACTTTACAAATATATGTGTTGCGGTAGCAACAAGTATAATTTTAAATATAAAAATTATCAAAAAAACTCGCTCCATCAGCTCTCACATAGAAAAGGTGCATCGTAGTTAGATTTCGGAGATTTTAACATGATGCACCTTTTCTATGTGAGAGCAAAATTGAATTTCGCGGGCTGGTTGGAGCATCCCCCTTAATAAATATCCTTTAGTCAATAATACTTTTGACTAAAATAACAGTCAAAACTACTTTTGCCCAATGGAGAGCTGGTCAAAAAAAAGTATTTTTAGTTGACATTTACTAGATGTAACAGTCAAGAAGCAGATCGACGGAGCCCCGCTTCGCGGGGCTCCTACTTCTGGGTGGTTTAAAAAAAAATAACCACGAAGAGGATGGCGGGGTCTTTCAGACCCCGCCATCCTCTTCTAACCTAAATTGTCCGAGTCGGGGTGCCAGCAAGTCCCGAGCTCGCTTCGCTCGCTCTTAAAGGTGCAGTCCATCAATATAGATATTCGATAAAACTTTAATTTCCTCTTAATATATATCCTTTAGTCAATAATACTTTTGACTAAAATAACAGTCAAAACTACTTTTGCCCAATGGAGAGCTGGTCAAAAAAAAGTATTTTTAGTTGACATTTACTAGATGTAACAGTCAAGAAGCAGATCGACGGAGCCCCGCTTCGCGGGGCTCCTACTTCTGGGTGGTTTAAAAAAAAAATAACCACGAAGAGGATGGCGGGGTCTTTCAGACCCCGCCATCCTCTTCTAACCTAAATTGTCCGAGTCGGGGTGCCAGCAAGTCCCGAGCTCGCTTCGCTCGCTCTTAAAGGTGCAGTCCATCAATATAGATATTCGATAAAACTTTAATTTCCTCTTAATAAATATCCTTTAGTCAATAATACTTTTGACTAAAAAATGTAACCGTCTTCAAAAATAACCACAAAAAAGGGTAAAATAACCTACAAAACTTTTCTTTCGGAAGTCGGTGGTTTTTTTTATTAATTGCATTGTATTTTTGCCACCGACTTCCGAAAGAAAAGTTTTGTAGGTTATTTTACCCTTTTTTGTGGTTATTTTTGAAGGCGGTTACATTTTTTTCTAAAAAGTTGTTTTTTTTTAACTCTTTTTAGTATAAATATTGAGCCAAAATTCTTGTCAAATACATCATTTTCTTACATAATTATGTAAAAAATCTGTAGCACCGGTAACAACATCGTTAACATCTCTTTCATTCCTTCCCTATCTCAAAAACTACTGAACCGATTTTGATGAAACTTGCAGTATTCCTTAAGTTGAACGATACCTAGTACAACATAAAAAGAGAGAACAAAGAGAGATATGCGAACACAAACATAATTTACTAAAACATTCGATGTCGACTCCTTACTAGAGGAGTTGTACCTTCCATGATCAGCTCATCCACCTGAGATGATGATTAACAGATGCAAATACTTGAACAGCTTTAGAAAATTTATGAAAATGGTACTATGTGCCTATGAAATTTGAAGGTTGCCCTCGATTTCCCTGGGATCCCATCATCAGATCCTGACCTGATGATCATGGGACCAATTGGAAAGTATACCCTTTCAAAGAAAAGAAAAAAAATCCAAATCGATCGGTCCAGGCGTCTTCGAGAAATCGGGGGACATACATAAAAAAAAAAAAAAAAAAAAAAAGATTCCGACGAATTGAGAACCTCCTCCTTTTTTTGAAGTCGGTTAAAGATAACAGTCAAAACTACTTTTGCCCAATGGAGAGCTGGTCAAGAAAAAGTATTTTTAGTTGACATTTACTAGATGTAACAGTCAAGAAGCAGATCGACGGAGCCCCGCGTCGCGGGGCTCCTACTTCTGGGTGGTTTAAAAAAAAATAACCATAAAACCTTTCATTTCCTCTTAATAAATATCTTTTTTATTCACATGTTAAAACTACTTTTGACGAAGAGCGTTCTGTCTATCCCGCGATCCTTGATTCATCGAGTAATCGAGGGGGCGGGAGGCGGGGGGGTCTTTTCTTCCTCTTCTTCGAGCAGAAGGAAGTTCTCGGGTTTCTTTCTCCCTCGCATTAGGTACGCACACACGGCCTTCCTCCATTTAAGACACGATGAATGGGGGCGGTCAGGTTGAACGGGGGGGGGGGGAGGGGGCGCTTCTCTTCCTCTCCTTCATCGAGAAGGAAGAAGTAGACATTTATCGTAAGCGAGCGAGGGCTGGGTGCTGGGGGGGGGGGAGGGGGGGGAGGAAGGGAGGGGGCGGGGGGGGGGGGGGACGTTCCTTTCTCTTAGCTTAGTTTTGTGTCACTTATCTGTAAATCTCCGATTTATCATAACTTTCCACCACCGCCTCTCTGTCGGTCGGTCGTACGTGCGCGCGCGGCTAAGCCTAAACTGCGCACGCGCACGCGCACGGCCGATATGTAGTTTTGCGCGTATAACACTGTTGTCATGCGGCGCGACGTACGAGTTGTTACCGGGCGGAGCGCGCGTGTGGCTGTACGACGGCGCGGTGTGTGCTGTTTTCGAGGTTTTGCGCGACGCGGGACACGAGTCTCTCTATTATTATTGTCGAAGAAGATGATAATAATATGGGGTGATACTGCTGTCTGCGCGCGCGGCTTCGGTCATGCACTGTTGCCAGTTGTGCGATATGAGTAAAGTGAAAAGAGTGTGTCCTTCTTATAACTAAGCGTTTGTATATAAATAATAATGTATATATAGCATGATCATCGCGTGTGCGAACTATGTGACTGTCTCTGGCTTATGTGAAACTGTCACCGGTTAGTGTCTTTGTTGATCGTATATAATTATTATTATTATTATATGAACGTGTGTGTGCGCGAAGGCTGCTTTAGCGTCAGTTTAACTGTGTGGACCGACGGTGCGTATATTATGCGTGTCCGTCTACGAACGGTCGCTGTATGAAATAAATACTAGCGGCGCGACGTTACCGGCGCATCGAAGCGTGCAGTGTCCGTCGCGTCCGATGAGTATCTGCTCTCGTTGAAAACGAGACCGACTTTTCGTGAGGAGCTCTATACGTCCCGGGCGGAATCGTAGATGATCTAGCGATATTGTCAACAGAATATAAAACACACGTGGACACGTCTCGTTACGAACGTTCCGAATGGGGGCATTTCCGTTCACGACTTCGAACGTCGTCGACGCCAACGCCCTTATGCGCGCGCAGCGCGTCCGCACGTGTTGAGACACACTCGTGCAGACGTTCGCGCGTGCGACCAAGAAAAAGACTTTCAGTTGTCTGAAAAGAGCTAGCCCGGTCGGCGTTTGCGTCTCTGAGATCGCGAACGCGCGGGTTATGAGGATTCCAGGCGCTCGCTCCGCTTCGCGACGAAGCGGGACGGGCGCCGACGATCTCTCTTGTCATCGAAGCTCCCTGGTTGATCCTGCCAGTAGTTATATGCTTGTCTCAAAGATTAAGCCATGCATGTCTCAGTGCAAGCCGTATTAAGGCGATACCGCGAATGGCTCAATATATCAGTTTTGGTTCCTTAGATCTTACTCAGTTACTTGGATAACTGTGGTAATTCAAGAGCTAATACATGCAATCAGAACTCTGACCAGTGATGGGATGAGTGCTTTTATTAGATCAAAACCAATCGACGGAGGGCTGCGCGTCTGAAGTCGTTAATTTTGATGAATCTGGATAACTTTTGCCGATCGCATGGTCCAGTACCGGCGACGCATCTTTCAAATGTCTGCCTTATCAACTTTCGATGGTAGTTTCTGCGACTACCATGGTTGTCACGGGTAACGGGGAATCAGGGTTCGATTCCGGAGAGGGAGCCTGAGAAACGGCTACCACATCCAAGGAAGGCAGCAGGCGCGCAAATTACCCACTCCCGGCACGGGGAGGTAGTGACGAAAAATAACGATACGGGACTCTTACGAGGCCTCGTAATCGGAATGAGTACACTTTATAGTAGATTAGTAGCCAAGGGCTGTAAGGTATCAATTGCAGCCCGAGATATTTAGGCGCACGAGCGCAGCGAGGGCGCCTATAGTTCGAGGGTGCAATTGATGCTTACACCCGAGCTAACTACTCTGCTTTACATCTCGATTGTGAGGTAAGTATAAAAAACCGGCATTGCAAGAATAAAACATTTTATTAGTTAATTGCTGCTTCAGCTTCCATTTTCATTGATTCGGGAGTGCAGCTTAATTAAATCTTCATCACTTGCAGTACTCATGTTTTTTTCCTAATTATCACGTAATTATAAAAAAGTCCCAAAAACAAACAATATAATATATATTATATATTTAAAGTAAAAGTTTTCTATTCCCGCCTTTTTTCATCTTTTTTTTTTTTCAAGAACGGGATTTGAGCTTCGCCGTTCGATATTTAAAATTGATGACTATTAAACTCGAAGACAAGGCTGAATAGCGAAGCGACCTCTTTTGTCATTAGGCTGAATGCATGATGTCTATTGCCAATATGATGGTTAGATGTCCGCAAACTTTTTTTTTAATTACTTACCGCCCTAGGGCCTTTTCTAGGTACATTAATACCCTAGAGCGCTAATTGGTTACTTACAAGCCCCATTTGGGGGTAATAAGGACCTACTTACCGAACATGAGAGATGTAAAATATTTTAACGAGGAACAATTGGAGGGCAAGTCTGGTGCCAGCAGCCGCGGTAATTCCAGCTCCAATAGCGTATACTAAAATTGTTGCGGTTAAAAAGCTCGTAGTTGCATTTGTGCGCCGCGCTGTCGGTGCACCGCATCCGCGGTGATACTGACACGTCTGCGGAGCATATCGTCGGTGAGCCGTCGGTCAAACGTCGGTTCAATATCAAAATCCTATCGCGGTGCTCTTCAATGAGTGTCGAGGTGGGCCGACAATTTTACTTTGAACAAATTAGAGTGCTCAAAGCGGGCTCAAAATGCTGCTTGAATATTTCGTGCATGGAATAATAGAATATGATCTCGGTTCTATTTTGTTGGTTTTCAGAACTCCGAGGTAATGATTAATAGGGATAACTGGGGGCATTCGTATTGCGACGTTAGAGGTGAAATTCTTGGATCGTCGCAAGACGAACATCAGCGAAAGCATTTGCCAAAGGTGTTTTCATCAATCAAGAACGAAAGTTAGAGGTTCGAAGGCGATTAGATACCGCCCTAGTTCTAACCGTAAATATGTCATCTAGCGATCCGCCGACGTTACTACAATGGCTCGGCGGGCAGCTTCCGGGAAACCAAAGATTTTGGACTCCGGGGGGAGTATGGTTGCAAAGCTGAAACTTAAAGGAATTGACGGAAGGGCACCACCAGGAGTGGAGCCTGCGGCTTAATTTGACTCAACACGGGAAATCTCACCAGGCCCGGACACCGGAAGGATTGACAGATTAACAGCTCTTTCTTGATTCGGTGGGTGGTGGTGCATGGCCGTTCTTAGTTGGTGGAGCGATTTGTCTGGTTAATTCCGGTAACGAACGAGACTCTAGCCTGCTAAATAGGCGTCGTCATTTAGGTGTGCGTGGCTAACGGTCGCGCAACTCACTGGCGACGTATTAAAATTCTTCTTAGAGGGACCGGCGGCTTCGAGCCGCACGAGATTGAGCAATAA
>OX940941.1:7605894-7948894 GCA_954870645.1 Agrotis clavis
CATCTTTGAATTTAATCTCTTCTCGATTCAGTAGCTCATTCAGAATACACTACTTTTAGCAAGCATTATATTCTGCCACACGTTATAAAACCAACCCTGCAACTGCCTTGTTACCGCAAAACCACGTTAAGCTGTAGGAAATCGATTTACGGCACTGTTGCAAGATTGAAGACTGATTAGAGGCACGGCGCCTTTATATTGCGAACAAGTCGATTGCAACCGGGAGATACTGCGAGCTTATTGGCTTGGACACTGCTTTATAAGTTTTCTACAAATTCTGTTTATAGTTAAATGGAATGCTTGATGTTGGTGGGATTTGTTGGGATTTGAGAGATTTGAAACTGATAGATAGAGATAAATATATCTGGGTGATTTTGGAATGATTTTATATAAACAGGAGTACCTTTCTTCTATGTTTATCTAAATTGCTCTTGGCCTGAGCTCAGAAGCAAAGACGAGACCCATGATAGAGCGAGTCTGCCCAGAAGAAATTAGGAAGTCTACAAATGAACTGGCACGAACAGCGCACCGACGGAATATTACAGAAAAACTGTTTTGTGGCGGATTCCAACAGGATTCTAATCATAACAGGGAGGATTGAAGAAGGAAGGAAGTAATGCAACATGTGATTGGGTCGAACTCACGATCTACAATTCGAGGCCGTTACCCGAGGGCCACCATTGCTCCTCAAATATTTAAATTGACAAAAAAAAGTGCAGCAAAAGACAAAGAAAGCGGGTATTCAGATATGTCTGCTCCTAACAATAATTTAATTTTATAGCGCTTGCAACAGCGTCGAAATATCGGGAACTCAAACAAATGGTTAATCACGGCAGATATCCCGTAAGTGACATTTTAAGTTTGACAAAAAATGTTTATTTATGTACCGTTAACTTTACGCGTTCGTCCTGGTGTCATGGATTATAAGGGGTTTATCAGCTTGCCCCTCACATGTGTACTTTGAAGGCCGTTAGGGCGGTTAAAAGAAAATATTTATGGCATCTGAAGTATCGTCCTGAGACTTAAAATGGCCCTGCTATGCAACAACATGTGCGAATAATAGTTTGTTTTACGAGCATCTCAAAGATTTTCATCACATTTCAGAAATACTGCGAAAACATTGCTTTTTAATCTAGAGGCTTAAATATTAACATTTTAAATTCTGAGTTAGCCAACCCTACATTGCAATTTTATTATAGTTTAGCGGTAATTTTGACGCACACATACACTGACTCTCGAAATGTGGCAATTGCGTACTTGCATGACTAGATGTATGATGACGATGAGGGAACGAGACGCAAAGAGATGCAAATATCGCTCCTGCTCACCACGAGCGAAAAAAATACCAAGCACCCTGTGACACGCATTATTTTTAAACACACAAACACACAGACCATCATTATTAGCTTGGTTACTTCGTGTATCATCGGCAATTATCGGCAGCACTCTTCAATGTGCACACGGCAGCTGAACATAATTTATAGCGCACTATCTTTGGTCACAGTTTTGTCGTCACACTTTTGTCACGTGCCACATTTTGTCAGAACGCGTTTGAGGGTTGGTGCCATTGTTTGTTAAACGAGAAGTGTCGCGTTTTTAGATTATTTATAGTTTGGTTGCATGGGGTGACGATAATGTATTTTTTGTGGTTGTTATTTAAATGGTAGGTTTGTGTCATAAATGGGGCATTGATTTAATCATTTTTTCAGTTTCTCACACAGAACAGAAGTAAATAATTTCTATCGTGTTGTTGTAACTTTGCCACAAAAATTATTCCCCTTTAAAAAAAGTTTTGATCCTGTTCCCTAGTACTTTCTGTTCAGATTCCACATTGTGTCCTCGTTTTCGGTACTTTTGTGTTGGATTTTATAATTATTTAATTGTTCTGCTATCCCCGTGCGGAAAAAATGGGTCGAATATTACAATAATCAAAATTAAATGAAACAAAAACCTTTGGCTAATTTTTTTCGTGGGGAATTATTTTTGTGGCGTACTTACAAGAACCCTTTCTATCTCGGACATAACGTAGCAACGGAAAGACTAAACAATACGTATGATGGGGTAAAAATAAAACTAAAATATTTATGTACTTAATACTATATTGAATTTATTGTGTTTCCTAAATTCTCGCAAATATTGCTAAAGAAGTATGTAACGCTTTGAAAATAAATTTTAACACCCTATAGGTATTTCGTCTCTACTTCTTTAATGTAAGTAGGTACTTCAGATGTTTTATAAATAAACACATTACAATTAAGAAATCAAGAAACTCGTACAAAAACGATTCATAAAATTATTCCCAATTTCTCAAAACTACAAACTATCAGTCAGACCATGATATTAAAACCCGTTCCATTTTAAAAATGCAATTATAACAACCGAGATATCGTTCAAGCAATCCCCTTAAAACAACATTCGTGCTATTTCCAGCGCACAATCGCTGAATAACTATTTATCTATCATTTAAATACCACACTCGCGATCTTTCTAAACACACATTCAATCTCTTACATTGTATTAAAAGCCGCTGAACATTACATTCACAGTTAAAGACGGGAATGCTAACACAACTGTGCACTCCTACAATGACGATTTGCAGCGGCTTGCAGCGATTTAAGCTGGATTTGCATAAGACCTGGCGACAACAACGCTTCCAATACGATGAAAAGCGCTGATATTTACGGAGAAAGCGTTTTGTATTGAATTTTTGGGGTGACGGTGAGTAATTAAAAAGGCGGATTTGGGATTTGTCGCTGAAACTGAAACTCTGTGTTGAGGATTGATTAAAGTCAAAACAAAACACCAAAATAATTTTTACTTTCTCGTCGATGAAAACGGCTCTAACAATTACAATGAAATTTGGAATAATATAGGGGTTAATAAGGGTGAAAAATCGATCTAGCTAGGTCCCATGTCTAGGATTTGTTTTCTCCATATTTTCACGCATAAAGATTCATACGCACTATATTTTAAATTATATAGACATAATATCGTTGTCACGAACTTCTATGGTAATAACGATAGCGGGTTCAAACCCCAGATACAGATAGATAGGTTGTTTTTTGTATTTTTAAGGTTTTTTTTTAGATTTCCTCTATATTCACCAAAGCGGAGCTCGGTCCTACAGCTGTAGAGCTTAAATAAGAGAATTTTTTTTAAGCCATTGTGGATCTTTGACAGTCATTACTGTTAGTCAGAATCTTGAAATTCTGGCAACCAGTCTTACCAAGATATTGTAATATCCAGTGCCTGAGTCCTGACCTCCACACGTCAGATACGCAGTCGCTCCATGTAAAATACTGATTCAGCTGTATTTGGTTCAACTGAAATCCGACCCCAACATTGTTGGGAAAAGGCTAAGAAAATGGTGTACCTATCGAAAATCTATAAAATAACGCCACAATCGAAACTACAAAAACATTAAATAATCTACAAAACTTTACCCACTACAGTACCATAGTTGAATTAACACCCAAATTCCCACAGACTATTATGCAAATCCAGTATAACAATGCTGAGCGGAACTAATCCGCCGACAGAGTGTAACTACTGTTCTTTTGTATCCACGACCGCCGACAGTTGTCCCGTGTTCACGTATTGTGTGCAGCATGCACAAATCCAATATTAAAGCTTTGATGTCCAATAATTCGATTATCTAATTGTTGGTACGTGATCGCGAATTTTCGAATTGTTTGACGATTTAGATTTTAGGTAACTGGATTTTGTTATGCTGTGGTTTATGGGAAGAATTTATAAATAATAGGTTTTGTATTTGATGTTTAAACTTTAAAGCATGTTGTAAAGAGCAAGATGACTGAAAATTATGAAATAGGTCGTCAATGAGATTAAAAAAAATATTTGACCCGTATATTTAAATAAATAAACATAATTATTAGTATGACAAAATTGACAAATATATGACGCCAAAGGGACTGTCAGACTCTTGCTGACTAAAAGTCCACCCTTTTAAGATGGTCCCACGACTCAGCTTCTCAGATTATATCAAAGCCTGTAACAGATTTAGGAATAAACCAAAAATGTTTATAAGAACCAACTGCTACTAAATCATGGCAATACACCTACATAATTTAATTACTACCCTCACGCCGCAATCGCCCGTGAAACAAGATAAACAAGCACATTCATTAGAGATGTATTCAACTAATTCCCAACGACTAAAGTTGTCATGTTGTGTCATTTCGACACTAAACGGATGTGTACAGAAGGTTAGTTCCACACAACGAACGGAATTGCACACTTACATGAACATGCTTCCCTCTCATAGAGAGGAGGCCTGTGTCCCAGCAGTGGGAACATTATAGGCTGATGATGATGATGAACATGCTTTATCAGCGAGGGTAATAAGCCCATTCGTGACTGTCATAGAGTCCACGCCACGGCTGGAGTCCTGCGAAATAATCGTGGTACTATATTGTTTTGCAAATTAGATGTAATGACATGGAAACTAGCGCTCCGACAAAACGACTTCAGTCGTGGCGTGGAGTAAACATGAACAGGGAACTGTCTCGGTGTCTATTATTTGTAGTAAAACTCAGTGCTGGGATTCAGTTTTAAATCCAGAGGTCGCAAGGACATTTGCTCAGCAGGCCAGGGTGTCAGGACTTGATCCTCGGTCGGTAGACTCTATTTTTTTAGGTTGTAATAAAATGAACGATAGGCATACCATTATCATCATTATGTCAGCCAATTACATTGCAGACCGCAGGCCTCCCTCAAAGAGCCCCAACTATCTTGGTAGTTCACAACCATTTACTGCCAGCCACCTTATTCAAATCATCGATCCATCATGCTGCAAAGTCATTACTCAAATATAACAAAACTAAACTATAAAAGAGCATAAAAAATAGTGTTTCCTCATCTAGAAATTCTCAATGTGAGGATGAATTTATGCCTTTTAGAATATAGTACATTTTGCCCTAATACAGTTACAAACTGGACGCTTTTCTGTGCACCTGTTTTAACTCTTCTTGTGGAAATGACCTTCTGTAACAATATTTTGTGACTTAACTTGTAGTTAATTGCGTCGATAGAAAGTTTGACTACAAGTGAAGAAGCGTCGTTCGGAAAACTGTTAGTAAAATGTCTTAGTTTGACTTCTTCTCACTTTGGATGTGTGTTTTGTTTTCGACTATAGTTAGTTTAGTTCATTAGTCATACTCAGAGTTTGTGTATGCCACCTTCTACAGTTTTTACATACTCCTTTTGATCTCGTCCATTTTCAATTGTTCATACAAGCGGATGTTCTGACGTCCAAATGTGTTTCTGACGTTTCTGTGTGTCTCTCTGTCTACTACAGCAAAGGGTATGTTCTAGTATTGGTTTTGTTGTTGTTCAAACTTTGATTGATCATCATCATTGCAAAGCTCCAGGCTTCCAGCCTGCCTACTTTTCAATGGCAGTATTTCAAATGGTAATAAAGAAGTCTTGATAGCTTGATGATTTAACACCTCGCTCCTCATGCATGAGGTTGCGAGTTCAAACCCAGCAAGTACTAATATGTCTTTTAAATCATTCCATCATGATCTTTTACATCTTGGACATCACTGACATAGGTGACGGAAAACATCGTGAGGAAATCTGGACTTAATGTATACTTAGTAGGTAAGTAGGGATTCTAGAGGTGGATTAACTAACTCTTACACCAGAGGGTGACCAAATCCTCACAAGAAAACAAGATAAATGATCAATTTTCCTATAATGTAATGTTATCAGATCAACATCTGAATTTTATTATCACTCACAAAATCTTATCAAATGGTGCAAAAAAAACATCGTACATGAATTAAATGCACACAAATTAGATTCCCCGATACGCCAGTTGTATCCAATTCCCCACAAAATACCTTTTAACATTTGCATAACTTAAGGTTGATTTAAAATTGTAATAAGCCACTCCCCTCGCTTTTTGCAACAATACTGGGTCTTACATGTACATCTATTAATGTATTAATGTAGTTCCGACCCTAAATTCGTACGTAGAACGATATTCGAGACACAGCTGACGGAATTTGAGACTCTATTCTACATGGAATAAAGTAGGAAATTGTTCAGAAGGTACTGCGTGAGGTGTAAAGAATAAATACGGACAGTTTTAATAATTTATCAAGGATTAATTTTATAGCTTGTCATGTTGGCATCATAAAGGCATGAAATGGACCCTAAAAGTGCGTAATCCGGAGTGACGTGCACTTTTAGACAATTTATTAGTTTTTTCTTTTCGGAATAAAATTAACATACATAAATTCGGAATTTGATTTATTAGTAGTGTTGAATTTACATACTCAATCCTGTGGACTTATCTGAATAGTTTCCTCCTTAAATATAAATGTTTCCTTACTGATAACACATTATATGAGTATTATGTCTATGAAATGTCATAATTTTCATGCGTTACTAATGAAAAAATTAATAAAAAGTCGTCTGAAATTCTTTACAGTCGGACTTTTTTCGCGATCTGTGGTTTACTGGTGTCTTTGTAAGAATTCAAGCAATTTCTACGCCCGATTTATATTAGGAACTTTTTTAATCTCTTCAATTCTTTCCACAAAATAAATAGATCGTAGAACACAAAATAATGTCAACTGAACTGAAACAAATAATATTAAATGCAGTTCACGTACTTATTATGATCGACGCGGTTCATACAATATTAAAACCGAACAACAAATAAATAATGACTAATAAGTTCCATCAAAATAATAATTAATGAAAAGCACTAACAATTTGTGGTCTATCATATATCATAGTCATAATTTAAACCAGCATAAATTGATCCCTGCCCCTTTCATGTTGCAGCTGTAATACATTGGGATGAAATTCCGGTTCAGAATGGCTAGGTCAATTTATATTGGCCATGTCGCTATAAGTTAGATTATTGTCACCCTTGTATTCTGAATCAATTCTGTTACGGACAGTGGGGTATTAAATTTGTAGGGTGACCACAAAGCTATTGTTTAAATGAATGTCCATGTAGGATTAATTTGGATAGTGAATTTGTAGGCATTTATTTGAATATTGTGCTATAGTGTAATTATATTAGGGTTTGCGATGAAATTAGTTTTGTTGTTATATTCGATATAATTATTGTAAATGAACGATTGTCGGGACTAAAGTTATATTTTATTTTTAACTAGCTGTGCCCGCGACTTCGTTCGCGTGGATGTCGGAATTTAACAATGTATTTTTTAGTGCGAAGCGCTCAATTCTCGCCACGTTTTTTATAAATCATATCGTTTTCATATAATCCCTGTATTTAGAATTTATTTTTCAAGAATATAAGGTGCTTTATTATTATCTGCCACGGCTGCAATGGGAGATAGTATTGCGTTTATAGATTACAATAGTAAAGATAATTAATTGATTATTTGTCATTTTTTTTTCATACAAAAAAAAAATACGTATATTAAAAATACAAATCTAGTCAGCTGATTTCAGTTTTCATTCTCAGAACAGATAGAAAGAGATAGCAGTTGTTTTCATTGACGAAGCGACACATCGCGCGTATTTTGTGAACCACGTTATGCAGAGTAGAGCCAATGTTAATTTAACTTGTTTACTGTCTCAAATTGAATTGACTGTTCCGGGGTACGAAATTTCTTCACTATTGTAATCTATAAACACAATACTACCCCCCATTAAAGCCCTGGCAGATATTAATAAAGCACCTTATATTTGAGGTGATTATAATAAACGCCCTCTGTCGTTCAGATTCAGAAGAATTGCTGCTGGATTAGAGCACCCATTCTATCTCATTCCATCCCATTCCATCCCACTCCATCCCACTCCATCCCCCTCCATCCTACTCCATCCCACTCCATCCCACTCCATCCCACTCCATCCGACTCCATCCCATTCCATCCCACTCAGTCCCACTCCATTCGACTCCATCCCACTCCATCCCACTCCAACCCACTCAATCCCACTCCATCCCACTCCAGCCCATTTCATCCTACTCCATCCCACTACATCCCACTCCATCCTAATCCATCCCACTGCATCCCACTCCATCTCACTCCATCCCACTCAGTCCCACTCCATCCCACTCCATCCCACTCAATCCCACTCCATCCCACTCCAGCCCATTTCATCCTACTCCATCCCACTACATCCCACTCCATCCTAATCCATCCCACTCCATCCCACTGCATCCCACTCCATCTCACTCCATCCCACTCAGTCCCACTCCATCCTAATCCATCCCACTCCATCCCACTCCATCCCACTCCAACCCACTCCATCCCACTCCAACCCACTCCATCCCACTACATCCCACTCTATCCTAATCCATCCCACTCCATCCCACTCCATCCGATTCCATCCCACTCCATCCTACTCCATCCCACTCCATCCCACTCCATCCCACACCATCCCACTCCAACCCACTCCATCCCACTCCATCCCACTCCAACCCACTCCAACCCACTCCATCCCACTCCAACCCATTCCATCCCACTCCATCCCACTCCATCCCACTCCATCCCACTCCATCCCACTCCATCCCACTCCATCCCACTCCAAGCCACTCCATCCCACTCCAACCCACTCCATCCCACTACATCCCACTCTAACCTAATCCATCCCACTCCATCCCACTCCATCCGATTCCATCCCACTCCATCCTACTCCATCCCACTCCATCCCACTCCATCCCACTCCATCCCACTCCATCCCACACCATCCCAGTCCATCCCACTCCATCCCACTCCATCTCACTACATCGCACTCCATTCTAATCCATCCCACTCCATCCCATTCCATCCGATTCTATCCCACTCCATCCCACTCCATCCTACTCCATCCCACTCCATCCCACTCCATCCCACTCATTCCCATTCTAGTGTGAGTCTAATAAAAACCTTTTCTTTCTTTCCATTCCATCCCAAACCATCCCATTCTATTCCATTACACTCTACTCTACTCTACTCTACTCTACTCTACTCCACTCCAAACCACTCCACTCCAGTTCACACCATATTTGAATAGGTATGTAGTTTTTCTATTCCAAGCTAGATCGCGCTACTGAACTGCGCGTCTCGGTGTAAACTGACCGTAATTTTACTTCTGGGTCTGGAACACTTTAAATTCAAATATCTATTGATAGACGTAACCGATTGCAATGAAACAAAAACTAAATTAGTCCTCAAGTTACGCTCGATCGTTGTGTATAAAGGTTATCTACATTGCCTTCGTACATTTTACGTGATAGAGCCACAAATAAACAGACAAACCGACAAACCGACAAACCGACAAACCGACAAACAGACAAACAGACAAAAATTCTAAAAATGCTGGAAATGGGTTCTGTTGGTTGTCCTTCAACACCCTAGCTATTTTTTTTGGATTTTATTTTGATGTACAAAAACGATTTTTCTACAGTTTTATTATATGTTTAAGATAAGATAAACATGGATTGAGTGAGAAATGATATGACTGTTAAAGTGTAAATAAAGCTTTGACGTCTAACAATGGAGAAAGGAAGAAGAAAATGTGATGATTCGACCTCAAGTAAAATGAGATAAGCGCAGGAAGGTGATGAATAAACATGTATAAAAATATGTTATTGTTTCAAACACCTTCTTATTCGGTGATATTAATTTTGATATTGTTTATGTAAAGAAGAATGTTATTTTTTTTATTCTATCAACATTTCATATAAAAAAACTTAAAAAAAAAAATGTAACCGACTTCAAAACAACCACAAAAAAAGTTCAAAATAACCTACAAAAAAACTTTTATTTCGAAAGTTTTTTTGTAGGTGTGACTTTATTTTTTATTTCATTGACTTTTTGTCACCGACTTTCGAAAGAAAAGTTTTTTTGTAGGTTATTTTGAACTTCTTTTGTGGTTGTTTTGAAGTCGGTTACATTTTTTTTTTGAAAAAGTATTTTATTTTATCCTTTTTAGTTTCACTATTCAACCCAAATTATTGTCAAATACATAATTTTCTTACATGTGCACTAAAATTTTGTAATCCGTAGCACCGGTAATAACAACGCCCATGTACGTATGTACACAATGAGCTAAAAATAAAAACTACTGCACCAAACTAAATGAAAATTTTATGGGACCAAATTGCAGATATACTGTATCGAACAAAAAAAGAATCATCGAAATCGGACCAGAAATCTCGGAGTAATCGGTGTAGACAAAGTTGAAAACTTCTTAGATTTTTGTTGATTTTTCAAAAAGTGCTAGTCCGATTTCTATAAAATTTTAATGGGACTATTCCGGAAGTACACCCTATCCAACAAAAAAGAATTTTTCAAATCGGTTGTTAAACGACGGAGTTATGCCCGAACAAACATAAAAAAAAATACAAACATCCGAATTGAGAACCTCCTCCTTTTGGTAGTCGGTTAAAAAGCGATTTTACCGATAGAAATCTATGCAAAGAGAAACGTGCGAATTCTATCCATCAAATTGGTTCGGACAAAAATTATACAGAAAAGTCCAAATTTTCTTTTCAGAAAATACTTCAGCTACATAAAATTTTCAATACAAAGACTTGTTAACCTTAAAACGGACGCACAGTAAAGTTCTTCGGCAAAATTACACCAACCCTAGATTACATCTATACCGAAATTATATTTCACGTGAAATTACGCATAACTTATTTGACAGTTGCGTTGGAACGCGTCCTGTATTTGACATTGATTCATGGCCAGCCTAGTTGATATAGAAATGAGGGTGGTTGTATTAAATTGTACGGGATTCATTCCTCTGCAATGTAGTGGAACAAATGGAACAAAATAGTGCATTGTTCTCATAGGATTTAAATGTGTAATTCATTTCAGAATTTAAGCATAAACGCTTTGTGCAGATTTCATTGTTTGAGCATTTAATTAAATAGTCTTTTTGCTAAGGTTTTCGTAATTGCAAAATTAAGTGCGAAGAGGATAAGTAAGTTTTTGTTTTGTTTTTAGTTTTCCAGTATTTGTTTTTGTTTGCTTGTTAGACAGGGAAGCTGGGTGTTTGTATTGTTTCTGGCAAAGTTGCTTCGATATATTGGAGCGAGATTTTTCGCAACTGGTGCACTGTTGGATTTATTTTTAGGATTTAAAATAGGAAGTTTATCTAGATTTACTTCGATAAAATAATTTTCTATACAAGTCGGTTTAAAACACTAAAATAGCAATTAAATGATCATTCTGTAAATGTAGAGGAACATAATTTTTGTACTAAACATTATTTTTTTCAATTTATATTAGAACACGAGTTCATTATCATCGGATAATAAACTCGTGACATTTGCAACAGTGCCGTTTATCTGAAATTCAAAACACTCCGCTTTATAATTTCCAATGATAGCCTTAGAAACCAAGTCAGTTTAAAAATTGATATCATTTGATTCTGTCCGACATTTTCGCATTAAACTACAAAATTATTAGCTTTACCGTTAACATATTTAACGATGAACAAACATATCGCAGCAATAACTTGTCGTAATAAATAAAATTAATATTTTGACCACTCAGCGAAAGCGCTATTTAGTTTGCATTCGAGTATTAACTAAATGCGATTTTAGTAACATGAAACCAATTTATTTAACAAATCGAATCGTATTCACATTACATTAAATTAAGGGTTATTTGCTGTAAAATTAACTGTTTGCACTAAGCTCCGCTTAGGCTGTGGTCATACGGCTATCGTTTAGCCACAAAATGTTTGTAATCTCTGTGTGATCATTATTTTCATTATTATTGGAACCTTCCCTATTTCGTTCGCAATCAATTTGTAATTGTGTTACAATACCCACGAGTTGATTCTTCCGTGTAGGTACATGTTAATAGTATGACCGCAAATGTTATACCGTTAATAAGGTTCAAATTATCATTGGATATTTGATTATTCTGTGCACTTATATGACGTCCTGGTAGAATGTTGTTTTTTTGTATTTTTTTTTTTGTTATAATCATAAAAACTTGCATGATACGTAAGACGCTAGCAGTGCAAGACGAATCGTTCAGATATTTCGAGGAATCGTGCAGGACGCGGTTCCTCATGGCAGGGAGAGGTGATGCGTCCTGCACGCACACATTCTCATTAGCAAGAACGACACGCAGAGAAATGTATACGAGAACTTCTGGTTGCAACCGTGACAGCAAGACTCACTAGTTGACTTTACAAAATTTCTAGTAATAATACTAAGTCCTTGTTAAAACTACTAATTACTTAGTATTTATTACTAAGTCCTTGTTATCTCTACTACTTACTTAGTATTTATTACTAGAAATGTTGTAAAGTCAACTAGTGAGTCTTGCTGTCACGGTTGCAACCAGAAGTTCTCGTACAGGTAGCTAGACATTTCTCTGCGTGGACATCACCCGTACGCCGCCGCATACACGTTTTAAGCGGGCTACCCGTCTTAGGCAAACCTCCCCTAATCGTTGTTTAATTTTATTGAAAAGTGATCAGCAGTATTACTTAAAAAGTCTAGACCCTCATTGAATTGTTAGGAAATCATCAAGTGTCCATTTCTTCTCTGGGTATGGCGCAAAAGACAGACACTTACTGACTAAAACCCACCCCGTACCCGTTCCTTCAACATTCCTTTGCGTTCCAGAAGCAAGGTAACTCTTTCGAATAATCCCGCAAGCTTTAAAAAAGAGCAGCTTACCGTATTAATCTGCTTTTAAAAGACCTTTAAGGAATACGTTGAAAGCAGATAAGTGACTTAGAAGCTCAGAGTTTCTGCCTCGTTCTGACTCAAATCGTAAGTTAAGTCGCCCAAGACCTTATCAAAACGCATTTAAAATGTATGAAAGCCATAACTTTGGCTTGCGGCCAAGTCACACCGCTGAAAGTTGCTACCAAGGAGTTTGTCGTGTACCACGAAACACGAATTTCACGCCGGAAGGAGAAGTCAACAGATTTTCCAGGAAATTATTTTTCATTTTATCGGTGAAGGAAAATGTGTTTATAAGTAGTTTTAGAGTTGTTATTTTCACATCTTGTGTTATGTAGTTCTTTGTATTCTATAGTTCTTATGCCTTTGTCAAACTGAAAAGCGTGCCGAAGCGTTTTTTGTTTGTAATGTATGGAATTGTTTGAAGCCTGTCACATAGACTATCGGACCGCTTTCGCTTTTTTATATGACAGGATTCGGATCGCATTCGCTTCACCCTGTCTGTTTGACCTTTAGAGTTGAAAAAGATTCTTTTGTCTTTTTCTTTTTTAGAGTGTCGATGGCCATCAAAAACGAATAAGCCTTTAGGCGAATGCTCTACACGTCAATAATCAATATCGTGATATTATTATCATGATGTTTATTTTTTTGATCCAGAAATGTACCGATAAAATAATTATGATCACTTTTACATACATTACCATACACGTCGATAAATAACGTGATCCCACAGTATATACTGAAAGACACAATATTTATTGATCGCTGATTGAACATGTAGCATTCGTCTTACGGTCAGTTCACACAGACGCGATGTGACGAAACGATACTTCAAATGTGTATCTTTTCGTGTCGTACATAAAGTCAGATTTTGAGTCGCTATTAAAAAGCAGCGCGGCACCTCGCTTAGTTGCGTTGCGCGCACCTTTTGTAAGAAAGGTATATTTTGTCGTGTAGGAAATAGTTATATTTTGAGTAGCTCTATTGAAATGTGCGTGCAGCGTCCGCATGGTGACGAGTTTGACACTTTCAGTAGCGACCATCTTGTGTGTTTAGAAGTGTTATTGAATATTTTATTTTTTTATAAATATTGGAAAAACTTTTTATTTTTAAATCGGTTAATGTTAGTAAAAAGTCACCCATAATACAAGGAACTTCAACTTTTACTGATGAAATGTAGATTTATTTCAGGTATAGCTCTCTTTCGAACCCTACAGGAACCCAGGAACCTAGAATTTCTCCAGTATCATAGGAGCCTATATAAATTTTTAACTCGAGTAAACAAACATCGAGTGACGATCTACGAAAGGCGGCCGGCAGAGACTGGGTGAGGAAAGCTCAAGACAGGGCTCAGTGGCGCACATTGGGAGAGGCCTATGTCCAGCAGTGGATGAATACAGGCTGATGATGATGTGATGTGAAACAAACATCCAGACAAGGATACTACGTACTTGTAAATAATTATATTTATTCCATGAGGGAATCAAACCATAAAACTCGTGTTCATTTTAGAGAGACAGGGAGATCTCTCCAATGAATCAAAATTCAAAGCCAAACCTACTCAAGTACCCACACATTACCCCTATCTCCAAAACCACTAAAAGCCAAGATTTCCCAAGACAATCAGAGTACGTCGCAGCATCATATGACAATGCTATGATTAACGACAGGACGTGGTGTCAACAACCTCGGTGAATCAGCAGAATATTCATACAATTTCCATGCTGTATGTCATACGCTTTAATTGATGATCTACATCGGCTCGTTAAGTTTCCAAAGTGAATTCTTTAGCTTATGATGTATTAGTTTTCTTGGTTATTTTCGGCTTCAGCTGTTTTAGGCGTAAGGGTCATTAATTTGGATAATGTGAAAAAAGATTGGGAAAAAATATGTTTGAAATATTGGGTAGAAATACACACATCAAAAGTGTCTAGGGATCAACATATATTTTTGCAATAACTTTTCTCCTGATTGATATTAATTAAAATGTTCTTTAAGGATTCATCAAATAAAGTGTTATCGTTTGTCACAGTAACGATAAACCAAGTCACCTTTGCATTCATAAAGAAATTTGCCATTTTCCTAATAAAGGGATTTTTGACATTTGAACCACTAACATTAAAGTTCGAAAAAAAGACTGAAATAACAGTTTTCTTTAAAATTTTATTGGGTAACTTAAACAATTAATAATCCGTGTTTCTACCGCGAACACTAACAACACAAGAACATCGGTTTGGCATACTCAAAATGAGTTCATCCAAATCACGCTGTGGAATGGCCGCCCATGTTCGTTGCAACAACAAAAAAAGGTCTTCTTGCGACTGGATACCCTCCATATTCGGCAGAGCTCTTCTCTGTAGCATATCCCATGCATGCTCAATCGGGTTCAAGTCTGGCGACTGAGCAGGCCAGGGCAGGACATTGATGTTAGCTGCGGCGAGAGTCTGTCTTACAACTCTTGCGGTGTGCGGTCGTGCATTATCATGCATTAACTGAAATAAGGGACCGATTTGCACTTGTAGAGGAACGATGACGTCTGATACAATCGTCTCAGCATAAATTTGAGCGTTGAGGTTGCCTCTGATCCAAATCAACTCAGTTCTTCCGCCGATCCAAATGCCCGCCCATACCATGATGGTTCCACCACTATAAGGATGGACTTCCTGGCAGGATTTTAATCGCTGTTGGCGTCCAGGGGTTCTCCAGTGTCGTATACGTCTTGTATCCGGTCTCATACCAAAACGAGACTATTCAGAAAAGCACACGAAACGCCATTGTTCTTCTGCCCAATTTCTGTGTTCAAGAGCCCATTGATATCGAATCCTACGATTGTGCATTGCTATAGGTGGTACCCGTAGCGGTCTTCGGGAATGAAGGTTCACTTCATGCAAGCGGTTTCTGACTGTTTGGTCGCTAATTAAGTTCCCTGAAGATTGATGAAGCCTCACGGCTAACATCATGGCGGTTATTGTTGGAGCCCTTCGAGTTAAGATTTGAATGTATCGGTCTTGTCTCCGTGTGGTGCAGCGATACCGTCCTCCATGGCGCTCAGCCACGGTACCAGTGCTTCGGTAACGTGTCCAAAGTCGACTGATAACACTCTGACTTGTATTCAGAGCTAAAGCCACAGTACGTTGCCGGGAACCAGCTTCTATCATTCCCACGGCTCTGAGCATTTCTTCCCTGCTTAAATGACGTCGCCGCTCCATAATAACGTTGGTTTTAATCAGTAGTAGGGAAACAGTAGCACTAATAATGTCTTCAATGCGTTGTATGTTTTTATAGGGAAAATATTGACAGCTGATTTTCATCTTTTACTCGAATTTGATTTACAGTTCCTGATTCAAATTATGAAATGCACCAAAAAGGATCCATATAAATTTATAAAATCATAAATTTATTACAAAGCCACATCTCAATCTCAAGAAATCCGCATAAAAATGCTTGATCCCTAGACACTTTTGATGTGTGTATGTAGTTTGATAATTTTTATCTTCATTTCAAAATTAATAAAGATAGACCGATAGTAATTAAGTAGGTATCTGCTCAACTGATACTAAAATAAACCGAGTCAAAATGACAGGAAATCAGGAAGAAATTTATGTTTATTACATACATATATAAAAGACTAATAGGAAAATGAGAAAGAAAGAGTAAATTCTAAAATAAGAACTATAAATCAAAGGCTCGATATAGCTCATTAAGGATGACTCACGCTAGACCGTGTCGGGTCCGAGCCGAGTGTCGGCCGTAGCACGGTCAACTGATATTACATATATTTTGTATGAACACACTCACGTTATACCGAGCGGCAACCGAGTGACGCCCGAGCAACGGACAACGCTCGGAAACAACTCGGTCCCGCTTCGGCTCACACTCCATTTCCTTGTAGTTGAAGATTCTTCAGATTCTTTGTCATCCAGAGCGATCGCAATAGCCGCTAATTCCAGATCGTTAAAATTGAACATGATTGTAGTTTAGTTACAACACTGATTTTTCTCGGACGAGTATACTGTATCACAGCGCAACGATGATTGCCCGGTCGAGGCCCGGAAGAGGCCCGGAAGAGACACGGAACCGGCTCGGTGACCGTGCTACGGCCGACACTCGGCTCGGACCCGACACGGTCTAGCGTGAGTCATCCTTTAAGCTGCGACACTAACAGCTGTGCTGAGCTGTGCCGCCACAACCGTGGACTCAAATATCACAAGATTGGAGTCCTGAAACAGCTGGGTGGGATCGTGGCCTGCATTGCAGAAGATGGCGGGACGCTTTGAATGGCTTCCTCGTAAATTGGCGTGAAGAGGCACACGATCCAGAGAAGTGGAAGGATTGAGAAGAGGTCTTTGTTCAGGGACGCGACAGAATAGGCTTAAAAAAAATCTTAGGCATATATTAATTGCTGGACTGTTTATCAGGTATCTGTAAAGGAACACAGTGGATTTTAGTCAGTACAAGTCAAATTCAAGTCAAAGTCGAACTTAAATCAAGTACGTAAAAAAAAGACATAACAAAATTAATTAACACTAAAACAATTGAGAATAATCCAAACAACTCATCTTCATAGAACGTGTTTCAGCTTCACAATTAGCTCACTACCTAAACAAACCGTCGAGTTAACAGTTTACAACTTACTTTCATTTGGGAAAGTCAATATTTGCCCACAAACAAACTCCATAGTTTATGAATTTGTGAAGCTAGTAACGACTACTGATTAATTGAGTATAGTGTTTGTTAGTTGACAGTGTGCTTTGTCTAAAAGTTAGGTGTGTAATTTAATAAATAATAAGTCTAATATATTCATTAGATATTCATTAAACTTGTTAATGCCTTAAAAATCTTAAAATGCCAGTTTATCATCATGCATGTTCAAGATATAATATTCAACAAAATGACACAATATTAATTATAATTTTAATTTAATAAACAAATGCCAAAGCTTGGATGGATGGATTTAAGTTACTCTATAACATCTGAACGGCTAAACATATTCAGATTTTGAAAGTCGAATTAACTCTAGGTAGGTATTTTTTTATCAAAGGATTAACGAACTCCACACTGGTGAAGTCGACGGCAACAGTCAACAGTCACTTTTTTTAAATCCATTTATCAACCAAATCATTGCCATCAATCAAGGATAAACCCGGACTCCGGGTTGCTTTCCTGATCCAACAGTAATGCTAATGCTACCGCTACAAAGCAGTGCATTATGTGCATATACTGGCGTTTATTGTGGAAAGAAAAATTGAATTACGAGTATAGAACGAGTTCTGATTCGGGTTGCAATACGAACCATGAGTGGATCACATTTATAGATTCTAGCAGAGCACGACTGCGATTACAAAACATTTGAATGTTGATCATTGAACAATGGATCATATTTAAAATCAAAATAGATATTTAAATGTCAAGGCACTATAGTTAAATTTTCAATACCCCTTTGTTGAATTCACATTTAAAGCTATAACTATAAAAACATAAATTTACATATTTTGATGATTTATCAAAACAACAAATATCGACTAATAAAATAAGCCATAATTCATTCAGCATTAAAACCACTTATTATGGTAACAAATGGATTATAGCAGCCATGTTTATTGTTTGTGTGTACCCAACCTATTTACCAGTTGATATATTGACTCAATTTGATACATTGCGATGCCTATTGTCGACCTATAGGCAAATACTCGCAAGATGATTTAGGGGAAGCAGATGAAATACCATTGCAAGATGTTCTTTGGTCGTCTACGATGTTCTCAGTGGTGGGTTTGAGGTTCTGTGGGAGTTGGAGCGAGCCTTTTTTTTTACATGGAAAAAGCATCAAATGAGTCTTCACCCAGAAATTCGGACTGTCAAACTTGTACTGAATATAATCCACGGTGTCTTTCAAAAGTCCTTTACGTTCTGGGTGACCCCGGCAGGCTTACGCCCTCTAAGAGGGCCCAGTTATTTTGCTGACGACTCTTTGAGGCGCGCGTGAAACACGACGCGCCGTCGACCCGGGCATTGTTCATGGTTGGACATCGAGTCGTCCATTACTCGCCGCCCGCATGCCCGCGAGTTGGAGCAAGCCTGGAGTCGCAGTCCAAACACAACAGGTTAGTCTATGCGGGGAATCGTGACCTTGGAACAAAGGGTTACTGAGGGAACACTACATATTTATTCATTTCAGGATCAGTTGGCCTACTACGAACTCTTAACGCGATCCAGTTTAGGCTGTGGGAAAGAGATGGCGCTAGACGACTTGTATAGCTCTGTCTTTTTCCCACAGCTTAAACTGGATCGTAGGCCACCTGTAAGACTCTGTCAGTTCCTTCCACTCTACCTAGGGCGGGAAGACTCAATGATTTTACCACATCAAATAAAAAGGAAACAGATCTACCGACTTTCACAAATTTCAACTCATGTGATTCACATTCGTTTTTGGTCGAATAAATGCGTGCTATTTATTTGCAAAACCAAACAACACACACAGCCCATAAACACAACACAACGTAATATTTAACGCATTCTGCATCGAATAGGCAAACATTGCAGAGTACCACAGTCTATTACTGTTCAAATGCAGTATTTCAACACGTATACGGTCGTATGCCTGTAATCTCCGATGGGTTTGGTAGATAAATGAATCGGGATTGGCTCACATGCAAATGTAAGTCATCATCATCCTTCCTTTCTTTTCCCAACTATATTAGGGTCGGACGCAGCTGGATATCAGTATTTTACACGGAGCGACGGCCCACCGGACCTCAACAACCCAGTAACTGGGTAATACGATACCCCATAGCAAGACTGGTTGTCAGACTTTAGAGCTTCTGACTAAGGGACTTTACCATGGCGCGATACGAAATCAACCTTGCTACTAAAATAATGATGCAATTTGATTGACTTGACAACGTCATGGCGATCGTGTTTTGATTTTCATTTACCCGTAGAAAACGGGGTGCTAAGACAGGAAACCTCCACGTGCGCCCGTGGACTGGAATTTCCCTCTCGGATACGTCCGGGGGGAAGACCAGTTTTTCGGGCCGGTGCACCCTGGGATGCGGGCAAAAAGTCTTCCTTAGGCACTGTGTTCCTAAGGGGTCTCTTTGCCCGTATGCGAATAATCGCGTTGCGCCTTGGGTAAAGTCCCTACCTAACAGTAACGACTGTCAAAGATCTACAACTGACACCCAGGAGCAACAGCTCTACATGCTTTCCGAGGCACGGAGGAAACTCGCTATGACAGATGGTCCCACATCCAACCTCGGCAAGAGCGGCTAAACCCGAAAGATCGACCTGTGCGGCTGTAATTACTTAGCCACGAGCTACAGGCAAGCCAAATGTAATTGAAAGTAATTACACTAATTCTAAACATGCGTCAGGAAACTCGTCAGTATGTCGAGGTTGTCACATTGGATCAATCGTTTATTACTAGATATTATGATTGTAGTGCATCATAATCAAAAAATAGTTTACAATCCTAACACAAACGTTTGATTTCACAAACAAGACCGTGTTAGTACACTGGTTATATCGATACTGTATTGTACATAGAAGTGGCAAATGTTTGGGAAGATTCCAATTTGCCTGTCAAGCGCTTCTGTTGCCACATCGTGTGGCACCGCGTTGTGGCAACATTATTACAAAGAGACATTCAGATTTCACTAAGGGATTAACACGCTTCGTCTGGCTTGAAAGACGCAGCGCTGCAGCGCCACAGTTCACAATGGTGTCTCAAATGTCAACTTGGAGTTGCAATATTGACTGGCAAGAATATGCCATGAAAAGGAAAAAAAAATAGAATAGGTAACGTCTGATGTCACTACTGAATCCGAAAAAGTTATTTGATGTGGCTAGGTTGTAGAATGTGAAAAACATAACAGGGAGTCAAGTTTATGTAAAATACTGGTATTATTTTTAACTGATTAAACTGAAAGCCGACAACATTGTTGGGAAAAGGACAGGCGATACTCAAAATATAATACGAGTACTTACATAATAGGCCCGCCTTATAGAAAGCAGTCACGGTAGACGCTTGCAACACCAGACTTCACCAGAGGTATCGCTCGCGTGTTGTCAACTTTGCAACTTTTTCAAATTTTAATAACCTATGTATCTCAAATAAATAGATTTCATTTGATTTGGATTTTCACGGATTTTTTGAGGGTGCGAAGAAATTAGGAAGGAACATTGTGCCGAAAGTGAAAATGTCAATATTTTCGACGAATAGTGTGAATTGTGTTTCCAATAAAATCAAAACAAACATAAATAAATCTGTACAAAATCTACATATTTTAAATGATTTAAACATGCATGAGCAGCTTAAAATATTAACTGAAAAGTGAAAACCATTAATAACACACAAAGCATTAATAAATCACATCAAGAAGACTGCTGACGTTTCACGGGTGAAAATAATTTCAACCGTTGATGCGAATCCTGTCATTAAAATAAATACTATAGGATAAATACAGAAACTCCGTTCTGAACAAAGAAATAAAACGCACGCACACACAGATGTTTAAGTACGGCAATGTCAAACAAATGCCGATCGCGAGTACACTTGCACTCATTGTTACATACGTAAAGCCTGTCTAAGTGTGCATTAACATTTCAAACAAAATTGACAGTCGCAGTGCACTTGCATTTGCTGTACGTGAAGCTTGTCGGTGTGTGTAGAGATGTCAAACATATTTATGACAATCGCAAGTGCGCTTGCACTTGCTATACGTAAACGATGTCTATGTGTGTCTGAATTACAAGTATGTATTTGTATGGAGTAGACTTTTTGTACTTTTCTGTTTAAAACAGTTGCACATGCCACGATTAATCATAACAATAAAACACGTGATGTATTAAATCTCAGTACCTATTTTAAGTTGAAGTGAGTTATGTTTTTCGTAATTTATCAAACTTTCAAGATTTTAGTTCTGTTTCGAGATCTGTTACGGTTGAAATAAAAGCTGGTTTAGTTTAGCATAAGGATGCGGTTTGGCCATTAGTTAATGTTCCGTTCCAGAATTATGTAGGCGGTTTTAACTAAAAATATCTAGTAAATACTTTTATAAAAAGAGGCATCTTTCTTCTAACCATGTTTATTGCCCGTTAGTAATTTTAAGTTTTTTTTTCTTTTAGTTTTGCTACTGACAAATTAGAAAAGTTTTTTGGAATGGGTGCAAAAGAAGCAGCTTAGCCTAATCATAATTGTGATAGTCTAAATCCCGCATTTCAGAACGTCACTCCATCCTCAAGCTTTACTTACAACTACATAGATTCAAGACATTTGACTAAAATATTGATTTGAATTTGAAACTAGTTAGAAGTAGGTAACGCTTGAGTCTTCAGAGTGTTCTGTAAAGTATTACACTACGACTAAAATTTTGAATGTCTTACCAACCACAAAAAAAAATTAAACATTGATTGAAAACTTGTCTAAAAAAACTGTCAACGTCAAAACGAAATTATACGTTGATAGACCCTTACGGTCTATTCTATTCTATTTTTCCCAAATGGCAAGTCAAGACGATGTCGACTATTCTGCCAGTGTCAAGAGCGACTTGGAGAAACAAGTGTGCATGATTAGAACTAAAAAAAAATAACAATAAAAAAGACAAAAAAAACTGGATCCTCGATTGATAATGAACACAACGTAGATCTAGTTGGGTGATGTAAGGGTCGTTTTGCAATTACACTTTTTTAAGGCAAGTGTTTAACAGATATTTAACTTTTTGTGTCGAAGCATTTTGAAATCATGCAACAGGAATTACAAGAACTCAAGAAAAAATACGCTTCGTATACAAGTATTGAATCAATCAATTCCAGTTAACTGTATCTCAATTTTCGACACTTGACAGTCTTCAATGAAAACAGCTGCTATCTGACTTTTAACCCTCAAATGTCAGCATCCACTCGATCGCTCGGTTGACTTTTGTTTAGCTAGTTAACTTGTCTGAACTTGTCCAAGTTCGTAGGCCAAGCAGATGGCACTTCGAAGATAAAATATAAATTAATTCTGGTACAGTGTTTAATTTATTTAGACAGTTCGGAAATGTTCTTGATTTAAGTAAACAAGGAAAACAATTGAAGTGTTTTGTTTCATGTAGTTTACTGTAGCTTGTGTCGAACAAAATCCTACTAATCTTACTAATAATATCCTATCCTACTAATATTATAAATGCGAAAGTTTGTGAGGATGTATGTATGTGTATGTAGGTATGTTTGTTACTCTTTCACGCAAAAACCACTAAACGGATTTGGCTAAAATTTGGTACACAGATAGTTTATAACCTGATTTAACATATAGGATAGTTTTTATCCCGATTTTATGTTCCCGTGGGATAATTTTCGAGTTGTAGCGGGTGAATCCGCTGTCAACAGCTAGCATTATAAATGCGAAAGTTTGTGAGGATGACGTATATGTATGTGTATGTAGGTATGTTTGTTACTCTTCCACGCAAAAACCACTGAACGGGTTTGGCTAAAATTTGGTAGACAGACAGTTTATAACCTGGATTAACACATAGGATAATTTTTATCTCGATTTTATGTTCCCGTGGGATAATTTTCGAGTTTTAGTGGGTGAAGCCGCTGGCAACAGCTAGTAATTCATAAAAACAAAACGTTTGAGAAATAAATACTATGTTGGTGTCGGTTTTCAGTTGAACCGCATGCAGCTGAATACTGTTATAGTACTTAAATTGAGCGACTGCCTATCTGACCCCAACAACCCAATAACTGGAAAATACGAAACCCTAGGTATGACTGGTTATCATACTTTTGAGCTTCTGACTGGCAGAAATGACTGACAAAGACCTAAAAAGACCTTAAATCTGTCGTAATAACATGAATACTACTGCATGTTGCATCAACTTCACCATTGTAAAACTTCCTTTATGTTCTTTTAAAGAAAATTAAAGGCTAGCAAAGCAATTTACTGATACCCCACACCAATCCCTGACAGTTATATTAAAAATTTACTATGTTTACGCCTTGTAGGAGCCCTCTAATTAAGGTAGCCCCCAACACGGACATATGGGAGCGCTATAATGTAACATGCGGCGTGACTTGTGATTCTACGCCACAGCATGGCGGACTTCTGGCCAATTAATGGCAATTTTGATGGGAAGGCGTTTATTATATACGACAATGCAATCAATCATCTCTCTTCAGCCAATTTTCGTCCACCGCTGGACAACCCACTGCCAAAGAACGCTAACCATCTCGATCCTGGGCAGTACGCATCCATCTACTGCTACCTTCTGCAAAATGGTCATTGATCCATCAGCAAATCATTGATTTATTGGGTCGTCCCAAACTACTTTTGCCGCTACGCAGTCTCCACTCTAGCACATGACTGCTTCATTGCCCGTCTTTGAGTCTATAGACATTGTCGGCTCACCACTCCAGTATGTTAATCTCACATGCATATCGGTAACTCTAGTCTTCTGGCGAATGACTGCGTTGTTGTTGAATTCTATCCACCGGAGAAATTCCGAGCTTAGCTCACTCTATTGCATACTAAACAACCTTGAATTTGTGGACTAGCCCTATGGTGAGAGTCCACGTATCGGCTCCTTGTGCCATTACGCGTAGAATGTCTTTGTCGGAGATTTTGACCCTCAAAAATGCCTTAGTATTGTATCATTAAATTATTACCCCTACATTAACTAACATCAAAGGATTATTTTAAGCACACCACGTCAACGTCACGACTACGAAACTGCATCCCTTCGAATCGTCTATTCTAAAGGGGCTTTGCAACTAAAGGGGGGTTCAAAATGATGGGTTTAGCGTACACCATCATTACAACACTTTCTCTAGGGACGTAATATTTACAAATGACAGCTATCTTTAATGTCGTGTCATAACTTGTAGCCTGTAATTACTGACTTAATGACTTAACTTAATTATCGATAATTTCATCCAATACTGTATTCAGTATTGGATGAAATTATCGATAATTGCTTCATTTTAAGAGGTGTAATACGTGTGTATTGATTTGTAAGGTATTAGTATTCTTATTAGTACCGTACTGCCCGGAAGACGATCTCCGGGCCGCTGTAGGCGCGGGCATGCGGGCGGCGAGTAAAGGGCGACTCGCTGTCTGACCATGAAACATGCCCGGGTCGATGGCGCGTTGTATTCCACGCGCGCCTTAAAAAGTGGCATTGTGACGGGGGCCCTCTCTAGACGGCCAAAGCCTGCTGAGGTCGCGGGACTTATCTCATTACCGTGACCCGGAACATAAAGAGCTATTTGAAGGACACCGTGGATTTGAGTCAGTACGAGTCTGACAGTCTCGCCCTGCCCTGGGTGGGAGGACTCATTTGATGATTTTACCACGATAAAAAAAGCACCGTACTGCCAGAAACGAAAGGGGTGCTAAGGCTTTTTTGGGCGGGTGGGATCCACTTCTTGCGACCTTTTTTTATTGTAGTAATCATCAAATTAGTCCTTCCGTCCTGTGTGGAGCGGAAGGGACGGTGTTCCTTCAATAACTGTTTACATTTCTGGGTCACGATTGCCACAGTCCCACGACCCTTGCAGGCACAAATGGCTCTTTATGGGGGCTCTGTCAGATTGCTGACAGCTCTTTAGGCGCGCGTGGAATACGACGCGCCGGGTAATCCAACGGCGAGTCACCAATTACTCGCCGTCCGTAAGCCCGTCAACCTGTGATCTGCGGAGGCCTGTCAAAATGTATGCTGCGTAAATATTCACAATAATTTGATGTAAAAGGCACTTTGACAGCGATTTTCAATTGTCTATGCGCTTGCTCATCCTTCAAAATAAACAAAAACTTTTTCAAATAAAATAAATATCTAAAAAAACAAAAAACCCGACTGCGTAAAAAAACTAAAAAGAAAGAAACAAGCCCAGTAGTTTAGAATTCACTCATTCACACTCACAGTCGGGGCCCATTCAAATTATACCTACCAATCAAATCTTCCCAAGGTGCCCCGACTGTGAGTGTGAATGAGTGAATTCTAAACTACTGGGCTTGTTTCTTTCTTTTTAGTTTTTTTACGCAGTCGGGTTTTTTGTTTTTTTAAATATTTATTTTATTTTACTATTTTTAGTTTTTGTTAGCATTTATCAGTCCAAATTAAATTGAAACATATAAGTTACTAGCTGTTGCCAGCGGCTTCACCCGCTACAACTCGAAAATTATCCCACGGGAACATAAAATCGGGATAAAAACTATCCTATGTGTTAATCCAGGTTATAAACTATCTGTATACCAAATTTTAGCCAAATCCGTTCAGTGGTTTTTGCGTGAAAGAGTAACAAACATCCATACATCCATACTTACAAACTTTCACCTTTATAATAGTAGTAGGATATATATTTTGGTAAACCATTTTTAAAATCCTTTAATTTTATATTAAAGGATTTATACCCCACTTGATAGAATGTGAGAGATTTAAAAAAAATATTTTTAGTTCGGAACCCTTTGCACACGAGTTCGACTCGCAATTGGCCAGTTTTATGTACCCAGTGACACTCTCACGTTTAAGACGAATCTAACGACACCTCTCAAGTTAAAATCCATCAAGCCGTTTAGGCTGCAGAGCAACACACAGAAACATACATACATACATACACTCGAAAAACATAACCCTCCTGGCGCAGTCGGGTAAAAAAATACAACCGCCTTCAAAAACAGCCACAACAAAAAAAAGTAAAATAATCTACAAAATAACTTTTCTTTCGGAAGTCGGTGCCTTGGTTTTTTTTTTCTTTTCATTGTATTTTTAGCCACCGACTTCCGAAAGAAAAGTTATTTTGTAGATTATTTTACTTTTTTTTGTGGTTGTTTTTGAAGGCGGTTACATTTTTTTTTTAAAGTTTTTATTTTACTCTTTTTAGTTTAAATATCCAATCCGAATTCTTGTCAAGAACATCATTCTCTTACATGTGCACAAGAATTTTGTAATCCTTCGCACCGGTAATTACATCTCATGTACACAATAAGATGATAAAATTCCATATCTCAAAAACTACTGAACCGATTTTGATGAAACTTGCAGTATTCTCTAAGTTTAATGATACCTAGAACAACAAAAAAAGAATTACTTAAATCGGACTGGTAGTTCCAGGGATATGCGAACACAAACTAAATCAATCGACGCCTACTCCTTACTGTTAAGGAGTTGTACCTTCCATCATCAGCTCATCCACCTGAGATGATGATTATCAGATGCAAATACTTGAACAGCTTTAGAAAATATATGAACTTGTGAAGTATACCCTTTCAAACAAAAGAAAAATTTTCCAAATCGGTCCAGGCGTCTTAGAGAAATCGAGGAAAATACATAAAAAAAAAAAAAGATTCCGACGAATTGAGAACCTCCTCCTTTTTTTGAAGTCGGTTAAAAATGCAGATTTTGATATAATTTATGATGATTAGGTACCTACTTTATTTTAACAAAGTTGTTTTTTTACCATAAAACGCAGTGTTACTCAATTCAGCCCTTTTATATTTATGAAATATTTTTGATATGCCATGATTAATTACTACTTGTGTCAGTTATGGTAGTTCATTTTCTCTTTAATTAAGACTATTGGCTTTTTGATAGCAGCTTTGTAATTAGTCGGTTCATACTCAGTTTTTTTTGGACCTGAGAATTAAACCAAGAATGTGCGATCAGCAGTTTTACATGTAACCACTAGAGCAACTACACTCGCGACTAAAAGTATGGAATCACTTACTCGATTCTGGATGATCTTTTTTTTTTTTTTTTTTACCGTGGTAAAATCATCGAATGAATCCTCCTACCCCGGGCAGAGCGGGAGGGACTGTCAGACTTGTAGGTACTGACTAAAATCCACGGTGTCCTTCAATAGCCCTTTATGTTCCGGGGCCACGGTGAGGAAATAAAATCCCGCGACCCCGGCAGGCTTTGGCCCTCTGAGAGGGGGCCTCGTCATTTTTGCTGATGCTCTTTGAGGCGCGCGTGGAACACGACGCGCCGTCGACCAGGGCATGGCCATGGTCGGACAGCGAGTTGCCCTTTACTCGCTGTCCGCATGCCCGCGCCTACGGTGGCCGGAGATCGTCTGCCGACGTCCGACGCCGCAGGCGTCGGACGTCGGCAGACGATCTCCGGGGCGGAGGAGGAGGAGGGGCGGAGGGAGGAAACTGTCCTCTCTCTCTCGCAGCCCGCCTCCTCCTTCACGAGCATTACTGCTTCGCAGAAGGAGGCGACCGCTTCCCACTCCGTCTCGCCCCGCAGCATGGCCGCAACCAATGCCGGGCGCGAGAGGTCTCCGCCTATAACCGCCGTGAGGACACGTCGCCGTGCGCCGGTGCTCTACCCAAGCGGGGCAGTCTTGCACCGTATGCTCTACTGTGTCCTCCGGGCGATCTTCGCAGTGGTGACACCCGGGCGTTTCTTCCCTCCCTATCCGACACAGGTACCTCCCGAAACTTCCGTGTCCGGTGAGGACCTGCGTCAATGACGCCGTGACGTCTCTCCAGCCACTTCTCAAAGAGGGGTCTTACCGCCGCGATTGCGGCGAGCCCGGTTCCGCGAGATCTTGAATACTTAATAACTGTTAGGACTTTTTACTTTAAATTGATATTGATTAAAATCACGCCATTATTTATGTAGCTATCCCGTTTCAATTTCAAATAAGTGATTCCATACTTTTGTTCGCTAATATAGTAGCATCAGTAACTTTATGAGCAGGTAATTGGTTGTTGATTCTGAGATAGTAACTCAGATAGTAATCGACTAAACAATCCCCTATGGAGACATCATACCATCAAGACAACAGACAGTCCTATGTGTAGGGATTGCTTTAAAGCAGATAAAACGGCAACCCACGTAATCCTGGAACACGAGGGCGTTGTCCAACGGACTCAGATCGCTCCAAGTTCGTGATCGCTCCAAGAACCCTGTGGACGTCTCGGGAAACTCCTGGTGGCTTATCATGACGTCTTAAAGTCAGGGTAATTCCACTGTGGGAAAGAGACAGCTATACAAGTATTCCACCTGGGGGGGTATTACAAAAAGTCTTAAAACCAGGCTTGTTCCAGTGAGTGAACGAGATGGCGCTAGACGACTTTTATAGCTCTGTCACTGTCACTCACCGGAATAAGCCTGGTTTTATAAGACGTTGTAATATCCCCCAGACCTTCTAAATGGAACTGGATTACTCATTATAGCCAATCGTCTCACGTCACGTATAGCGAACTGCCTAAGATTCTAAATGCAGGTAAAGGAGCCCTCAACAATACAATATACAAAGAGCTAGTTGTCTTTACAGAACAAAAGTACTATATTTAGCTTCTTCACAAAGCGGTCTTCGTGACGTCACGAAAATAGATTTTACCTGAAATAAAACCTAAATAGTCTTTCACAATTCCCTTGAGTTAGAGGAAGACTATTTTTAGATGACCCTTGCCAACTGTTCGTTTCAAAATGTCTCAACAACAATTTGTGTCGCCTTTACAAACCTGACAGGAGCGTCACAATTTGAAGTTGTGTTACTACAGAAAGTAACGAAAGACGATTTTTTTAGGTTATTGCGTCCAGCCAGGCAGTCGTAACTCGTTCAGACGACACAAATAATAATGTTAGAGGGTTTCAACGAATAAAACAAATACAAAAACATGGATTGTATTTTCATAATCAAAACTGTGTTTATTATTATTATTAATCGTTACAAAAATGTTATGAGATCGAGTATAATTATATCAGTACGTACCTAAAAAATAACAAAAGCTAATTCTCAAAGTTATAAGTCTCTCTCTCCTGTTTGATTTCAACTACTCTACTACCTATGTTACCGACTTCCATAACTACTTCTAAAATCTTAGATCTAAACTTCAGTTTCTGATGTGTATCAAAATTATTAATTAACGAAGCTAGAGAATTAAAAAAGAACTGATCATCAGCTTGTAGAGCAGAAGTGTTAGGACTCATATTATTCTTCGAACGTAAAATTTTCAAAAGTTTTATTTCAAATTCGGACATATTCGTTTTGACTTTTCTTGGTCTAATAGTGCGAGGCTTTCTTTTTTGTTTTGTATTTTCTTCCGTAGCTAAGGGATCTGTTTGGTCATACTGTGATGATGTACCAGGGTTTTGCATGTCATTATTGACATCGTCAGTAACGCTTTCTGTTTCAGGCACTTCTTCATTAATATGTTCTTTAAAATCTTCGTGAATTTCGATGTCGAATTCCATTACATCATCTCGCTCTTTGACACTGTCATCATCAGATCCACCGTAAGCTGATTGGCTAGTAGAATGTTCACCAATAAAGCTGTTAGAGCTTTCTTCGTTATCTCTGCCTTTGTTTTCTTCTATAGTTTTGACTACTTCCAAGAATCTCAATTGCTCCTGATAAACGTATTTGTGTTGCCTTGATTTGTAAGTGGATTTCTTTTGTTCAGTCATTCTGCACTTCATGTAGGCATCACGGGCTGTCTTCCATCTTGATTGTATGGCTCGTACTGTAAAAGAATCGAAAAATAAATTTTAAAATCTTAAATAAGGACAAAAGTATTCCTTGTCGAACATTCAACCGCTAATCAGTGACAACAAAAACGCATTTGGTCGTTTGGATCCGCGGGCCCCGCCAGAGCTGGGTCAAACGACCAAAAAGCCAAACAAACAACTCATGTTTTCTGTTACGACATAAATAGATTGTCATTTGTTTTATGGAGGTGCGATTAACTTTATAAAAGAAAGGATACATGATGTAAATTGTAAACAAATAACCGCACGCTCGTGCCTGGGCCTCAGACAAAATGCAGTGCAATGTTGATACAAATAAGTATCAACCGTGCCAGCCTTGGAATACAGACTAAAATAAATAAACTGAAACGACGAGCGAGTGAATGAATGAGCTATCGCACCCGCATAGTTTACGCAGTGACTAAGCAATCGGTTGTTGAGTTAGGTCGCGGGTACGATTCCCGGGTCGGTTTGTTGTTATTGTTAAACCCGCCTTATAGGACGGATTGTTGAAAACCTCTTTTTATTTATTTTTGGGAGTTTTATTAACGTGTGATACGATCTTCGTACACACGGCTACGCAATCTACGCATCAACCTATGCAAAAACAGTATAAGCTGATCGTTGAATATACGGAAAGACCATACAAGCGAGACCACGATAAACTGGTTTTGTATAGCTTGGTGCGTAGCCGTGTGTACGATTCGCGTGTTCTGTACACACGTCTACACTTCAATCTATGCAAAACTAGCACAAGTTGACCGAAACTGCTGAGAGATCATTCAAAGTGAGCCCCAATATAACTAACTTGTTTTGTATAGCTTTTTGTGTAGCCGTTTGTACTACATAGACATTGCGCGCCACAAACAGACAACAGACAATACAATCCGCAAGGCGTGAGGACCTCTCCCTCGCACGGAACAGATGCGAGCGAGAGGTCGCAATGTACGCAGCTGGCTATGAAGTTATGAACGCCGCCGCCGGTACTGAGGTAATCGGTCGCATTGTTGTTATCATTTTTTTATACGGTATAAATGCACTTTACCGATGTTATTAAAGAGTACTACTAAAACTATAATTACCAGTAAAAATACTCACCGATTTGACTCTTCTCATCAGGCGAACACTTTCCATATTTGTGTCCTACGATAACTGTAGCAATCTCTTCCCAAGCCCGATATTTGTCAAGCTTATTTTTGTAATACGCGCAATGAGGATTCCATAAACATTCACGCTTTTTTACTTCGGTGATCACTGTCTCGGTATCCATCATGCGGCAAACCATCATGGCTTTCGAGCCGCGGCGGAGTCCGCCGCCGCCGCTCCCCAGTGTCGCTGCCCTGGTTGGCGAGAGAATAACGCGCGTCGCGGGGCGTCCGTGCCACGGCGCGGGGCGCGGATGACTGAGGGGCGATGCGTCACGCGGTTCCGTTACTCGTCAGCGCGCGGCTTCCGTTGTTGCCAAGTCTTATTGAATGCGGTCTGGCAACAGCGCGTGTTTTGTCGTCCGCGGCGGACGGTTTACGTCACGAGTTAGCGTTTCAATGTTTTGATTTTTGCTTTATAGTACTTTTAGCATGCACAGCTTGCATTAAGTGTTGATAAACTTGAGCATTTACTTATTACAAGTAGCAAGCATTCTTGCGAATGTTACATTACAGAAAAACAAACGAGAGCATTTTAGCGAACATTCTAACAAGGTAACGACTGTCAAGTCTGACATCTTAAAAAACAATTTTGTCGACTATTTTCTAGACTAGACAATTCGCTAGGAAGATCGTGTAATGTTTTGTCGCGATGTTTGGCTTTATGACGTATTAAAGTGAGAGTAGTTCGACTGTGGAAAAGAGACAGAGCTATACAAGTCGTCTAGCGCCATCTCGTTCGAACAGTGGAACTACTTTCGCTTTAAGACATTATGGTAGACTGTGGTAGACCACTTGTTCGTCATACAGTTCGACAAAATTAAAAATGATTACAAGTGAATGCCCAAGTTCTGCAACACCTTTAAACGGGAAGAAAGTGCACACAATTCTTGCTACCTACCTACAAATAAACATAATTAGCACGAAGTTGTAGAGCCCCACACAAAATATGCAAATTGGTATTTATTGCAACGACACAAATACCTGTAAATTGCGAAAATAATTCCATCAGTGTGGGAATTTATAGCCGTGAAGAGAGAGGTAAGTACCTAACATTGAAATATTAATTCTCGTTTTTTCCTTTATTTTTTGGCGATAATGTAAGTTAGACACGGGTTTTCACGATATTCTGACGTAAAATAAACGGGGGATATTGTGACGTCAAATAAACGGGGAATTTGCCTGAATTTGATAGATAAGCTTTTTAATTTTCCATACAATTTACGTTATAATACTTCAAGCACATTGTTGAGCAAATACGTAAGTTTATATCCAGGTTTTTCAATAATCCTATCCTACTCCCTGCCTCCTAATCGTATCCCACTAATATTTTAAGCGTGAAAGTTTGTTTGGATGGATGGATGTTTGTAACTCTTTCACGCAAAAACTACCGGACAGATTTGGATAGAATTTCTTACACAAAATAGTTTATTACCTGGCTTAACACATAGGATAGTTTTTATCCCGATTGTATGTTCCCATGGGATAATTTACTGCTATAGTATTAGCTAAGAACAAAACTAGTGTAGGCTGACCTCATCATAATCATCATAGGACGTCCACTGCTGAACATAGGCCTCCCCTTTTGATCTCCACATATACCGGTTGGAAGCGACCTGCATCCAGCGTCTTCCGGCGACCTTTATAAGGTCGTCTGTCCACCTTGCTGGTGGTCGTCCTACGCGCTTGCTAGTTCGTGGTCTCCACTCTAGTACTTTTCGACCCCATCGGCCATCTGCTCTGCGAGCAATATGGCCTGTCCATTGCCACTTCAGCTTGCTAATCCGGTGTCGTGACCTCATATTCTATAGAAACCTCTGTATTACACTAGGCCAGCCCAAGGTCAAAGGGCTACTGAAGTGCTGTCAACCAGCATCTCTTAATTATTATTTATGACCTTGACCTTTGACCCCTGAAGTTCATTTCATATTGCCGCCCACAGAGAATGCGGAACTGCCTTTGGGGAACAATAAAAAGTGAGAGATTATGCCCATCATTACTCAGATTAATTGTAGGTTTGTGCGAGGCCAGAATACCCGCGTCGAGCGTTGAGCGGGTCGGGGCTGGGCTACTCGTTTAAAATTCGTACAAGCGGCTGAAATCAGATGCATAGCGAGGTGTACTACGTCAGCTCCATGTTTCATTTGTTTGCAACGCACTCGTGCGTAGCTTGACAGCGTGACCGTGCGTCGCAGTTGACAGTCACGCTTTTCATGATAAACGTAACTTAAATTGGAAGAGGCCTATAATTACCAGTAGACGAATACTGACTGACGATAGATGAAACCAACACCAGAGAAGATAAAGGACAAAGAAAAAAAAACTTACATTAGCCTAAAAACATCCTTTATCCCTATTAAAATCTCCCATTTAAACACATTCCTGTCCAACTTTATTCATCACTGATTTCGTTGACCAAAATGCCTTATACTAGTCTATAATTAAAGGTCCTTTTAACTTAGAAAAATTAACGCCTTAAAGGGCTGTCTCAACAAACAATAGCGCCGGTATAATGAAACCGAAACCCAGTGCCTCAATGTCTTAACACAGTTAATCTAGATTTGGGCGACAAAGCGATCTGTCTTGATCTCAGACAATTGTGAAACGTTCAACGAGATTTATATCCAACAATTGTTTTGATTTAGGTAAGATTAAGCTATAGTTTTATTAGGTAGACAGGTTTTGTATTAGATTTTGATTGCTTGATAGATAACGTCCAGTGTTTAATTTATCAACAGCGTTCAAAATTTATCACAAATGTCCTTTCTTTGGTATTGTTTGGCGTGTCGATGCTCCTTCAGTTATGAGTCGAGCTACACGTTAATAAATTAAGAAAATGCTTCCACTGACTGGACAGGTCCACTCAAATATGTTTGGTTCATTCTTCAAAATACCATCTCCGACATTAACCTCCATGGTCCTCGTATGATTTGACCAAATAATTTCTGGACTTTAAAAGAGACAGTGACCTCTGAGTTTGTTTCGGCTGTTTCTTCTCAGAGTTGTCAGGTAGGAAACACCGGCTTCATCTAGTTTGTAAAAAGACGACGTGTAAACGTATTTCATTTCATTTCATATCAAACGAAGCTTCATGAAACTATGAAAGACACAAGATAGTGTAAAAGATCGAATCGATAGCTTTTTCCGCAGACGTCAATATCTTCTGCCTGCCTTTTCAAAACTTGATGTCGGTATCCAGTCTAACCAAGTGCACGACGGGCTTCATCAATTAGGTACCCCAGTAACAAACGTACCTACGTTCGTTACTGGGGGACCTAATGGCGGCAGAAACTCGTTTTATAAAAAACAACATCATCCGCTTTTTACTTCCCAACCATGTTGTGGTCGGCTTCAAGTTGATCCGGATGCAGTTGAGTATCAGTGTCTTACATAGAGCGACTGCTTACCTGACCTCCAGAATCCAATGACTGGATAATGGTAAGACTGGTCGTCAGACTTTCGAGTTTCTGACTAACAGTAACGACTATCAAATATTTACATCTACTAATAACAGGAGGAACGCTATACGTATTTTCTTAGGTACATAGGAAACTTTTTATTATTTAGCCAGGAGCAAAACAATAACGAAAAACATAGATTTAAATGCTAGCATTAAAAAGTTTACAACTACGGGTATTGATATCAAATCCGATATAACTGCAAACTAATACCTCCATTCTATTTCCTTTTACATGAAACACCAAACCGATCGCTGGTACACTATTCCAAAAACGGCTTTGTTATAAAAATTGCTCTATTAACTTTTGTTGTGCTAATATCAGACATCCATCAGTTCAGAACAATGGGATATGAACGTTTTGTGTCACAGGGATTAGCTCTGGAACTGTAAAAAATCCTCTTGTTACATTAAATCTATTTTCAGGTAGGTTTTCCAGAACTTTTGTGTTTTTATAAATGGTAGGTAGTTTCTAGTTTCTCTTGACTTAAATTATATAGAACCCTATGAAGAAGTCAGAAAAGCAAACAGTCACTTCCAAACATTTGCCACCACTATTTGCCCAACTTAGATTAGACTTAATTACTTCAATGTCAAGGTTGGATCAAATGACAACACTCAATTTGTGAATAGTGGAACCGCCAAATACAATGTGATAAATGATCTATAGCAATTAGTTCTATAAGTGGTGTTGCTAAATGATTGATGAAACATAGTAGAGTAATATAAGCCTTGATACATCAAAACAACGAATCCCGATGATATGACTCACTTTAATTAGGTACGGGTTAAAGCTCACACACAATAACAATTAAAAAATGAAGATCCAGACATGAACCTACCAATGGTGGCTGTAGTAACACTAGAAACATTTGCCTAACAAATGGAATTTCCACAACGTCATATTATGTCGATCTATCATACGCACGAGGCAACATGTGCAAAAGGATTTATTACGAAACAACCGGAACCCAGCATTGTACGACTACGTACCTACTTTAAAGGTCCTGAAGAAAACGGTTCCTTTTCGCGTTTTTTCTTTCTGTTTATTTTTTATTTGTTTGCGTTTTTGCTTATCGTTGAAGGGAATGTTTAGATGTTTCGCGAATTTCGTTTCCCGGAGAAATTTAAGGTCTTTGTGGAAGGTCCTTTCATGGATGTTGCTAAGAAAGAAATGGGAGGGAACTTGAAAGAGTTATTTATGGATAAAGTAGGACAAGGAGGATTGCTGACTTTGCAGTTCGCACTAAAGAAACCCGTGTTCAAACATTTAAAAAAGGAAGTGACAAAACAAACTTCAACAAACCAAACATGCCAGTTATAATGGTTAAAAGAAAGAAGAACGAACGTCTGTCAAAGCGTGCAGAAACGTTCACAAGTTTTTGTGCCCGACGCCCGAATACATGTCATATTGCGATTCGAGTGATGAATGACGTTCCTCGACTCGCTTTATACGTAGATTGTATGCCACAATCTACGGCTCCCGGCCTTTTTTGATGGTAAAATCTAGATAGCGGGCTAAAAGATTTTAGATTGGTGTTTTGACCGTGCCGTTTTGGCTATAAATAGAGGCATTCTTGTTGGGTTGAATACGAATAGGTAGATTTTGGGAACGGTTGTCGTTAGAAGGGTTGTTTTTGGAGGTGCAGCAACATCAGACGAGGTTCTAACAACTTTGTCGCCTCTCGAATAATGGAATTGTGAAGTAAATGATTGTTTTACTAGATTTTGCTCACACCTATACCCTTGTTGTTGTCTTAAGTTTTGCTACGCGAACGTACTTCCGAAGTTAAAGTATCAAAGTCATATTATTTCGTAAGCAAGATCAGTTACTTTTATTGGAAATATCGTCGTTGAATTCGTTCAACGATCAAGGTGTGAAAAGGAAACAGATAGACTGATTGACATGCTTAATAATCCTTAGAACTATAGATTAGATCGGACGGTTCAGTTATGCAGTCGTCTATATTATGATAATAATGGAAAAAAGAAATAAAGACGTTGACCGTCTTCGACGAGTGTCGATCGCAATCCAGACTAAGTTAGCTCAAAATTTGTTATGAACGGAACTAAAGGTGCCCTAGTTCCGTTCATAACTTTATATAGCTTACTGAAGACTAATAAATCGTGAAAAAGTTTGAGGTCTTTGATTTTGAAAATGTTATGTATGATGGGAGCCCTGCATTTCTTCTTAAGGGGGATGCTCCAACCAGCCCGCGAAATTCAATTTTTTTTACGTTTTTTGCAATTTGCAGGCCAGTGACATGTTGTAGCTTTATAAATATATGAGTTGCGGTAATAACAAGTATAATTTTAAATATAAAAAATATCAAAAAACTCGCTCCATCAGCTCTCACATAGAAAAGGTGCATCATGTTAAAATCTCCGAAATCTAACTACGACGAATAAAGTTACAACATGTCACTGGCCTGCAAATTGCAAAAAACGTAAAAAAATTTGAATTTCGAGGGCTACATCGAAGCAATCACCTTAAATTGTTGAAGAAAGAGACAGAGTCATATATAATGCATGGCATATCGAATGCCATGCATTATATATGACTCTGTACTCTTCTGTTCGATGAATTACGAAACTATTGAGAGTAACAAAGATAAAAAAAAAGAAAACTACAAAATGCTTACATGATACCTCTGATACTCCTAGTATTTTCTTTATTCTGGGCAAAATATATTGTGCTCAATACAAAAGAAATCCCTTCACTTGATACAAACATTTTCAATGTAAATATATCGGGAAATCTCCACTATTCTTCCAACTAAAATACTACGCAGATATTCTCTAAGCCCCCTAAAACCATATTGAAAGCGTAAACGTATTCGCCAAAAATCTACATTCGTGATTCTTACTTATTCCAATAAGTAATATAATATTCACTGAATCTAAGATGGGGTAGTTGACCAGATATTGTGGAGCTAGCGTTTCCGTGTCTGTTTTTGTAAGTGGGGTTTAAGTTATGTTTGTCGATGTAAGTAGCAATATATGCTAGTAGAATCCTGTAGGGAGATGATCGTCTTGCCACCCCTTGATGTCGTTTTGTATTAGTCCTCCCTTCTCTGATATGAGGGCGAGTATGTACGTGAAAGTTTTTATTGATATTCTTCTCTAAATAGGTTTTATTGTGAATCTGTGTAAGGATCTAAAAGGGTTTGGACATATTGTAGATATGAATGGTCTTGCTAATATAGTTGCGAAAGGAGATATCTTTTTATGTCGTGTCGTAGAAGATTGAGAATAGACAAATGATTTTCCAACTTCTGAAACAAACTAAAACGGAATCTATAAGAGATTTTGTCTGGATTGTTTTCGCTTCCTGGGAGACACAGGCTTACTTTTTATTAGAGGAAATTGTAAATTAGTAACCAAACGAGTTCAGCGCAGATTGGTGGTGTGGCAGCAATCCAATATTAATACTACTAGACTGTATAATTTCACTGCTAGGCATAGACTTCTAGTTTCTGTCGGTCATGGACCGAAGACGGTTTTTTTTTTGGAATCCACCGAAGAAGATTCAAAGAAGATTCTTCATCGTGATGAAGCAGCTGTAACTCTACTACTATGTTTCCTCACGTAGTTTTCTTTCGCTGTTTCGAGAGCATTTGTCTTGAAAAACTTCTCACATCAGCAGAGACCAGAAAAGACAGATTTTGCAAAATCTTACACGGGTAATAAATTGTTCTGGATACGCTTGTTTGTCTACATCGATGTTTCCAAACGCACAGATGATATGTGATACGGGAGAAATGATTAGTGTGGTGAAAAGTTTCCTTAAAAAATATAATATATGGATCTTGTCAAGATTGTTCCAAACCAAAAACAAAACACTATCTCTATAATTTCCACCCCCACACCCTCGTACTTGACCGCTTTTATTATAACTATCAAGTAACGTCAATGCCATTCGGCGGTAGATAAAGCAGACCAACCATAAATTGTAATGGTTTCCCTTCCCATTTATCAGCTCGATCGTTATTGAATCCTGATCTGTAGTACACGGACTACTGCAATTAATTGGTACGGTAGAGATAGTGGGCTGTTTGTGAAGGATTTGGGATAGATGGGGAATCGACTGGTAGATGGTATTCTATTCATAACTAATTGCCATAGAATGAGCAATAATTTCGTAAGGACGGTTTATGCTGCTAGGCTACAGGGTGTTAAAGAAGGATTATAAGGAATTGCTATTAAATGCTCAACCAAATGACAAGTCTATCTAAATGGTCTCATTGTGATCCCTTTAAGCCCCTTCGTACAATTGACCTTACGACTTTGATAACCACTGACGCGTGACATGCAATAGTCACCTGGATGCCAAAGTCGTAAGGTATCGGAGACTTGCGTCGCTAAGTGTACGAAGGGTCTAACGTTTCTAACGTTAAGTAGTAGAAGGTAAAACTAATAGCGTGCTTGGTCCTACATCAAGATGATTACCAGTTTATCTTGGCTTCTTCTTTTATGATCTTCCTACACAAAGAACGGTCAGTTTATACTCGTTTTTCAAAGTTTGATGTGTAGCCAAACCAACAAAAATGCATGCATTTGGAAACAGGGGAGCTACAACTCATTATGACATCCTTCAAACCACAACACAAGACAATGGAAAACCACTACTTATTCTACATACGATTGCGACAAATCGCAAATGAAAATCTTCCGTCTACACCCGACACATAATCCACACACTACAGACACTGGGGCCCCACAACATCGACATAACGCGTTAGCAATCCGATACAAGATGTTATTTATCTTGAAATATGGCGGGAGGAAGCTATGTAATCTATCAGAATTGATATAAGTCGGCCTCGTCAAATTTAGAGGGAGATACATGGCTTTGTTGTTCTGGATGTGGCTAATAGATTTTTCTTATGGCCTTAGATATAAAGAAGAAGTTAACCCATTTAGCCCAGCCATCAGTACAGTATTTTTTTGGAAATGGATTGAAATTACCAATAAAAGTTTATAATAAGGTGTCTGTTTTCGTTTTAATCTATACGAGTAACCTAAATAGCAGCCATTGCCCCTGTGCCATAAATAGCGATTGATCTAAAAAGATTTTTCTAACAACTCTATTTTCTACTTAAATTCGAGAAACCCTTTCAAGAACACGAGCATAAGGTTGTGTGTGTTACTTTTTAAGTCGGTTACTAAACAAATAATGGCAGCATCGTAGAATGAATTGGCTTGACCCGTATTGCGGTTAACTGAGCCGACCCTTGCGAGGCAAATATACGTAAAGAGGGTAAAGTATAGGCACTGATAACCTCTGCTAGATTCCGCATTCAAGGAAACCTAAATAGCGTCACACGTCATCGCGTTACCGGAGCGAATTACTATGATGATGTGTGTTTAACTCTAGTTACGCTTCCTAAATAATTTTACGTTTAATATATGTGAGTGACGGTGTCAGTGTTGTTTTGAATAGGATTATATACTTTAATTTAAAACTTTAAGAAAAGAATTTGTGTTTTATTGACAACTAAGTTTTGTAATCATTTGCTTTTTGTCATCTTATAGCCAACACTTCAGTTTTTCCTGTGCTGTCTACGTAGGAGGTCTTCCATCAAATACCTAAGTATTTATTCTCAACATAAAGTCTAAAGTAGATTTCTAGAAACTGTAAGCGTCAACGCGGATTTTGTATCTAGTCGACACTGAGAAGCTCAAGAACAAATTAATATCAACTTAAGTAAAGGCAAATCACTGAAGTTTGACGTGTTTAGTTTGACTTGTAGAGTCTGCGCCACCACTCACCTACGGAATATTCGTAGTACCACATTTTTTAAATGCAATTTGATGTGATGACATACTAATAGACACTAGCGCCGCGTCAAAGGACTTCAGTCGTGGCGCAGAACTCTATGCGGAATTTAGAGGAGGTTATCTGTGGGTAGAAGAGAATACAAGTGACGTCAACAAAAGGACCAGTACTTAGTCCAAGGTAGATCCAGGTGTAGATGATGTTAATGATGACAGCACTTAACGCCATTAGTTAGAAAAGGTAGAATAGAACCCTTTGAATGAGAACGAAATTGTGAATAATTTAAAGGTAACCTCAATAAAATTTGTAAAGGAATTAGGTTTTAGGACAGCCTTTAAAAGCAAGTTTAATAACTTATGCCTACTTATACATGTAGAGAGTTACTATGGGAATTTGTGAAGACATAAATAAACATAAATTTAGAAAGGGAAAAATTCGATTCACCCAAAGCTTATTACACAAATACATACGTTCAGAACCACACCACATCGAAACCACAAAAGATAAATATACATAGTTTAATGTCGCTATAGCTGTTTGCAGTTGTGTTGTGGTATCGACAAATTGTGGATATGATTGTTATTTACTTGAGATGTGGCTAGCGCTGGTTCTCTGTGGTTCAATGTGTTCAGTATCGTCTACGCATTCGATAATGATGGAAAAATGAAGGTCCGTGTAAATTTTATTATTTTTTTGAATATAACATAATAATATGTAACGCACGCTTTGCAAGATAGCGCATCTGCAGATCAGTCTTGACCAGTCAGCCATAGCCAGTTAACAGGAGCCAGCTAGAATGTAACGCCTAGCCAGATATCGCCTCTGCAGCCAAGCCTTGGCCGGACCGCCATAGCCAGTTAACCGAAGGCAGCCAGCCAGCCAGCCAGCCAGCCTGCCAGTCAGCCAGCCAGCCAGCCAGGCAGGCAGCCAGCTAGCCAGCCAGCCAATGCCAAAAGCCTTTTAGCAAGCCTGCTAAGCCGCTAGCCATGCCGTCACATCCTTCCACGAGATCAGGCCTGATCTTGTGAGAGGATGTGACCAAGGAGTCTTATTTACAGGAAATGATGTGACCGTTGCTGCCACAGAGCATGTAACTTTATGGTTGCCTGTCAGTCAGCCGTCACCCATGAAAAATACGAGTTGTGCCTACAAAGAGATTCTGATAATTTGTTAAAGCAAGGAAATATAACCGATTGCATTTATACCGTCTACAATTATTTACCACGCCATTATTCCTGAGTTTTACATTCAGAAGTGGCATCGAACAGTTTTCTCGAAAAATCTGACAAAACAATTGAAGGCTGGAGATGAACTGACGATCGATTTTTGTGGGAAGCCTGAACTGATGATGAGAATTTCCACATTAGTGAAATGGGGCACAGACACAAAGCCGCCGAACAGTTGAAACCCCTGAGAAATCTTAAATTGTCTGAACGGACCCTAAGTATACGTGGATTCATGAGAATGATAGCCGTTCAACATGCTCATCTGCCAATCTACTGGGAACCGATTCGAGCAAAGTATAAGCGTAGTATCGCCAGCGTTTTATAAGGGGAATGGAAAGGAAGACAGATATTGACTGTGGACTCTCAAGCATCTGGAAGATTTTTGTTTTCTGTTGCTCAAGACGAGCATTTGAACGTTGAAAATAACAGTTGACTTGGAGAAAACTAATATTTATCATGCAATGCAACGTGATGTTCTTCGTAATGCTGTTCTCAGATGGAAGTATCAAACCACTGAAGCGATGATATAATTATAATGCTGCCGAGAGCAAGGCCAGAATACGAGGAATACTTGAACAATAAATTCTAGACGAGAGCGGGCTACAGCATTGGCAACGTCTATTTGACTAGCAGAGACATTAATATTGTTTGTTATGATTTTAGGTCGGAAGATCATGTTGGTGTCGTTTCTATAGCAAGGCGGCGAAACTGGGCGAGGAACACGTCGCTAATGTAGTATTCGTGTTCTACATTGGTGCATCGGGACTTCGCTGATAGTCACGATCTTCTGCAGTCGATGCAGGTGCTGTAAACGGCTGCGATTAACTCAGGACTCATTTCATCGTGTGAGTCGTACTTATGTTGCACTGTTATTCTGAATTGGTGTAGTGTGCTCTAGCTGTAACGTTTATCGGTTAAACGTAGAGCATTTATGGCGTTGTTGAGTGATTGATGAACCAGAGTGTAAGCCTGAGTGCGATCCTCTGGTTGTGCAAGGGATTTTTCATTGAAAAACCGTAACAGTACTAAGAACCTAGATTTAAGCTTACAGCTTGCCAGTCATATCAGCCAATTGCAGTACACAGCTGGACGTAGGCCTGATGAACAAACGAAGTACGAAGTATTTTTTGTAAGAAATACGGTTCTGGTATTAGTATTTTGATTATTAGTTGTAAATCGTTTAAGCAAATAACGTCTTATTGTTGAAATTGTTAGCCTGCGGGTACACTTGCGGATTTGCGTTATGACAGCGATAGGTCTTCGATAGGTCTAGTTAATCAATATTTTGATAATGACAGTTAGGGATGGGTCACACAACAGGTTAAACACGGTATCTGTTATAACTGTTACTTGTGTATAAGAGTTTATACACAAATAACAGCTATGCTATTTTGATTAAGAAATCACATCGCTGGACTCTACGATTTGCTCTTCGACGTGATGGCTCAATCACATTTGAGATCGTTCGATCGCTCACCGTTTGCGCCGCACAATTGGTTATAAGAGCATAGCCAACTTTAGTTCTAGCGTGGCGTGAGCGCTACATCCGCGCGGTCAACAGAGAAGAAGAGATTAATTGAACAGTAGTGCAGATGCAAATATTTGTTATTATCAATACTTACGTCGCACAAAGACACGACTGGCAGAACGTGTACGTCACCGACGACTTAAATAACAGCATGATATTTGTTCTGTTTACGAGTGTGTTCTGAGTGGACCTGTCCAGTCAGTGCAAGCATTTGTCAGTTAACGTGTAACCCGACTCATAACTCAAGGAGCTCGACTATCCGCTTAACTTATTGGCTATCCACCTAAACGCTATGTGCGGTGGTGGGGTCTATCAAACAGAAGCGCGCGATGTGATAGTGATGTGCACCAGGAGTAGCTGACATCGCGCACAGGGGGTATATGAGAGTGTAAATAGCACATACCTATGTCCGTTACTGCAAGTAGTACATTCTTACCAACCAGCAGCTAGAAATTGAAACTCTAATATCTATAGTTGATCAAGGGCCGTCGACCGAGTTTCCGTCGTCACATGGTGTGTTGATTGTACCACTAATCATGTTTTGTTTTCTTCATTGCGGGAGCAATGCTTACAGGATGGCCGAATGTAACGCACGCTTTGCAAGATAGCGCATCTGCAGATCAGTCTTGACCAGTCAGCCATAGCCAGTTAACAGGAGCCAGCTAGAATGTAACGCCTAGCCAGATATCGCCTCTGCAGCCAAGCCTTGGCCGGACCGCCATAGCCAGTTAACCGAAGGCAGCCAGCCAGCCAGCCAGCCAGCCTGCCAGTCAGCCAGCCAGCCAGCCAGGCAGGCAGCCAGCTAGCCAGCCAGCCAATGCCAAAAGCCTTTTAGCAAGCCTGCTAAGCCGCTAGCCATGCCGTCACATCCTTCCACGAGATCAGGCCTGATCTTGTGAGAGGATGTGACCAAGGAGTCTTATTTACAGGAAATGATGTGACCGTTGCTGCCACAGAGCATGTAACTTTATGGTTGCCTGTCAGTCAGCCGTCACCCATGAAAAATACGAGTTGTGCCTACAAAGAGATTCTGATAATTTGTTAAAGCAAGGAAATATAACCGATTGCATTTATACCGTCTACAATTATTTACCACGCCATTATTCCTGAGTTTTACAAATAATATGCGCTCGCCTACGTATTGTGGTTTTGGTACGTGCAAAACAACCCTATCTGTTCATAATAAACTTATAGGTGGTATGAGGGAGTGACAGATGTAACTTTTGATGTCCACAAAATTCTGTCAGCTTCTTACAGATTTATGTTACTGTATAATAATTTCAGACTTTATTCCTTTCTTGTAGGACTTAAGTACTCCTATTCTATACCTATTTTTATATCTTTGCTTTTATGTAACCACACGTCGGCACGTGTTACTGCCGATAGATTCGGTTGATAAAGATCAACATTTAACACGTGTATGTGTAGGTTGACAATCTGAAAAGGTCGGAACACTAATATTGAGAGATCTGTATTGAGTTGAGACCGCTAGAATATTTTGAGGAACATTGTCAATATTATCATTCGGTCCATGTAAAATACAGATGTAATGTACTGGTAACCGATCCCAATTTATTAGGAAAAAGTTCCTGGCTATTTCTATTTATTTATTATTAATATCCAATACAACAATCTTTACAGGTTTCTTAGGTATCTATGTTTTATTTAACGATAGATTCGCTTTTGACGCCGTATCTCGTATGATGGTAAGTGAACAAGACGTGGTCGACGGTAAAGCACGCTTGCTTAAAAGTAATCTATTGACTCTTGACCTGAAGACCCCAACGTTATAGGTATCACAAAACACAGACACTGCGATATTGTGGCTTATTTACAAACTATTTGATTGATAACTGTAAAAAATAAATTTTATGAAATATTAAACGATGTTGAAAACACGTTCCACACAAAACTCAAGATGCAATCTCACAATGATTTAAGATAATCTAAATTGCCAAGTTAATAGGTTAAAATATAATAACAAAAAAAAAAGAATACAGGAATGAAGATAGCTAGGTTTGTAGCTAATATCGAAGGTCATTAAGACTTAGGTATAGAGAACATAAAGACTCTCTTTAATAAGTAAACAGACAGTATTCCAGACTTATGTTACTCTGACTGTTACCTTATCACAAAACACAGACATTGCGATATTGTGGCTTATTTACAAACTATTTGATTGATAACTGTAAAAAATAATTTTATGAAATATTAAACGATGTTGAAAACACGTTTCATACAAAACTCAAGATGCAATCTAACAATGATTTAAGATAATCTAAATTGCCAAGTTAATAGGTTAAAATATAATAACAAAAACAAAGAAAACAGGAATGATAGCTAGGTTTGTAGCTAATATCGAAGGTCATTAAGACTTAAGTAGTAAAGAACATAAAGACTCTCTTTAGTAAGTAAACAGACAGTATTCCAGACTTATGTTACTCTGACTATTATTACCTTTAAAGCTAATATAAAAGCCGAATCTGGACACAAATACGTGCCATTAAGTTATATTATACCAATCTAAAAGAAAATGAGCCCAAACATAATCTCAAAGCCCATTTGAACTAAACTGCGTGGAAATAAAATAATGAAGCTTTTAGAGAAGGAGATGATAATAATATTTTAGAAGAAATGCAAGATTTTCACGTTGAATTTCATCTGTATGCAGTTCATTCCGCCGTTCACTAACCAGACCGTGGCGAGTGACAGATGTCAGGAAATAGGAGCGTAGAAGCAAAAATATTGCGGGAGAATAAAATCAGCCAGCAACTTTTAAGGAAATAAGAAATTCAAGAAACAAAACATAATGGTAGCCATACACCATCCTGCCTATCGAACGATCGATTTAACGCTTGCAATTGTTTCAAATTGGCAGTTCGTCTACATACACCATACTGCCTATCGTACGATCGATTTGACACAACTTCAAATCTGCAGCAGCGATACCAACTTAGCAACTTTATAGCTAGATCTAGCTATTATTCGGTGACCGATAGCTACAAATTTATAAAATTGTAGCTGTCGTCACCGAATAATAGCCAAATGCATAACTACTGCCGATTTGACGTTGTGTCAAATCGATTTGATGACCTATCAAATTGGCATGTCATGCCATCAAATTGGCATTTTTAAACAATTGCAATTTGAAACAATTGCAAGCGTCAAATCGATCGTCGATAGGCAGGATGATGTATGGCTACTATAAAACAAGATAGTCATTTAAAACTATGTTCTTTCAAAAAACAAGGTTTAATTGTTGAAAAAATACTTACGATAGACAAAGTACTCGTCTCGGTTTGCGGCGTTTCATTACAGAGATCCTATGGCCACCTTCCAGCTCCAACTTTTTTGTTTATAAGTTTTGTTCCCTTTTTACAAGCTTTTGTCTATGTTTTTGTCTAGTTTGACCTTTCCCGTTGTCTGTCTATAGTCAGATTTTGCAAGTTTTTAATGCACTTCCAGTTTCCGATTGAGCTGAAACTTTGCACGCATAGCATTATACAGGGTGACTTTTTTACCACCGTCCAAAATTTTTCTATGCATTAGGTATCAATCACTAAACCCATTTTTGAAAAAAAATCGATACGTCAAATTGTCATATTAAATCATTTTCTCATCGTCTCTGTGTGGTCACTAAGCTAAACGTTAATAATATACACTTGCCGACGCATGAAACGGGCAGAGCGCACCCCGCTGACCCCCCGCCCCGCCCCGCTACACCTGAGCGATACATCACAGAGCGGTGTCCAGATTCGTCAACTTTTTGTAGATAACATTGAGACATTTTTGTATTGATTGATACAAAAAGAAAAAACACGTATTCAATGATTTTCGCCAAAGATTAATATATTAAAATTTGGATGGTGACTAAAAAATCACCCTGTATAATTATGTTGTTTGACAATGCAATTTTAATCATGGAGCTGATCTGATGATGGGGCTTCTGAAATCTGTACGCTTACATCTTTCAAACTGTGTAACAGATTTAATGCGGTTTTCAAAAATAGATAGATAATTCTAAAAAAACCTAAAAGGTGTCAAAGACTAACTGAAAAAAAAAGGAACTGGTATCTTGAAAATTTTGCTCTGTAGTCGAAGGATAGGTAGGAAGCCGACTAACAAAATTGGTACGTTCTTTTGATTTTTGAAAAAGCAATGTGATTATGTAATAAAATTCTCTGTTCGTAAAAAACATTTTTTGCACTTGACTCCTAGAAAACACACCTGTTGTGTTATTACCAGGTAAACGTCAAAGCGGGGTTCACACTGTTTGAGTTTGTGTAGTTCAAATATGGCTGTGCGGCAAATCGCGCCCTGCGTTTACACTGAGGGCGTTAGACGCGCCTAACGTGACGTCGGGTGGTATGAATTGTAAGAACGAGTTTACACGCTACCCGTGGGTGGTTCTGCCTTAAGAGGGTTACTAGACAAGGATACATTTCAGAAAACGTTGGACACTTTTGTGTCTTGTGTCAGACACAAGATACCGATGAATATTAGATTTCTATAGAACCAGTATGAAATCAACCACTCCCTGCGCATACGTAAACATTTTTTGTGTCCAGTTGCTTCCACTTTTTTTTTATCGTTGTAATATCAAATGAGTCCTCCCACCACGGGCAGGGCGGGAGGGACTGTCAGACTTGTACTGACTAAAAACCACGGTGTCCTTCAATAGCCCTTTATGTTCCGGGGTAACGGTAAGGAAATAAGTCCCGCGACCCCGGCAGGCTTTGGCCCTCTGAGAGGGAGCCCCGTCATTTTGCTGACGCTCTTTAAGGCGCGCGTGGGACACGACGCGCCGTCGACCAGGGCATGGTCCATGGTCGGACAGCGAGTTGCCCTTTACTCGCTGTCCGCATGCCCGCGCCTACGGTGGCCAGAGATCGTCTGCCGACGTCCGACGCCGTGGGCGTCTATCACTGCGGTTGGGGTGGAGGGAGGACGCTGTCCTCTCCCTCTCGCGGCCCGCCTCCTCCTTAGTTGCTTCCACTTAACACATAGTCATGAACTTTCCCTGTGATGGTGTGCCGTGTCGGCAACACTCTCTACGATTGCCCAGCGTTGCGGCTTAGCCCATCGTACACTAGGCGACCCAAGTCTCCGAGAATTATTCCCGTTGGATCCCACAAAAAATTAAAATGTATTCCCGTTCAATCCCATAACAAAAGAAAAACGTTTTATTCCCTCTGAATCCCAAAAACTACTCCCGTTGGATCCCACATGCTTTAAAAAATCTGAATGCGAGTACTTTCAACGACAAAATTGCTTTTGTTTTAGAACTTTTTTTTTGTAAAATTCGTAAATTAGTAACAGAGAATAAATCTTTAAAATAAAGGTAACACTTTTCTTCTGATATGTACAAATGTTGTCATAATGTGGGATTCAACGGGAATTAAAAATGGGATTCATCGGGAATACCTAAAAAATGGGATCTAAAAGTGGGATTCAACGGGAATAAATCGTCTCCGATACATTGATATCCAGGGGACTGTCGCAATGAAAATCCATAGAGGTTCGTTCACATGCACGCGTCAATGGATACCAAAGTCGTAAGGTATCGGAGACTTGCGTCGCCTAGTGTACGAAGGGGCTTAGTGGATCGTAAGGGACTGTTATACTCTTACCAACTAGCCTATTAATACACCAACAGCTAATTTGACTTTTCATCTATAGGGTGGAATTTTGTAATGCCACCTAGAGGGAAAGTACTCTTAATACTGCAGATAGAAAATTTTACTCAAAGGAAACATTCCTTTATTTTTGAATAGAAAGCAAACTGCATTCAAAGATTTTGAAAATTTTCTTCTCCCACACCCGGGAATCGAACCTGAAAAAAATATACCCTGTACTTTTATTGCATCGATCGTTATGGTCAATTATAAGGATGAAATATCTCTAACAAACATGATAAATAAAATGAAAGGAAAACCAGGAAATCTGAAGTTTTTGTAAATAATTAAATTAATTTAAGATTTCCTGGTTTTCCTTTAATTCTAAAAAAATCCTAACACCCCGTATCGTCTAACGTCGTTTCAGTTTGGGAGACTTCGGCAATCATAAAAACATCCGTCATAAAGATAATTTACTTTTTCTTACTGATTCTAAACGGCCAGTTACAAAAGAAGGTTTTTACAATGAAACCTAATAATAAAATTAAGTAAGACCTGGAAATTCTGTAGGTATATAAAAAACCCACTTATATCTTCATTTTATTTTATTTTTCTTTATTACAGTAGTGCACCACAAACATTTTAAATAAATAATATTCGCGGTAGTCGATATTTTTTTATTAAATACTATGCAATAGCTTTACCGCGGCAGTCCCCGAGTGCCACACATATTTTTTGTTTATAAATATCTCATTACAATTTCTCAATGATACCACTTACCACAATCAAGCAAAATACTAATTTTCACTTCAAATATCAATTTCAAAACTGAATACTATGATGCCGTTTGAAAATGATAGTTGAACAATTTATACTGTGTAAGTCAATTGAGATTTCGTATCAAAAATTGTTTGGGAATTGAATTCAAGTAAAATATAAATTCAAAATTGATATCAAGCCTGCTTTCCCTGAAGACTTTTGTTTTGAAAATATACATTCTCTTTCTGACACGATAGTGAATAGAATCTATCGCCAAAATGCTCAGATGCTATTTCAAATTCACTGTCAATTTTCGTTGTAGTTCATTTGTATCTGAACTTCTATATAAGGTCATGTTGTGAAGGTGAAAGAGTCACTCCATGTAGTCATATTAGTAATCAGCCACATAATATTATGGTTTTTTGACAGAAATTCGACACTAATATAATTATTTTGGAAAAACTTCAATAAATAATTTAATGTTTTTTTCACATCCGCTGCACGGCTTCTATTGGTTGTAGGGTGATGTTAATAGCCTATAGTCTGCCTCGATAAATGGACTATCCATCGAAAGATCAATTTTTCAATTTCACCTTTAGTTCCTGAGATTAGTGCGTGTGTTAGGAATAGGATGTATATTCTGTTATATTTATATAAATATCAACTTAATTATCAAGTTTTAATTAAATCAGTTGATCGTTGTTTTAAATTTATATTAAAACTATAATATACTAAATATATCTAACACGGCCATACTGACCAGTACTTCGCTCTCGAAGTACCTAATTAATTATTTTCAAAAAGTGTCTGGCCTTGGCATATTAGTTCTATCATTTGCTGCATATGAGTCTCAGACTGATATCAGGGCAGTGACCGACCAGCAGTCATTATTTTAATATTTACTTTATAATTACAATTGTCAGATCATAATTACAATTGCCAGATCATAATTACAATTGCCAGTTCATAATTACAATTGCCAGTTCATAATTACAATTGCCAGTTCATAATTACAATTTTCAGTTCATATTATAATAGTCGGTCCAAAATTATAATAGTCAGTTCAAAATTATAATAGTCAGTTCAAAATTATAATGGACAGTTCAAAATTATAATAGTCAGTTCAAAATTATAATAGTCAGTTCAAAATTACAATAGTCAGTTCAAAATTACAATAGTCAACTTAGATTTGTACCACTTCCATCAAATATTGCCGCCATTACTAACCAATCACAGATCGTGGAACATTGTAGTTAAATAATTAGTAAAATAGACAATAATAAACAAATCCTGTACAGTAGAAACATTTTAAAACTTAAGAAGATAATTTAGAAATTCAGTAAGTATTTTATTTGCAACCTTAATTTAATTCGATAAATATTTGAACATCAACTGATTTCGTTCGGAAATCAGTTGATCGTTGTTTTAAATTTATATTAAAACTATAATATACTAAATATATCTAACACGGCCATACTGACCAGTACTTCGCTCTCGAAGTACCTAATTAATTATTTTCAAAAAGTGTCTGGCCTTGGCATATTAGTTCTATCATTTGCTGCATATGAGTCTCAGACTGATATCAGGGCAGTGACCGACCAGCAGTCATTATTTTAATATTTACTTTATAATTACAATTTTCAGATCATAATTACAATTGCCAGATCATAATTACAATTGCCAGTTCATAATTACAATTGCCAGTTCATAATTACAATTGCCAGTTCATAATTACAATTTTCAGTTCATATTATAATAGTCGGTCCAAAATTATAATAGTCAGTTCAAAATTATAATAGTCTGTTCAAAATTGTAATAGTCAGTTCAAAATTATAATAGTCAGGTCATAATGAAATTAAAATGGTCAGTTCTTAATGAAATTAAAATAGTCCGTTCTTAATGAAATTAAAATGGTTTGTTCATAATGAAATTAAAATGGTCGGTTCGTAATGAAATCAGAATGGTCAGTTCATAATAAAATTAAAATATTTCGTTCATAAAGAAATTAAATAAGTCAGTTAATAATGTCAATGGTCCGATCATGATGTCAATAGTCAGTTCGTAATCATAATATCAGTAATAGGTTCATAATCATCGACCTTTCTCGGCAGACCAAACACCCGCGGTTAGTGAAGCTTAATCACCCGCAGCCAGTGAATGTTACATACCACAGAAAAGGTTTTAATTCATCCTTAGTACATAATACAATCATGTCTTAAAACTAATCTTAATAAACCTTAACCAATGTAAATTAAAATTCATGAACGATAACAAAACAACTCTTATTTCACTTAATCTGTAGATTCAACTTAGTTTGAATAATGTACGTACATCAAGAACAATATGGTGTCTATCACCTGCTCGTTATTTATTTTCTTTTGTATAATTTATTATAGTTAAATTCTCTGTGTCTGTACCACTAAATATAATTCTTTCCCCTTTTTTTTCACTACGTCAATCCAAGGATTTATTTGCTCGGTTATCCTGATAATTATTATTATACTTGCAAATTGTACAGTCAAGTCGAGACCTTTTAAACTCATGATATATTTTTTTTAACGATTTACTAAGCTAAACTAAATTTTTAGACCAAGATTCAAATCCTATTGCGGTTCCTTCGATCAAATACTAGTTTTCACATTATTCAAGTCAAGTCTTGTTCTATTCCATCATAATTATTTAAGTTCTTAAAGACATCAACTTTTTTTAACAAAGCCATAATTAAAGTACCTTTTTATTTTATGAGACAAACAGTAATCTGATGTTAAAACTATAGGCCTATTGCGAAATCAAAGAAGATTTTTTATTATTTTTATTTTAATGCAAACTTAATCGTATTTTATGAAAATTACCTCCCGATTAACTTGGACATTGAACAGAAGATCTACATCTTCGAGTACTCTTGCTTAAAATATCAAAGCTTATAAGCCAGTTAAATACTACTTCAAAGGATATTGTCCTGTTTACCCTTTTTACTTTTTCAAGCCAAAACTTTCAAAATATATTTTTTTTCATTGCTGTTTTACTGTTTGTTGGCTCCAGTACATTTAAAATTTGATTAACCAATTTGAGTCACCATTTTCCTATTAATCGACACGTCTTTTCAAATACTTAACTATTCATTAATTAGTCATTGCTTTGAAAGTCAAACTTCAATAAAATATACACAAACTGTTTCAGGTAATCATGTAACAGGTTTTGCAATTTCATCAACCAACCATTTTTAATGTAAACAGTAATCTTTATAAATAAAATGTAAATAGTCCTTTGTTTTAACTACTTCCCAACATCACTTTCGTTTGATGTATTTCCTTCCCCTTTAAATTTTGTTAAAATTTTAATAAAGCTAAACCTTCAAACAATTTCAGAAAGAAATACTATTTATATCTAGAATCTTTTCAACTAACTTTTGGATTACTACTAGAAAAAAAAAAGAAATACTGTTTATATCTAGGACCCTTTTCAACTAACTTTTGGATAACTAATTAAATATTAAAGCAGAGCCTCGGGAGGCCTTACCGACATTAACCATAATTCATACGGTGCAGAAGTTCTCATTCCGTTATTCTCGGCATAGCTTCGATTCTTTTCAGCAGCGTTTCAGTCCCGCTGTCAAGATGTACATTTTCATCGCTCTTCTAAAGTCGATTCGTCCACCGACGACGTCACAACTTTCAGCAGGGATGTGCCGATAGATAGCTCCGACGTTGATTATGAAAATAAAATAAAAGTTCATTAGAAATAATAAACAGGTTAGGGCACTAATCCCACTTCTGATGTTAGGAATAAGGATGTATATGTGTAATAAATAGGATGTGTATTTCTGGTTTTATTGACACTAATATCGACTTTATTATCAAGTTTTAGATATCAGGATGGTTAATGTTATTTATTTACTGTATGTAATGTATCTCTAAAGACCTTTGTACAGGAATGGGTTTATAAAGAAAAGCACAAATCATGACTAGGTATTTATTACCAAGCTACCTCCGTTCGCAAACCCTAGGTCTTCGTGGAGAAGAACGGAGAAAGAAACTCCACGGCAACATAATTATTATTTTATCAGTACACATTAAAAAAAACATAATTAACAGCAATATTCTTATCATAATAAATATCAATTAACTTACATTTTCATTGTAGAACATTAGGATACGAATTATAACTTTCAGCATCACACACACTTGTATTCTCTATTATTACATCACTTAAATAAACAGGACACTACTTTGGACACGTGTTAACTCTTTGAACAGTTGCAGCGTAATGACTACCAATGTGAGGGTACATCTATTTTTATAAACTTAGATTTGTACCACTTCCATCAAATATTGCCGCCATTACTAACCAATCACAGATCGTGAAACATTGTAGTTAAATAATTAGTAAAATAGACAATAATAAACAAATCCTGTACAGTAGAAACATTTTAAAACTTAAGAAGATAATTTAGAAATTCAGTAAGTATTTTATTTGCAACCTTAATTTAATTCGATAAATATTTGAACATCAACTGATTTCGTTCGGAAATCAGTTGATCGTTGTTTTAAATTTATATTAAAACTATAATATACTAAATATATCTAACACGTGCAACCAAATCGATTCTTCAGCTGTATTAACATTAAAATATACGTTGAAATAGTTCTTAAGTAGCGGCCACGAACCGGTATAGGCAGTGTAGGTATTAGGCCTTACAGTAGGTGTACCGACGATATCACAAGAGTTGCTGACAACCGATGGATGCACCCGGCGGATATGGTGGTCAAAACCCCTTCGTACACACCGCGACGTAATTCTTCGATACTTTACGACTTTTCATCCAGGCGGTTACGCAATAAAAATCCATATAGGGTCATACACAGGCACGCGTCAATGGGCGTTTTTCCATTAGCCGGCCCGGCACCGGCACCGGCGACGGCGCCGGCGCCGTGCCGGTGCCGGGGAAGCAAGAATATATGAAAATGTATGGCTCGCTTTTCCACTTACCGGCGCCGGCGCCGGCCCGGCGCCGGCCCGGCGATGAGTCCTGCCAGCGCCGTCGCCGGCGCCGGGGTAATAAGCTTCCTAGTCGGTGCTGGCCTGGCGTTTTTCAATTAGCCGGCGCCGGCACCGGCGCCGGTGCCGGGGAAGCAAGAATATATGAAAATGTATGGCTCGCTTTTCCACTTACCGGCGCCGGCGTCGGCCCGGCGTTGAGTCCTGCCGGCGCCGTCGCCGTCGCCGGGGTAGCAAGCTTCCCAGTCGGTGCCGGCCGGCAAATGTGCATAATATAATTGCATGTGTATGAATTGTAGCCGTGTGAGTGCGCAGGCGTGTAGGAGGACGCGGGGCTGAGGGCGTGAGACTCGGTTTATGGCTCGTAATAAGGTTAATTTAGCAATATAATATAATATAATATAATATTCCACAACTATCACACAACGCCATCTAGTCTCAAGCTAAGCAGAGCTTGTGTTATGGGTACTAGACAACTGATAAACATACTTATATATTATAATATAGATACTAATACATTTATACAGCTAAAATAAACAAATCAAATGTTCATTTATAACTATACAATGTTTGTTAATTACATAAAACATAAGTACTAAGAGTAAATATAATACATAATCTAAACTATAAATAAAACTAACTAGTAATATTTACAAATAATAATAATAAAAGAAATATTCAAAGGGCGTCAAAGAATTCATCCACATCGCTGTCAACGGGAACGGTGCCCAGAACGCTGGCAGCATTGCCACGTTGTATGGCAATGCTGATTCGTTGGCCTAGGAATAGGCCAGCCCTCTGAATAGGTCACCTGAAGAGTCGACTAAACGCCTGGCGATATCCTTAAAAACGTTGTGGGCACTCGGGCCCCATGGCCCCAGAGTTTCAACCCCAAACGGCTCAAACACATAGCTACTAGCTAAGCCAATGTATTTGCGCCGCTTGGAGTTTTCAGCACCTGCAGCAGCAGCGCCAGCACAACACGCTGAACTAGGAAGATGGGATGGCGCAAGGGTGTCGACACATGTTGCATCCCACACCAAAGGCCTACCCAGCTTCCATGGCATTATGGTCATACCATCTGGTCTCTTCCCATCGTCGCGTGCCAAGCCACTGGGTTCTAAGACGGCTGGCACCCCGGCGGTGACAAGAGCACGACGGATTATGTCGTTTAAGCTAGCGTGTCGTGCCAACCGACCTGCACTCCTGCTACAGGAAAGGCCATGGTGCCCGAGGCAGTCGACTACTTCACCACATTGACAGCGATGTGGAGCCCCACAAGGAGCGCCCAAACGCAGGCAAGCAGCGACACGGAAGGTTGTGTCACCCAGCATAGTACCTATGTTGGGTGACGGTAGCGCCTGAAGCCAAAGGCCCGACTCCCATTCACCCACAGCCAGCAGGCGGGCACACTCCGCAGTATTAGTGGACGTATTAATGAGATTATTCCGTACCAACCTGCAGAGCGGCTCATCCCACTGTCTCTGGGAAAACGGGTTACCGGGCCGATCCGTATCTGGGCAAGCCACTTTCCAGGCGTCCTCGGCATCGGTCAAACACGGCACCTCAGGGTCGACCAGGGAGAAAGACAAAATTCTCCTGGTCAGCTTTTCAGTGCTGTGGACAGAGGACAAGAACGCCGGTAAGCTAACACTGGAAATTTTGCGGATACCGAGTCCACCAAAACGAATTGGGAGGGTGGCTTGAAGCCACGCTCGGTCATCCAGGGCCACATTAAGAATGGATGATAATGTATTACGTATAACTTTGTCAATTTTGTCCAAGAGTTGTGGATGTTTGAAAAAAGGGGATGAACGAAGAAAATACATGAAATTTGGACCAAAACAACAATATCTAATTAGGGTGAAGGCCGAATGTATACTAATTTGGGAGAGTCTTTCCGAAATATCATTAAAACGTTTAATTTTGTTGTCAATAAATGATGGGAAACTTTCTGCCAAAATAGGGGAACCAAGGAGGTGCAGGGAGCTTTTATCTAAGATGGTGATATTTGGAGCTATTTCATTAAATTTATCTAAAATCGGTTGTCTGTCGGTCACGTCAGTTACAAAAATTTCACATTTGGAGGAGTTTAATTGAAGGCCTATTAATTTAAATTCTTCTTTCAGAAGTTGTAGGTCAGCTAAAACGGTACTTACGTCACCTCCTAAGGTTCCATCGTCTAAGTACCACACGTTAAATTTTGAATTTAATTTTTGGATAATGGGATGAATACATAAGCTGAAAATGACTGGCCCAAGGGGGTCACCTTGTTGGCAACCAACTGCAGATTCCAAAACGTTGTCCTTGTAAAGTAATTTTGAAGGATGTCTGTAACATTGCCAAATAAAACCATAAATTTCGGGTAGTTCCTTTTTGACTTCTGCCAACAAAGTGTCCCTGTTAACGGAATTGAAAGCGTTCTTCACGTCAACCTTGAGGATGACTTCACCTTTACCTGAATTTAAAAAAGAGGACAAGGAATGTACGGCAGCCTCACAGCCCCCTCTGGAACCAAAACCAAGTTGTAGGGGCTGGAACTTAGTTGCAAGCGTTTCACTAAACAACTTGCAACATATTTTGGCTGCCATACGCCTATAGGTGCAACCGACGGCAATGGGACGAATGCCGCCGTCCTTCTTGCGCAGGGCGCAGAGGTTAGCCCCGTACAAGACATCGACGACGGCATCGTTCACGCCGCCGGAAAGCATTAAGTTGACCAAAGCCGCAAGCTCCTTCATGAGCGACACACCGGCGTCCCCGGCGCCTGAACTTAACAGGATCCTTCAGATGCTGTGGAGTCAGGCCGTCGAGGCCGCCGGCGGATCCGCTGCGGAAAGAGCTCACGGCTGCGATCAACTGCGGAGCGGTAATTTGAAAAAATGAGTCCTGAACAAGGGGGTCGGGGTGGGTAGGTGGGTCGGGGAAGGTTAAGCCATCCGCAGGCGCCGGATGTTTACTCTCCAGGGCTGAAAGTGTCTCTGGAGAATAAGGCGCCACCACATCGCTGCTGAACAGAAGTCGAGCGGCCCCTCTAATGTCACCCTCACTTAATTTTGATTCTACATGTGAACAAACGCCTTTACGTGAAGAGTGTGAAAAAAAAGGTAATTTTGAGTCCAAACTGTGTAATGTATTGTTACAATTTTCTTTAATTAATTGTGTTAAAGATTTTTTTGCTGCCAAATTTTTTTCCACATGTAGAATCTTATAAGGAAAGGTGAGTAGCTGCTCCCAGGCTCGTTCCGAGTTTTCCTGGGTCGCGAGACGGACACATCGTGCCAAACTCAACGCAACAGACCGTCTCGCGCCCCGGGGAACCCTCTTTAGTATAGGTGTGGAATTTTTTAATTTAGATAATGTTTTCCACAAAGCTTGATCGAAAGGTGTTGAAGTCGTGGATGAGGCTGGGGGGTCCAAAGGTACACTATGTGGTTTGTGAACCTTGCCATAGTGTATCCTTAGACCCCGTTCACCTTTAAAATAACGAGCCTGGGAGCAATGGGGACATCTTACCAGTTGCACATCCAGCGATGCGGCAGGTTGACTGGCACTACTCGAACCAACGTCGCTACATCCGGCGTTGGACATATAACGGGGAAATATTATTTTTCTACTTACCAACTATAACATACACAAAAATACTATAAAACACTTAAATAACACAAACAATACGGAAAAAATGTCAAAACACGAGACAACAGGCGTCGCCTAGCAGCCATGACAGCGTCGCGCTGGCGGCCTGGGGCGCCGCCTCCGCCGCCGCATGTTCTCTATGACCACCGCATAGAGGTCCGCTGCCCGCCGCGCAAGCTGCGCTGTCATTATTGTTAACCGTCGGCCACGCTATCTTCACGTGTCTTGGTGGTGAATTGCAGCGACCGCGACCAAAGTAAATTGAGGACAACAATTTTACGCAGTGTTTTCCAATTAAACAGCGTTATTTATATTAACAACAACTGCACGATGATTCTTAGTTTTCTTTCTAGGAAAGTAACTGTCATGATAATAATTCGAAGGCTTAAAAACAGCACCTACAAGTATGCAGGCCAAGTCGATATGTGCAAATTAAAAAGATTACTTTTTAGCTCGTGCATACATAATATTATACGGTCCACGTCTAAATATTATATTATTTTGAAACAATTAATTTTCTATCGACGTCTGAGTGTCGGCCATATTTTTTTTTTCTCAATTTAATTTTAATTCAAGTAAATTATGTGAACGTAGCTTTAACAAAATAACTGACCCAAATGAGTTTTACGCAGAGTTCTTTTCCATCTTAAACACGCAATTTAGTAGTATGTTTCCATTGAAAACTAAAAGTGTCTATATATATATATATATATGTATATATAAATCTCGTGAAAAAAAAAAAAAAAAAAAACTTATGTATTTCTACATACATACATATTATAGATAAATTACACCCAGACACAGAACAAATGATCGTGCTCATCACGCAAACATTTGTCCTGGGTGGGAATCGAACCCACGACCTCCAGCATAGCAGACAAGGTCACTAACCACTAGACCAACAGGCCTGACAATGTGCGACCTCTTTACTTTTGAAAGTCTTATGTCATGTTACTTTGTTTTTAACCCTTGGGGTGCCTGGTGGGTCTGATAGACCCATCACTTTAAAGAATCGTCAATATTCAAATTCGTAACTACCGCCGCTGTGTGCCTGAGTAGCTTCGTGATACAGACTAGCGGCTAGAAGCCGCCCCTCCCGCAGTCCGCAACGCGCACGCGTTCGAGTAAGCCCCTTCGTACACTAGGCGACGCAATTCTCCGATACCTTACGATTTTGGTATTCACTGACGCGTGCTTGTGTTCGAACCTCTATGGCAACGACGATATAATACTAGACTCCTAATAACAGGCGACCGATGTCTGCCAACACATTAGGCAAAAAAGTCATATATTCGTCTCATTTCGACCAATCCTGTGAGCCGTAAACACGGCCATGCCGGCGCCGTGCCGTTGCCGGGCCGGTTAGGAACCGGTGCAGTGGAAAAACGAAGCCCCGGCGCCGGTGCCGGTGCACGGCCAGGCCGGTGCCGTGCCGGTGCCGTGCCGGTGCCGTGCCGTCTAATGGAAAAACGCCCAATGGATACCAAAGTCGTAAAGTATCAGACACTTGTGTTGCGTTGTGTACTAAGAAGCTAAGGGGAAGGACTCATTTGATGATTTTGCCAGGCTAAAAAAGGGGAGGCCTTTGTTCAGCAGTAGACGCCTTGCAGCTAATGATGATAAAAATAGATCGTGTTCAGCAGATGACTGCTTTGACACAGAAAATATCTCTGTTTGACTAATTAAACCGAAAACAATTACCCTTCGCTTGTTAGGAACGTATAGCCTGAAGTAATAAAAGAAGTCCCTGTTTCAAAGATATAAAGATATAATAATTCCTATTTAGAGCATAAATGAGATATAGAAACGATGTGATATATTCGTAACAAGGCTTATAATTCTTATAACCTACGCATATGAAAAAGACAAAAGTAACAACTTTAACTTACAATACGAGAACAAGGCTTTGTGTCTTAACCACAGAGTAAAAATACAGAAGCGATACTCTAAGCCGAATGCATAAGGCTGGATGTTATTTTCATGCGTTTGCAAGCGATGTGACTGGTGGCAATTCACCAGGCAAATTGACTGAAAAATTTATCCTTGTAAATACCCTAGTAGGCAGATTTGACGTAGGAGTAGGTGCCTTGGGGGCGGCGTTGAATAAATCGCGAACATCAGGCGTAGATAATTAGATATATGTCGCGTCTCACCCACTTAGGCGGCAGTATGCTAACTTTGATGTTTTTAGTGCCTACAAGTTCTTTTAATATCCAGGTCGCCGGGTGGTGGCAGATATCTTAAACAACTTAAAAATAAGAAAAGTCGGACTTTCACAGCCTATTTTATGTAAATAATGATAGACTCTGTCTGTATTCTCTCTTTCTTTACAGTAAACTTACGATTATTTCGATGACATCGGCTTTCGAGCAAAATAATGTTGAAACGACAACGGCATTATAGCACCTTTCATCTTTATGCTCAAGTAATAACGTTGAAAAGTCAACCGCCATTATGCATTAATGGCAGTTAACCTAAGTACCGCTTCTGTAACATTTTCATATTCTATGACTGTACTTGAAGCCAGAGGGTTATTAAGGATAAGATAGGATTTCTTTGAATAGAGTGTTATTCTTTTTTCTAGGTCCATAGTGGGCTCTTGAACGTTGTTTTATAGCTAACCTTTCTTTATATTCAGTAAAATCATATTTTTGACTGAATAAAAAAGGACGTATTAAGCTAAAGTCCCACAGTGCATGATATTGCGATTCAGGCACCACGGTAAAAGTCGTCCGTGGTAGTGCAGACAACTCCGTTGACGAGAAAGAACCTAGGCACTTCATACACAACGCGACGCAAGTCTCCGGTTCCTTTCGACTTTGGTATTCACTAACGCGTGCTTGTGTACGAATCTCTATGGATATGTATTGCGATAGTCACCTGGATACCAAAGTCGTAAGGTATCGGAGACTTGGGTCGCGTTGTGTACGGAAAGGTTTGATGTGTTCAGTGCGTGGATGTCCAGTAGTCGGTCGTCAGCTTTAAATTAATTTATTATGCGTACGATGTCTTGGAAAATATGGTAAGGAAAGTTTTGAGTATCAAATGGGCATTTCTACGGACACGGTGATTTTTGCTCAATTCCGTGGGCAATTTTTTTTTTCACATTATGACTAATTGTATATCACCAAAATAAAATGCATATTTTTTTAAACAAAATGGTGCTAATTTGCCAGTAATTGCTCCAGTAGTTTATGAAATAATTTTTGAGTGCCATGGAATTGAGAAATGTGACCACAGAATTTAGAATTACACATATTCTACGTAACAGGGAAAGACAAATTCAATTTAAAAAAAACATTCAGGAACATATTTTAGCAGTTTTTGGTATTTTAGTTATGTAAGTTTATATTGAATCTACCTTGAGAGAGATTCCTTGAGTTATCATGCTTAGTTAACTAACTTTTAGTAAAATCATTTAAATGAGCATTTTTATTAAACTTACATGGTAAAATGTATTTTATTAAGCATTTTCGTTAAACCTATAAATTACAAACAAGAGACATGAAGTATAGACGTCAAGTCAGTTTTATTTATGAAACCGCAGAAAGTAATAGACATAATCGAAGTTTTTGGGTGTATATTAGTCAGGTCAATTTTTTACTCAAAAATTACTGAATGTACTTTAACCCTTATTTCGACAGAGAAGGTGATAGTAAACTTATAAAAAATTTATTGTATAACCTAGTTTCCATGGTTTTTCTGAACCTCTAAAAAAAGAAAAAAAAAATCTACCCCCCACCCTTATGGAGAAAAGCGATGTCCGCCACACCGGACATTATCGAAACTTAGTAAAAAAGTGTTAAAATGACTTGTCCGTCCTAGCGGACTTAATCGAATACGTGAATGAAGTTGCATAGTATAAAGTAAAAGAATATAATAGTAAAAAAGCCTTTATTTTTTATAAACGTACAAAGAAACTGTAAGGGCCTGTATTATTTAACATTAAAGCTCAAAAAATAGACGGTGCAGGTGAACTGAAGACAGAAGGCGGATTAGAGAATGGATGAGGCTCATTTTCGGCGCCGGAGCTATCACCTGTTTCACACGGTGCACGTTCTGCAGGAACGAGTGCCAATATTTTTTTCGAGCGTGCATGCAGGGAAGACTGAAGCAAAAGAAAATAAATACGTGCTAAGCAAAACACCACCACCAATAAAACAAATAGTTAATATGAAAAAGTAATGGGGTAAATACACACAGATACAGAGACTCATGGTGTACATTATAGAGTCAATATTAGTTTTGTAAATTAGACAGTGAGTAACCAGTTCTTACATAAGTAAGTAGTTCTTTAGGATTAAAAGTTAGTAGGTACTTAGTTTTTAGCATGTAAGTGTAACGTAAAGGCTAAGCAGATAAGTAGTAGGTATATAATATACACCAGTGAGTACCTATTGAGAATAGATGTAGGGTTCTTTTCAAACCATATTTATTTCGACAAGGTCCGCCGTGACGGACAAGCTATAAGACACAATAAATACAAGTGTTTCGACGAGGTCCGGTGTGGCGGACAAGTAAAAAACTCGATAATTATTATGAATAACGTAAGCAAAAGCTATGAAATCGTATTATTTGAACGTTAGTACACTAAATTCACAAAACACAAATAAAAAATCTACGCAACATAAGCAAAAAATAATATTTTTTAATAAATTACCTGAAAGACTTTCTTAGTGCGCGGTTTCGCCGGCATTTTTTCGCCAACTGTCAAACTCTGTGTTGTCACAAGTAAAATTTATTTTTCTACTAAAATTTAACCGACCTCCCAATAGCTTAGTAGTTTTTTTGTTGCAAAAATAGAAATAGACGGGGCGTTGGATTTTTTTAAAGTACTTGTCCGGTGGTACGGACAAATTCGAAATAAGGGTTAATGAAACTTTGCAGCAATATAGTTTATACATCCGAATAAAATATAGGCTATCATTATACGATCTTCCGAGGCTCGAGTAGCTAGTCGCGGTAGTATTAGCTAAAATCAGATCTTGCAATTGCAACGTCAACTCTAGATACTTTAAACCTTTTATACAACATTATAGACACATAATGTATGGCGTAAACTACTTTACCATGACAAATTGTGAAGCAAGTGACTTTAAACCTCATATAAACCGAGATTAGTTACATGGGTAAACCATCGTTCTCAATTCCGTGGACACCTGGACACAAAATTGAGGCCCACGGAATTGAAAAAATATCGTACTAATCAAAATAACTTATTACTGTTACGACTTCAAACAAATTAAATGAAACAGCCATGCTGGTGTCTAGTTAAACTTCAGTCTAGGGAAACAAAACATGTTTAAAAATAAAACATTCAGAAGATATCTTTGACACGGTATTGAGAAAAGACCCCGAACTAAAGACACGGAAACAGGTTCTCACCTTCAAAAATCGAAAAAAACAGCAGCACACCACACATGCACTCACATGGCCTGCTCGGGAGCACCTGACAGTTTACAAGAATCGGATGGTGATGTCCAGTTCGCGGGTATTTAGTATCGTAATCAAGTGTTTTTTGTATGACACGGAAATGACTCATTAGACTGGGACAAATCTTTACGCATCCACAAATATAACAAAATAAGCAATTACAGGTTTATTTATTGTCAATGTCTCTTGGTTAACTATCCATATACCCAAGAATATCAAAAGTTTGCTTGAAATTCAGCTCCATTAAAAAATATAAAATATTTTACACTCGATTTCGGAAAAGGGACAGGTCAAAATCAGTGAAATTACACCCGTTTTTTCACTTCAGATTTTTTTTTAGGAATATTAAGAAGTAGTACGGAATTTATGTTATGCTCTCCAGTTAGGATATAGATTGGGACGTAAGCTTAAAAATCTTGGGATGTGTATGTAACTTCTAACCATGTTTTTTTTAAATGGACAAAAAAAATGCCCTCTTCGTAGAAATGCCCAAATGTATGTTGCCTTGAGGCAAGGAACACCAAAGGAGCCATGAATGGATTGCGTGAAAGATGAAAAGAAAATGAAAGGGGGTTACAACTGTGTGAAAGGTAAGAGAAGATGGAAACAAGTAGAAGATTCAGGATGTAACTGACCCGAAATAAATACGAATAAAATGTTAGAGAACGTCGAAATTTAAGAATAAACACATTGAAGTTTTAGAAACCTTTTTCTTGGAAAAAGTACTTACCTTTCAGTCAAATTTTTAAGTCTCAAGTAATCGTACTTATAAGTTCTTACATTAACTTTAGTGTTTTATCATGTACTATACTTTCAACCAGAATAAAAACTTATTTTAGAATGTCCCCAAGGACTTAGGACAGCTTAAACTTGTTTTTTAGTTGTCTTGTTTCTATTTAGGTTATGCCTAGTTTTTACCTGCTCATATTTGTTTTTTTAAGTAGTTTCTTCTTTAAAATCTCTTTCTTTAAGACTTTTTTTCACTTTTCCCGCTTGTCTTGCGTATGTGCATATGCATGAAGGGGTAGGACTGCATTCTGCATCCAAGCCTGATTTTTGGCAGCGGAATTAAAGATTTTTCAAAACATTTTTAATTTCATGGATTTCCGCAACGTAACGCCTGATTCTATAATTTATTTTTACGGAAAGAAAAATTGGATTTACTGTATAATATTTTGACGAGTTGCTCAAACTGCGAGCAGGGCTCGAATCTGTGTCCTCCTGGATAAATACTCCAGACACCTTACTAAGCTATCGTCGTATACTGCTCGGAAGGGTCGAATCATTCACTTCATTTTTACAAGCTTTTATTTACTTTTACCTGTCCCGTTCTCTGTAATCAAATCTTGCAAGATAAAGGGGTATGACAAGAATCGGCTCGATTCATGTTGTGTCAAAAAATTCATCATCACCATCATCATCAGCCTATAATTTTCCCACTGTTGGGACACAGGGCTCCTCGCTGTGAGAGGGAATGGGCCCAGTGCGGGTTGGCGGATGTCACATGTTTTCGAATTTTTGGTTCCAGGACGTGCCGGTTTCCTCACGATGTTTTCCTTCACCGTTTTGAGAGCAGTGTGATGAAATAAATTACACAAAGTAATGCGCCTGGCGGGGTTCGAACCCATGACCTACAACTCGTAAGTAGGGACCGATACCACTGCGCCACCACTGCTCTCCAAAAAAATTAATGATGGGAATTTCTAAATATTTATAGATAATTCATAACGTAAACAATTAATAATAAGAGAATAATATGCGAAAAATCATGAATTTATTAAATTATTTGAAAATTTCTTTTAGGTAAGTTAACATTATATTTAAAACCCAACAAAGATGAACTATACATAATTAAATAGGGAAACAAATTATAGAATTTGATGGTACATATTATTAGTTTTAATAAGAAGTACATCGAAAAAAAATTTTGATGTATTGAGTGGTCAAATTCATAATTTTTTTGTTTTCGGTGCACTATTTATGATTTATAGGCCGAGGCTTCAAGGGAAACTTGGCAATATCTTTTGATGCACTTCCCGGTTTCCGCTTGAGCTGAAATTTTCCACGTATAATGTATATCGCGCGAAAAAGCAATATTATGATGACATGGAACTGATCTGATGATGGAGCTGGAAGGTAACTCTGTAATGTAACGCCGCAAACTCATCGAGCTGAGACTCATTTGATTTCTTTTGACAAGAAGTTTGTAAGTATTTTTTTAACAATAAAAGCTTGTTTTGCAAAAGAACATAGTTTTTCTAAATTGATTGAATTTTTTCTAAATTGTTTAACGTCTATTTTTACCCAACTGCGTCAGAGGGAGGGTTATTTTCTCTTGAACTTGTTATTTTCATTTGTGGTCTATTCAACAGCCATTTCTATTTATAACTATAGATTTTTGTTCATTATACCCCCTTAGTTTCTGATTTAGGTGACTTGTACAACACATTGATGATCAAGGTTAGTACTTTACGACATAATATCTGACTTTATCAATACCAATTTATAGTGGCTGTAAAGTACTTTATCTGCATTTGGTATTCGCTTTTCTATTTGTAATCACAAGCGTTCGAAATATACCTTTAGTTTGTCGGGCGGTCAATTTTGTCCGAGTGAGTTTTGCCGTCGGCTAAAAGCGAGTCCCTCATTAATACTGACAAGTTGGTTATTGGACGGTTAAATATGGACCTAACAATGTTGAGAATACAAAAGCGAATCTGTCTGTCTGTTTGTCTGTCTGTCTGTCGTAGTACATTCTCGTGGATATGTCGCAGTTAAAAACTAAGTGAGGTTTACGTTCTCGCGCCCGGCATTGGTCGCGGCCAGGCCATGCTGCGGGGCGAGACGGAGTGGGAAGCGGTCGCCTCCATCTGCGAAGCAGTCATGCTCGCCCACCCACGGTGGTGGACGCTCTCGGCGACGGACGTCGCAAGACGATCTCCGGCTACCGTAGGCGTGGGCATGTGGGCGGCGAGTAAATGGCAACTCGCTGTCCGACCATGGACCATGCCCGGGTGACGGCACGTTGTGTTCCACGCGCGCCTCAAAGAGCGTCAGCATAATGACGGGGCCTCCCTCTAGAGGGCCAAAGCCTGCCGGGGTCGCGGGACGTATCTCATTACCGTGACCCCGGAATATAAAGGACTATTGAAGGACACCGTGGATTTCAGTCAGTACAAATCTGACAGTCCCGGCGTGGGAGGACTTTTGATGATTTTACCACGTAAAAAAAAAAGGTGAAGTTTACGTAGCTCGATAAAAACTGTAAATAATTTTCTTACGTTGAAACCACTTATCACTATTAGGCTCTAAGTATGATGAATTACGTTTCAATCTTCTATATATATAAAATTCAAAACTAACTGACTGATCTGACAACGCACAGCCCAAACCGCTGGGCCTAGAAACTTTAAATTTGGCATAAGCGCTCCTTATACCACGTAGGTGAGCACTAAGGACGGATTTTCCGAAATTCGGCCCCTAAGAGGTTGTTTTTGGGGTTGATAGTTTGTATGAAACTTCGTTACTACAAGTGCTAGGAATTTTAAATTTTGAATATGGGTTCTTTTGAGGACGTAAGAGTTACCTATGACGCGATTTTGCGAAATTCAACCCCTAAGGGCTTTGTTTTTGGGGTTGATAGTTTGTATGGAACTTTGTTACTTCAAGTGCTAGAAGTCTCTAATTTTGCAAGGGGGTTCTTTCTAAGACGTAAAGGCTCACCACAGTGGTATTTTGCGAAATTCGACCCCTGAGGGGTTGTTTTTGGGGTTGATCGTTTTTGTGAAACTTTGTTATTACAAGTGCTAGGAATTTCAAATTTTGCATGGGGTTTCTTTTTAGGACGTAGATGCGCTCACCATAGCAGAATTTTGCGAAGTTCGACCCCTAAGGGGTTTGTTTTTGGGGTTGATAATTTATATGAAACTTTGTTACTACAAGTGCTAGGAGTTTCAACTCTTGCATGGAGTTTATTTTCGGACGTAGATGCTCACTGAGACGAGTTTTTGCGCAATTCGACCCCTAACGGGTTGTCTTTGGTGGTGATAGTTAGATGTCTTAAATTTTGCAGGAGAGTTCTATTTAGGACATAGGTTTTCACTAAGAGAGGATGTTGTAAAATTCGACCCGTAAAGGGTTGTTTTGGGGTTGATACTTAGGAGTCAAATTTTGCAATGGGGTTATTTTAGAACGAAGGTGCTACATATAACGGGATATTGCGGATTGATTGAATTTTTGTTGTATATTGAAGCGATTTTCTTATCCCAAAAAGAAGGTGTGCGGTAGTAGAAATTCACAAAGGCAAAGTTCTAAACTCACGCGGACGAAGTCGCGGGCGGAGTGCTAGTATGACAATAAATTTTCAAAAAAGTCTGAGGATAGTTTATTAGGCTAGCTTTCATTATGGGCTAGACTAAATTAAATCTGAGATTATTTGATAAGTCTTTTTAATAAAATAAAAAAAAGTCTTAGGTCGCTAAATTAAAGTCGGGTTTTTGATAGTTTAGGTAACTTCACAAAGATTTTTGAAGGACTTTATGCGTGTCGTGTAGAATACAATATCCAAAGGCATGTATTTAATGCGGCAACTAAGTATAATGAATATAGGTTGAAAAAAAAAATAGAGTGGGTACCAAACATAATGGGTTGGCAGCTAATAAGGAGTATCGTAGTAAGTAAAAGATGGCATATTAATATATCAGTTATAAGCTCCGTTTTAATTTAAACTAGCATCAAGTTTTTCTTTTGGGAACTGAATTAATATCTAAGCGAAAACTTAATGATGAAAATAAAATAGAAAATGGGCATACATAAATAATACAAATCAGATTCTATTTAAAATTGTTTGTATGAAGAATAAATATAAACTAGCTTAAAATTGTGTGACTTTTAATAGCTTTGAATTAGTACCACCTGCCAGAATGCTCGACGGAGCCCCGCTTCGCGGGGCTCCTATTTCAGCGTGCAAGGTTTAAAGTAACCTAACACGAAGGGGATGGCGGGGTCTTTCAGACCCCGCCATCACCTTCGAACCTAACCTGTCCGTGTCGGGATGCCCCAAGTCCCGAGCTCGTTTCATTCGCTCTTGCATCCTAGGTCAAATAACTGATTACTACCTGTCATGCTGGCTCACAAAATAAACAAAACTAAACACTAACGTGTTAGTTGCACACATTACCGGCGAATGCCACCCTACTAACATTATTAGTCGCCAAGTCATTATATACAGCTCCTCGCCTAATATTTCAATTGACTGGTATAGTTTATTTGCTACCTAAACGCAGCTGCTAGTTTTTAGTTTTTATAACACCCTTAATTTTGAACCTTACGTAATATAATAGTCGCGAAAATATTTAATCGCTGGCAATTTATTTTATTTGTAGCAAACATTTAGTCGACTTTTAAGTTATTAGTCACTCGGAAAATAATAAGCTATATCCAAATTGGCATAGTAACTATTATTGTGAGTTTTTTTGTCATACCTGCGTTCTACGCATAAATCACAAAACAGATTTTGGTACTGGAAACTACTTTTTTGCATAGCCGCTTGCCAAATCTAGTATTATTACAATTCTGAAGAAAATTGTGATTATTTTCTTTTAAACGAAGATGTGGTCGGCGGTAAACCACGCTTGCCTAACCTATTCATCAGTTATCAAGAAATACAGACAGGAAATTCCACTCCATAACTGTCCGATCAATAAAAGTATTATCAAACAAAACATTTTAAAAAACCAACTACGTTCCATTTTACAAGACTTTTTATTGGATTTTAAACCTAGTATAAAGTCTAAACAGAAAATCTACCGTCAAATCTCATTTATCATCATCTGTTATTATTTGTTGGCATAAATAACAACAACCAATTACGTCACTAGACAACAGATTTGACGGGGACAACAAATTAAATTGATTAAGGCCCTGAAACGGGGGTAAGGAGATCTACTAATTTAAACAAGACATTTAATATTTTGCCCTAACGTATAAATCAATCAGGATCTTTCCGTGACTTAGTAAATACTTTTTTGAACTGTTTTTTATGGTAGTCAGAAGCCAGGAGGTCTGGTAACCAGTCTTGTCAGAAGATTCCGTAACCCTGATTCTCAGTTACTGGGTTGTGAAGGTAAGATGAATTATTTCATAATTAACATAAAATGACCTCACCTTTGTGAGAAAGAGTCAGCCATAATCCAAAACGCGTGCACTTTAGGGGTTTATAGGAGTCACATGGGTCCTATAAACATGCATCTACGGTACTTTCACAGTTTTTATGTCTTGTGACTGGGACTGTAGCACCATAACTTTTTAGTGTTTAATACTTAATATTCCTTTAATTGTCTATGACAATTCAAAAGTGCCTGTAACTGGCCTACTTGAAATAAATGCTTTGATTTTGATTTTTGATTTTGTTCGAATATTTGATTCTAGGACGTGCGGGTTTCTTCACAATGTTTTTCTTCTTCGTTTTGAGGGCAGTGATGTTGTTTAAAGTAAAGTAATGTACTGTAAAACTTATTGACCTAATATTCAACTGCAGACGGTCTGATGAAGACCACAAGATCGCGATGGATGCAAGCCGTTTTCAACCGGTCCTATCGGCAACCAACAGGGGAGGCAACCTAGACAATCTCAAAGCAATTTTCTAAATAAATATAAATTAAAAACGGCTGCACTAATACGAACCGTTTTAAATAAAGAATCAAACCCAAAAAATCTAATAAATTTCTGTATTTCAAGTTCTATTTTTAACATTTTACTACAAAATACAGTTGAAAAAGATATCGCATGAACGTAGGGTAATGCATAATCCATCGGGCCGTACCAATGCCGGAGCCAACGCGAAATCAAATATTTTCTTTGTATCTCCAATGTGTAAACAACCCTTTGTACAACCCCGCGAACTGCCTCCTCCTACGATTTGCTTCATAGGGGAAAAATGGATAATACGCCCTAGTTGACAAAACGCCCCGTCATTCTAGCATTCAAACTTATTGCTCGGATTCACACGCAAGTATGGCTACCAACGACGATATAATACTAGACTGCTAATAACAGGCGACCGATGTCTGCCAACACATTAGGCAAAAAAGTCTTATATCCGTCTCATTTCGACCAATCCTGTGAGCCGTAAACATACGTTGAGACAGAACAGACCTTGAGTTAGCCAATCACAACGCAGTACCCCGCCCCCCTCGCTTACGTAGTACCTCAGCGAGTTGGCAGAATAGTTTTGTTCGTTAGATCGTGCAATGCGTAGTCTAGTATTATATCGTCGTTGATGGCTACGGTTGGCGTTTCATTTTATCGTGGTTAAAGTATGAAATGAGGTCCTACCCAGGGCGGGGAGGAAGAGACTGCGAGACTTGTACTGACTAAAATCGTTGATCCTTCAACAGCCCCTTACGTTCCAGGGTCACGGTTGATGAGACAAACCCGCGACCCCGGCAGGCTTTGGCCCTCTAAGGCGGCCCCGTCAGATTGCTGACAGCTCTTTGAGGCGCACGATCGGACGGCGAGTCACCCATTACTCACCATCCGCATGCGCCTACGACGTCCGATGCCGTGGGTGTCTCTCGCGGACTGTTGGCGTATAATATGACCGACGCTGAGGGTCATGTTGTAAAATGAAGGGGGAGCACGGGATAGGGCGTATTACCTATACTAGCGAGCAAAACCATGGTATCACTTATTCAGATTCCGTTCGATCTTGAGTACAGTACTTAATAATTAGTTGAGATTAAATGGTACCCTTTCCAAGGTTTAACTGTTCACTTTAAACTGATACCAAAATTCAACTAACGCCATTATTTATGGAGCTATCCCTGATCAACTTCAACTAGGGGAACATTGTATAAGACGGGACGCGAGGTATAATGGAGACACACACTCTTTAGGCATCCTTAAGGCTGCGTTTCCACCAAAGATGTGCGATGGAAATGTGTCGTGGGAGGATGTCTAGCTGTGCTGTGAAAATGTGTGGGCGTGTCCACCAAAGCTGTGCGATAAAAATGTGCCTACAAGGATGACTGTGTAGCGGAGCTGTGAAAATGCTCATTAATGTGTGGTGCGAGGATGCGTTGCGAAGCTGTGAAATGTGTCGACGAAGGTGCGGTGTACTGGGAGCGGAGACACAACACATCCCTCGCAACACATCTTACTCACACATGCCTCGCACACATTCCTCGCACACATTCCTCGCACACATTCTTCGTACACATCCCTCGCTCACATCATTCACTTGTTTTGTATGCGCAAAAATCTAGCTCCGCTGAGCCGTTTCCACCAAAGCTGTGCTGACCGAGGCGAGGTAAATGAAGCGATTCTATTGGTTCTTTACAAACTCATCCCTCGCTACACATCCTCGCACATCTCTGGTGGAAACGCAGCCTAACACAACACTAACGTAGCGCAAGAGCCATCAGGACGTCATTTGCAAGCGGCCATTAACAAATGGCGTCCTGTTGGCGCTTGCGCTACGTTAGTATTGTGTTAAGTTCGCCTTAAGTGGGTAAATTCCCATCATACTCCGCGTCCTTGTCTTGTACACTGTTCCCTTAAGTGTTTCCGTACTTTTGCTCGCAATTGTAGTTTTCTCGTATCGTAAAATATGTCACGAAATGAAAAATAACTTTCTGTTAAATAAAATGATTTATTATTTCATTAAATCCAAGGCTGAAATGTGGACTTAATTTATCTTTACGTTTATGCCTCTGCCTTGTATTAAAGGATCAATTTGGTAAAAAGTTTATTGAATATTCAGCTTTTCATTTCGAATCTGTTTGTGGAAACTTTAAGCTGGATTTCAGTTCTGTGAGGCGTCATGACAAAAAAATGATGAGAAACTGTACTGACAATAAAGCGACGAAAGTGATGTAAATAAAAGACATTTTTATAAAAAAGAAACGTTGTAAGTACATAAAATGTGTGCCAGAATTTATTCAAATGCTAGTTTTTTTTTCGCGGCTTCCTGGCATTCATTTAGAATTTGAGAATCGTTACGGTGAGTGACATGCTGTGACGTCCTCTATTATCATATTTATGAAGATGATTGTTATTTCCTCGTAAACAGTCCATTTTTCGAGTAAAAGGTACCTTATATTATTATGCGTTTTACTCGTAGTATACTTGGTAACGTGTAATGCAAAATTTATTGATGATTGGCTCAGTTAGTTTAGGAGAAAAGATATCAAATGCACAGTACTTATCTACTCCGATTTCACGCGATCTTGACACTTAATAACTAATTTTATAAACATAAATCTATATTCTTCAAAAGACCATCTCGGACACAAACCTGCAGCGTCCTCGCATGACTTAACCAATTTAATGTCTGGAATTTAAAAGAGACGATGACCTCTGAGTTTGTTTCGGATGTTTCTTCTCAGAGTAGTCAGGTACGAAACACCGGCCTCATCTAGCTATAAAAAATGTGTTTTGACTTGTAAAAGTGTTTGTGAAAATCTATTTGCAAAATAAATATAATTTATCATTTATAATTTTGCTAGTGTATTTAATATAGGTTAACGCCAGATATTTTACATCAAAACCCGTAACTCCATAGTAAGGGTTATATCGCAAACAAGAACGCTTCTATTTACTTAAAGATTTAGCAAAAACAGTTCGTGACTTCGAATATAGTGACAGTATTATACACTTACATTCAGTATCAACGATTGTGCGCATAAAACATCCGCATATAGCCGTATAAAAATAAGGAAGAGTATTACATGAAATATTGAATTGTATCGATGATAAATCCTCATAAATTTCACTAAAGGGGCTGATAGACTTGTGTATTCAGGTGTAACAGAACATCGAGCATTCGCAGTTTTTAATTTTGTAGATCTGAACAACGAACAGAGTCAAGTATAGAATCAAACATCGCAACGAACATACGAACTTTCTAGCGAACGCTCGCGTCAGTCGATTTAAAATTAGTCAGACTTGGCAGTTGCCTCTGGAAAAAGCTTGTCAGAACGCTCATTACGATGCTAGTTAAAATCCATCAAGCCGTTTAGGCTGCAGAGTGTGCCAAAGAAATATACCTACATACATACATACCCTCGAAAAACATAACCCTCCTGGCGCAGTCGGGCAAAAATAAAAATAATATTAATAGAATCTTCCAAATGAGAAATCCTTATCGTTAGTCACAATTCGTACAAAGAATACACAATATTTTCTTTTTTTAGAAATCAGTAAAAAATGGAGGACTTGGCTGGTGACATTTACCCACATTAGGCCTTACAGAAAATAATAAGAGACAGGATGTGCCTTGACCCAATTCATGTAATAAAGCGATTGCCATTCCGAGCAGGAAGTCGAAGAAAATATTGAGTTAACGTTATTTGCTGTCAATAAAAATGTAATGACGTATCATCCCGTAATGTAGGGAGTATTAGTAAGTTATTTGAGAATTTGATTGGTTTTCTTTGATGAAAATTCGTCTTTTTGGACCGTAAAACTGAGTGAATAGAAACTTAAATGTGATTCGACACAAAAAAATGTATTTTATTTGACGTTGAATTATTAATAATTATACCTACTCTGTTGCCAAAAATCGATAAATAACAAAGTATAACTCATTAAATATACGTAAAGTGTTTTGTTAATCAATTTTCAAATTTGTTATCACTACATTTGTAAAAATTCGGATGGCAAAATAAGACCTCCCGCCATTTTTGCCCTTTCAAGTTTGTCGCAAAAAGAAGTAGTGTGTTACCATCTCCAGGGTCCAATCTATTTCTGTACAGAAAATCATTAAAATCGGTTCAGTAATTTAGACGTCAACACATCGTTTTCCATGCCTTGGTACCAATCGACCAATCGTTTACATAATTATTATTAATTTGTTCTTCATAAATAGATTGTTTTCATAAATCATTTTATTTTTATTTTGAATTTCTGAATTCAGCAAAAAAGAAAATGATGACATTAGTAAAATAAAAACTTTTATCTTTTATTTTGAAAAATATAAAGTACCTAGTAAAAGAAAAGTATAAAATATGTATAACGATCTCAAATAAAAATACGGTTAGATAGAAAAGAAAACCAAAGTTTGTGAAACATATTTTTGAACTAAACGTAGCTCCGATAAAAAATAAAATTCATAGGTACCTACTTACAGCTTACTTCTGTAACTTAATATACGCAAGTATTAGTAAGACTTTCCAAACATTCACCAATAAATTCTGATATTCGATATTACTTGTGTGAAGCCGCCATTTTTATTTTTTTAACAAATATTTGTTGAACAATATTGTTCGAGTTAACATAATTCATTCGTTGCGAATAAAATTATGGCTGTATCGAAGAGAAAATCTTTAACGCTAAAAAAAGATACGTAAAACAGCTCCTATTTGGTCTTATCTCCATCAATGGCGGTTTGTTCCACCCGCTAATGAGGTCTTCCTTTTCTCCTATATTTTGCCATTATCCATTCATTTCTATGGTTTCCCTGTCTGTGCTTATCTTACTTGTGTTTATTACCATCTTGTGTGAATTTTTGTTTAACCAAGTATACAAACATGACAATATTGTGTCTTTTGTTCCGGATTGGAATATGCAATTATGTCGTCATAATTCAATAGGCATACGTACAGGGAGAAAAAAGACAAAAAAAAGTTGTTTTTGTAGAAACAACGTTTTTGTCTTTTTTGGTTAAGTTTAAAACTTACATTTCGGTGAATATCTTTGAAGCTTGACGCTTTATGACACTATGCACAATACAATTGTTATTTGTCTAAGGCCTACTGTCCACACAGTCGTCTTTCGTAGGATGCATGTAACCTATATACAAAATGAAGATAGGCGTATTTTGCATATTTGTGAATTGTCCACGCTGCTTCATGCAATAGTCAGTCACGCTACAAAAGGTCTCAGTTTTCTTTCAACTAGCATCGAGAAAGGTGTCTGGCAATTATTACAGTGGTGACATGTTGCCGCGCGCGCGCACCGCATGACGAACGCAACACGAGCGGCTGACGTGACGTTGCCGCTTCGTGGACACAGATTTCAGTTGCTAACACGAGGTTAAATTGACAATATTGTATGACAACCTATCAATTTAACCTTGTGTTAGCAACTAACTCTGAGTTAAAGGATAACTCGGGTTCGTGCAAGCGGGCCTTATTATACTTACCTACTTTTTAACCCGGTATTACGATATTCGGTTACTGAACTCCACGTTAGCATAATCCCGATAAAAGATTAATAATAAAACAATCGATACTCGACTTCAATAGGTGCCCCACTTCCAATCTCTTGATATGAAAATCAGCTCCAATAATCAAATCAGAAGACCTATCAATCAAATCTCGGGAAATAGGTCAAAAAGTATCATTAGAGGTGCTCAAACGGCAAGCTATAGAGGCGTTATCCGTGAGCAACCATAATTCATCGTATGTAAAACTGGTGTCTACAGACCGTCGGCTTAGATCGGAGTCGATATATCAAGTTCTGGACAATGGGCCTGGACGATATTTCACGCTCAAAGTCTTTTGTTCGTCCCTCCATTGTTAGAAATTAAGATGTTCGCGTGAATGATAGAATTTTCCCCATTATATCGATTATGGACGAAGAAACGATTAGTGGATTTGATTTGATGAATCGCTTCTGCGTGACTGCTGATTGTATTTTTCGACTAGGTATTGTTCGTGGCTTTGTTCGTGTGTTCCATTCCATTTAGTATTAAAGGCACCTCCTTATACGTAGAAGTTATACTGGCAAAGGAGGAGGTGGAATACGTGAGAAAGAGGACAGTCTACCTCACGACTCAACCGCCGCGGGTGACGCCGATTTTCGAAAACCCTGCATGCGAATGGCGAGTAATTGGAGACTCGCCGTCCGATCATGAACCATGTTTGAGTCACTGCTTGAGCTGTGAACAATCTGACGGGGCTGCCATAGAGAGCCAATGCGTGCCGTGTTCGCAGGACTGCCCAAACGGCAAATCGTGACCCTAAATCCTGCTCTACACTACTCGCGAAGTTGGTCGAAGTTGACCGAATACGATAATGTAGAAGGGCACTTCGCTTCGCTTCGTGCTACTTCAGCTCGCTTCGGGCGACTTCCATTTGTTGTCGGTTTTTGCGACCGAGTCAAAGGGCTCAATGAGCTCCTCGCGTAGTTGCACGAGTGTGTAGACACATACTTCGGGACTTCGATCCACTTCGACGAGTACTTCGTCGAGGTAACTTCACGAGTACCTAGTGTAGAGAAGGCTATAGAAGGAACACGGTGGATTGTAGTTAGTAAGAGCCTGCGTCCCTTCTGGTCCACACAGGGTGGGAGGACTCACTTGAAGATTATCCCAACTAAAAAAAGGCTTACAAAAGCGAATCATAGACTGAGTTTCGCAATAATTAAGAGACCATACTACCTCAAATGGCTTAGCAGAATCCTGTGATACGTCGAAAATACTGCAGCATTCATTTTGAAATAAATATATGGTAAAGTTGAGGATTAATGTTAGGTCTTATGTTTGGCGAAAACATGATTCCATAAAGTTTTCTCGATACAAAAAAATCCGAAAATGAAACCTCTAAATTGAACAATAAACCGCTGGCAATCATAAAATACTTCAAATTAGATCATGAAACTTTTTATACTAACTGAACTAATTAGAAAGCAGGTCTTATGTTATTTATTATTTTGAATTTTCTTTTTTTTTCGCCGTAAATTAAATAGATTTGCGTGTAGACAGCTAAAAGAAAGAGCAAGCAATAGTGCGTGGTACGTGCAAGTGCGAGCGAGTAAGATTATAATTGAAGTACTATGGAGCCTTAAAAGGTTTTCCAATTTACCATAATTAAAGTATGAATGGATGGATTTTAATTACATTCTATTAAAATTTTGTCAATGACATTAATCTTTTCTTGTTCGATAGTTCTGTAAAGATGTGCTTAAGAATTAAGAACAAAAGATTTCGAAACGTTATTACTGAAATATTACAAAGCTTTGTTAACAAAGCATCGAAATATTGAAATTTTGTCTTTAAAACGTTTTTGTGTGTATTTGTTGTAATAGAAAACTACTTCAATAAATAATGTTTATTTCAAATGAGAAGTATGAGTAACTATTGCTGCATATAGACCGGAAGCCAGACCAAAATATCGTTAGTGATTTCTTCTCAAGCCATAATTGGTAGACTACATAAGGGAGTCGGATCATAAAGATTTGTGGAAGTCAGCTGCTGTTCCGTTGGTGGGATAAGCAGCAATAGCCGTTCAAACACGTAGAAAAAATAATATTTTTTTGTCATTTCCTCCCAACTGAAACCTGGTTTAAATTGAAGATTACCTTATATCACGAAGAATAAAACCAATCAGCTGTCTGTAACATGGTGGAATACACGTCTGCTGGTCACTCGAACATGTAATTTTTTATATTATTTTCAGTGATTTCCTCTCGACTCAAATTTTACCTGATGAAAGTTTACATGAAGATATGGATAAAAGCAAACGTCAGCTGGCTGTATCTCGGTGGAAAGATCGTAAAATAAAATATGAAGAAACAAATATTTTATTAAATCTGAATAACTAAACGTAATTTATTTGCAATATCAAAACGGACATAAGGGAAACGAGTGTCTGTCATAATGACACATAGAAGAAGCCATAAAAAAATATTATTTGGAAAAAAAACTTGTGTCATCCTTAATGTCTAATCTTGTCAAATAATTCTGCTGTCATAAGGTTTCAAATCGATATTAAATGATTTTGTTGTTGTATTTCGTTATTTAGTTCAAGTTATGGAACTGTTCTTACTGGAGTGAATAAGTAATTGACACCCTGATCACGAAGGTCCGTTAACCGGTTCAACAGAATCAGAAGGATTCCCGCACGATCTTCAATGATGAGACAAGGCTCTCGCTTGGAGATTACGTGAAGAGCTTCTCGATCCGGCTTGCATTATGAAGAAATTCCTATCTTTGAGGTCCGAACTAGATATCCATTGATATATGTTTCATAACAACATGTTTATTTTGTATTTTTAATTGTTTTATATGTAATGTAAATGAAAAATGTAAATGACAATAACATCAAACAATGAATCAAGCAATGATTGGGGGTTTTCTTTATAGAAAAGCTTTTTATTTCTTATACTTTTCACTAATTGAGAAAATAAATCAATAGACCCATTTATACGTTTTTTCAAGAGTTCATTATGATCGTTTTGCATATTCGTGCAAAGAATGGGCAGAGAACCTTAGGCCCATCGCATACGGCGTATTCTAAACGCGCAGAAGACGCGCGTTTCAGGAACGCGCCTCTTCGGCGCCGTAGACGCTGATTTGTTATTGCGTTTGGATTGATGATACAAGCGCGCGTATAAAGAAGCGGAGTAGAGGAGAGAGTCTTATATGTATGAGTTATTAAGTAATCGTTCAGACATAACCGCGCGGTTAGTCAACCGCCAGAAAATAGAATCGCGCTGCTCCCGCGCGTTTCTATTACTATGGAGTCTTTACTTTGCGTTCAGTTGCGTGGCGGATACCGCGCGGTTAGCACATCACAGCTCGTGAGTTTGGCACGGTTCGTTTCGACACTGAACTGTTTATTGATGAAGTGGAGAAGAGAAATGCAATATGGGATATTCAGTGTGAGGATTACTCAAATAAAACTATCATAACCAAGCTTGGCAAGAGTTAGTGGAGATATTTGGAAATTGTGAAAATACGTTGGAAACTTGGTTGGTTACTTAATATTGGATGCACCCATTTGCATTGCATACCGCATTTTTCTTATCGTTTTTTTAAGGAGCAACAACCACAGTAAATCGATTTTTCGCTGACCTCCTTTTTCAAACGGACGTTATCCCTGTACGATAATCACATATAACCGGAGTCTGATTGCATCACAATTTTGCGGTTTCGAACCGCGCGATTCATGAACGCGCGGTTTCCGCAAGTCTGTACTAGCCCTTAGTCCTGCTTGTACAATAATTTTCAAAGTATCAGCTGACGACCTTTCCACCGAGATACAGCCAGCTGACGTCTGTTTTTAGCCATATCTTCATGTAAACTTTCATCAGGCAAAATTTGGGTTGAGAGGAAATCACTGAAAATAAAATAAAAAATTACATGTTCGAGTGACCAGCAGACGTGTATTCCACCATGGTACCGTCGGCTGATTGGTTTTATTCTTCGTGATACAAGGTAATCTTCAATATAAACCAGGTTTCAATTGAGAGGAAATGACTAAAAAAAAATTTTTTTTCTACGTGTTTGAACGGCGATTGCTGCTTATCCCACCAACGGAATCGCAGCTGACTTCCACGAATGTTCATGATACGACTCCCTCATGTAGTCTGCTAATTATCGCTTGAGAGGAAATTGGTCACGGACATCTGTTACGGGCTCCCGCTCTAATACTTTTTGCTATTAAAATCGTCCCCTTTTGTGTCGCCCACCTGTCTTCTCATAATTATTTTCATGACCTGAACTGAAATTCTGACCTTACGTTATTCACCTTCTCTTAAAACGCTCACTTTTCGTATAAATAATTGAATGTTTTATCCGACGACGTCATAGCGACAGTGAATATCAAAAATGTATTATAGTACTTTTGTCTAAAAAATCGCGCTTAGAATGTGAATGTTCTTTGTCATAATAGAACTCATAATCATTTGCCTAGCCTTTTCCCAACTATATTGTGGTCGGCTTCCAGTCGAACCAGATTCAGCTGAATATCAGTATTTTACATGGAGCGACTGCCTATCGGACCTCCACAACCCAGTAACTGGGAAATACGATACCCCATGGTAAGACTGAGTGTCAGACTTATGAGCTTCTGACTAATACAAAACTAAACTAGGCTTTACGTGCTTTCCCAGGCACGGAGGAAACTCGTTATGTCAGATGCTCACCCATCCACAGACCAACCTCGGCAAGCGCGGCTTAACTCGGAAGATCGGCCTGTGCGGCTGTAATTATTTAGCCACGAGCTCCTTATGTCATAATAGAACTACTAATAATTAATAATTGTTCAACATGAAAGACATATTTATTGAAAATCTTAAATTCATCTTGTGTTACCCAAATCCTGAAGGCATTACAGAAGACAAAAAACCAAGGGTTAACTATCCCTGTCGCAATCCTGACACCGATTATTGGCAAAAACACATCTAAGGTTAACAAAAAAAAAGAAACTCAAAATATAACAGCAAACAAATCAAAACAAACTCCAATAAAATCACGAATAAAAAAAGCATAATATCCCGTAGAAAAATCATACGACGAAAATATCTACCAGGTAGTAAGCAAACAAAATATTGGTAGAACCTACGCAACGCAGGTATAGGTACCGAGACTCAGATCGGCTTAAAAATCTATGCCCGCGAATGTAACGTGGATTACAGCAAGCGACGGTAGGTCGACAGCCTGTCAAAATATAATCCTCGACTTGACGCAGGTCGGACATTACATTAAAACGTTGTCGCTAATACCTGTAAAAACTACGGGGTACACCTGTAACCTGCTGAAGTCCTTTTAATATAATCGCTGAATCTACATTGGAGTGACGTAATTTGAGGTAGCCTGACAGGCTTCTTTTGTTTTCAGTTGGTATTGTGAGTGAAGAAATTAAATTGGATGAGTTGGCTTAATTGTCACGATTTGATTTAAATTGGTACAATCGTTTAGATGTATCAGTGGCGATAAAGGAAACACAGTGTTTACACTTTAGCTGAACGATTACAGCTCTATAGCTCCTGTGAGGGAGAGGACAGCGTCCACCTCACAACCCAGCTGGCGCGGAAGACACTTAAACCTTTGTCAAACAGGCGATAGCGAACCGAACCGAATCCTGTCATATAGAAAAGCGAAAGCCGTCCGATAGTCTATGTGACAGGCTTCAAACTATTCCATACATTACAAACAAAAACGCTACGCCAAGCATTCGGTTCGTCTGTCAGTTTGACAAAGGCATTACGGTATGAGGCGAGGCGAATTTTCCGGCCACAGTAGGCACGGGCATGCGGATGGTGAGTAATTGGTGATTTTTTGATTTTATTTTTTGAGAAGATAATGAAGCAGATAAAACTAGGTTCCTCTCTGCCTAGCTCCACATACACAAGGTACCATAGCCGTAACCTTTGTAAGAAACAGTATATAAATGACCCCTAAAAACACAAAACTACATAGTAAACGATCGCACACAAAACACAAACCCTGGTCAAACTAACGAAAGGGATAATTGTATTCGTAAATGAGAACCACACTGTAGAATTCATTATAATATTTTAATTATATTCTAGAAATTTTACCCGCCTGGAAACTAATACATGAACTCAATATCAGTGAAATAGGTTGGCAAGTAACAGGGTTGGAAAAAAAACAGTTTTTTTTTTCTTTATAAAACAATTAGTTCAAATTATTTAAACAAGGGTTTTTTTTTTTTTTTTTTTTTTTTTTTTTAAGTTTCTGGCTTTTTTCTTTTTTTTTCACCTTAGTTGTCGATTTCTAAACGTATAAATCAATTATGTTTCATTTCTAGACTACATCTTTTCAAATTCGCCCTTTGTAATGAATGTTTTACGAAAAATAATCAATGGAGAAAAAAACATGACTGTGAAGTTTTTTTTTCTTATATTTTTATGAATTATATTTTCATTACAATGCCAATAAAAGTTCAAAATATGACATAGCAATGACATAGACTCTAATGGTTTTATGTCAAGCTATTTAGACTCCTGAATAATAATTTATTTTCATTTTATATGCATTCATCCGCCTTGAAAATTAGATGAAACGGGTAATAAAAAACACTGTTTATTTCAAACTGTTTTAAACACTGTTTTATACAGGTGTTATAAAACAACTTGTTTTAATCATGCCAACCCTGGCAAGTAAACGTTGCCTTAGAACTTAGTTTAGCTCAACGGTGAGCGTGTGCTAATACTTGTCGTTCCTCGCTGCTTTCATTTAGAGCTTGGGTTTAATAAGAGCTCACTGCTTAGACGTTGATAGTGTATTTTGCCAATCAAGCTGAATGCACCGAACATTATGTAGACTGTGTTTAAAGTCAGTATTACTGATGCTGTGAAATATTCTTACTAACTGCTATTAAGAGCGCATAACCAGAAAGTTGGCAACGTCGCAAATAGTTGTCAAATATTAACAAGTTTTAATTAATTTAGCAATGTTACTGTATGAAAATGAGAAATATGGCTCTGTAGTGCACTAAAAACATGATTAGGAAATGCAATAATCGTAACACCGAATATTATTTTAGATGAAGATTTATATTGTTTTAGATGCAAAAAAAGTATTTGGAAACTTTCCAAATGCTTTTTTTATACCAGAAACGGTTACAACATCAATTTCAGTGTTTTAATTGCATTCCTATATAAATGTTTTAGTGCACTACAGAGCCATATTTCTTACCAGCTTCTGCCAGCGACTTCGTACACGGATCCTGTTGCTTATGCCAGCGACAATGGGGTCGTCAAAATCGAAGATCTGAAACATCTGATGTCGAATTCTTAGAGCCTGGGGCCGGGAAAACAACGGGACGCGCATGACGATTCTAGACGTTCCAGATCTTTCATTTTTGTAAGTCAACAGGAAATGCCCATCAGACTAAACAACTCTTGCTACGATGATTATACAGTAACATTGCTAAATTAATTAAAACTTGTTAATATTTGACAACTATTTGCGACGTTGCCAACTTTCTGGTTATGCGCCCTTAACACAGATCCAGAAATCATAATCATCATCAGCCTATAAGGCTGCGGTTCCACTGCAGGCGGAACAGAGCTTAGACGATCTGTGACGCGATTCACCAATCACAATGGCTGACGCACGTGACTGACCAGGCGCATGTGGATTTCAAGACATGTTATTGGTGAATCGGGACACAGATCTGCTACGCATCGCTTCACTCCACTTCAGTGGAAACGTGGTCTAAATGTTTCCATTGCTGTGACACAGCAAAGGCCTCCTCTCTGTGAGCAGGAGTGAGCCATAACGTGACCCACCACGTGGGCTCAAGCAGGTTGGAAGATATCACACGTCTTCGAATTTTTGGAGAACCAAAAATTCGAAGACGTGTGATATCTTCCTCTTCTATTCTAGAAATAATATCCCGGTTTCCTCAGGACGCTTTCCTTCACCGTATTGAGAGCAGTGGTGATCCAGAAATACAGATATTTAAAATAATAAATAGAAGAGAGGCCCACTGTATTTTTATAGATTTTAAAATTATGTGTGTATTTTTATCTTTTAATTAACAATAACCGTGTTTCCTCTTCCCGCCCTGGATAGAGTGAAACTGTTAAACTCTTCAATCCGTCCTGTTCCTTCACAATTCCTTTGTTCGACACTTTGCAGTTTAGATTTTATTCAATTTTAAAAAGTTCTGTGGAGTTATAAGATCCATTCGTCCGTTTGCAACTATACCATTGCGAAACAAATACACCATAAAATTAAAAGATAACCATAAAATTCTCCAGAGCCTGGCAGTCACACAATATAACAATATCCCTATTAAAAGTCGGACTCAGAGATTGCCGAAAACAAGCTCCATTTTATACGTATTATAAATTATTCAAGCAACGCAACAACACAATTTGCAGTCACTGCTGCACCTCTACCGAAATCCCGGTAACGGTACACGAAAATCGATCAGCAGGATCTAAGTTATACCAGTCCAGTTTGTATCAGTCACCCAAGGCACGTGCGATGGACAGCGATCACCCGAATATATTCGTGTTTCGGTAAACCGTAGCTTCTTCGATAGAATCTATAAATAGGAAGCGAAACAATGGCAATTACGGTAGTCAATTTGACGGCCATGTTTTTCTGGGAGTTTTGAGATGATTGAAAGCGCCAGATGTTTCGTCGAAATTGTTTATTATTCTTTGGTATATTTTTTGTTTTGTTTTCGGTTAAATATTGGATATTGCGAATGCTGCTTGATGTAATGGACTTTTGTGTTTTAAAGTTAAGTTTCCAAGACAAGTATTGTTTGTTTAATGTATTGTTTCAGTCTCACCACTGTTAAGTTATAATAATTTTTTGTAATACTTCAAGCATGGTTTTTTTTTTAATTTTTTTTTTGGTGGTAAAATCATCAAATGAGTCCTCCCGCCCTGGGTGGGCCGGAAGGGACTGTCAGACTCTTACTGACTAAAATCCACCCGTGTTCCTTCGGATGCCCTTTACGTTCCGGGGCCACGGTATCCTGGGTTAAGAAAAAACCCGCGACCCCAGCAAGCATTTGGCGTGAAACACGACGCGCCACCGACCCGGGCTTGGTCCTTGGTCAGACGGCGAGCTACCCATTACTCACCGTCCGCAAGCCCGCTCCGCCGCTGTGCCCTCTGCTGATCAGAGGGACACGCGTTGGAGTGTCCACACGACAGGCTATTCGCATACGGGCAAAGAGACCCCTTAGGCACACAGTGCCTAAGAAAGAGTTTTTGCCCGCATCCCAGGGTGCACCGGCCCGAAAAACCACGGGCGCACGTGCAGGAGGTTTCCTGTCATAGCACCCCACTTGAAGCATGGTGACATAAAAGTAAACGAGTATCACTTATAAACATTTTTTTGGTGAAAACCACAAACTGTATTGCTAACAAAGATATAAATAAATCTATGGCATCGAGTTTTATCAGGGAATCGAGTATTTTCAATTTAAAATCAAATTAAATATTTACTTTACGTTAATGTCACGCAGTTGTGGTAGCGCCTCTGCTTTAAAAATGCATAGAATATAGTGTCCGACCGAAACTGATTTTTCAGCCGAAACCGAAACCGAAACCGAACTTTCGGCCTAGCTCTCAGTTTCGGCCGAAACCGAAACCGAAACCGAAACTTATTAACACATTTAAAATTTCGATTATTTTCTAAAATTTTATGTTTTTTTTTTTAACATTTGTTAACACATTAGAAAAAGTGTATAATTATACAGGCATTACAGGATGACTGAAGACCGATTTTGACGAAAACTAAAACTGCATCATTGGATTTTAGAAAAATCAATAATCCTGGCCAGGAATCGAAACCGCAGATTTTGGAAAAAAAAAACACACATTATTACACCATTCGATAGTGTTGCTAATATGGATCAAATTCTGGAAATTAATGTTTCAAACTTATGGAAATAGGAGATTTTTAAGAAATTGCTATTTTTCTATGTTATTTAACTTCTACTGAGCCATAATCTATTTAAAATTATAAAAATTCATAGTTTTCAATTTTTCACTGGATTTGTAGTCTCAACAATCGCCCTTTATTCAGAAATACGAAATTACTGAGTTAAAAAAAAGCATTATTTCAAAGAAGAAACCGTTAACTTATGTTTCAAATACAGTCACGGCCTTGACGATTGATAAGTTTTTTAATCATTAACGTACGTAACAAATATATTTTATTATTACATGAATATACAAGACTTACTCTTGGCAGTAGGTAAACTCAAAAACATAACCTCAACTCACGATTAAATGAACGGTGGCGAACAGCGCCGGGCCCCGCCGTCGAGCAAGCATTGTGTTGGCTACGAATTTTACCGAACGACGCACGAAAATGCACGAACACTTGAGTTTCGGCAGGTTTCGGTTTCGGCAAAGTTTCGGCTATATTTTGGCCGAAACCGAAACTAAGGCCGAAACTAGTTTTTTTGGCCGAAACCGGCCGAAACCGAAACCGAAACCGAAATTTCGGTCGGTCACTAATAGAATACCACTTTTAAGATTTTGATCCGTAGGTATTAAAATTTCATTTACGCATGGCGGAACATAAAAATTACATTTAAAATGGTGGTGGCAGGTGGCGAAATAATTTCTGACAACGCCAATGGGAAAAAGGTGTAAGTTAACTTAGTAAGCATGCACTTAAAATTCATGACCCGCAATTTCGGGCACCATTGACAGAACACCATTAAATGAGTTAATGTACAGTAATTCACGTCAAAAAAGGATATCATTGACACTCCCATTTTAACTCCGACTTTTAGCAATAATGAAGTTAATTTGAATAAACCGATACACTGGAAATATGTAAAATATTTTTCATTTCGTCAACCGCGTTGCGATTTACGACTGGACTGCGTTTTATATTTACGATTTTCCGAATAATAAAGTGGGTTTCGGTCGAAAGAATATTTGGGACAGTTCCTTTGTTGAAAAAGGACGTGGTATAAAGAAATTCGGAAATGCAGATGGTAACGAAGCGAAAGAAAAACGCGATTAACTGTGAGTCGGCCTCGTGCAGGTAGGGTTTTGTACTACTGTCGCAATACTATTATTTAGACCATAATGCTTACGGTCTAAAAGATACATCCCTGAGACGGACAGACAAACGAATAAACGGTTATGAACATTTGCGTGGTCGGTCTCTAGTGTCAGAGTCAATTAGAGCCTTTGGGAATGTGTTTTAGCTTATATTGATTACTTATTTTAGTCCAGGTTGTAGAATAAAAATACTTGTTAATTTTAGGCAGAGAACTGTATTTTCCACTTTTATAATAAATTTAGTTTACAGCCAACAGGTCCAGTACGGAGAGAGATTTTCTACCATCTTTTTACAGTGTTACCAACACACAATAATAATCAACTAAACTTAAATGTTGCCAATTTTTATGATAATTTTCTATGTTTGATTTATTCTCAAACATAGTTGGGCCGGGGCCATCAGTAGTATAAAGCAACAAAAGTTATACTTAAATATTAACTACATTAATAGTACAAAGGCAAAAAAGGTTACTTACATTTAAACATTTAACTACATATGGAAGCAATGAAAGTTACATTTAAATGTTTTTTAATTTATGGGCAATGGACATAATTTTCTTAAAGATCTAACATATGTTTTGTTGTTTGGCAGTTTAATTTCTGCCACTCTGACCATACCATCTGGTCCGGGAATTGTCCTCACAATCCTTGCCATAGGCCATGCCAATGGAGCAGTATTGTCACTTCGAAGAATGACTAAATCTCCTTCTTTTAAATTGGGATTAACATTGTGCCATTTTGGCCTGCTTTGAAGTTGTGTAAGATAGTCCCCGGACCAAACTTTCCAAAAGTCTTGTTTAATTTTACACAATACATTCCAAAATCTTAGAATATTAATAGAGTGATTAGATAAGTCAGCTTCAGGATAACTCATCATAGAGGTTCCTATGAGGAAGTGGCCAGGTGTCAAATACTCAAAATTGGAAATATCTGAACTCATGGGAAGGAGAGGTCTTGAGTTTAGCACAGCTTCAATTTCTGTGATAGCTGTATACAAACCTTCAAAAGTTAAAACAAGAGTTCCAACAATTCTCTTAAAATGAAATTTAAAACTTTTAACGCCTGCCTCCCATAAGCCTCCAAACTCCGGCGAGTAACTAGGTATGAACTTAAATTCAATAAAATTAGGATTACAATAATTGTTCACAGAATCTACATGAGACTTTGATATAAACAATTGATACAGTTTATTTAACTCATTGGCACTACCCTTAAATGTTTTTGCATTGTCACATAAAATTTTCTTTGGCATTCCTCTTCGAGCAATGAAACGCTTGAGGCATGCCAAAAAGGCTTCAGTTGTGAGATCGCTCACTAACTCCATATGGATAGCTTTAGTAGTAAAGCAAACGAAGAGTGCCACATAGCCTTTTGTGATTAGTGGCTTTCTAATTCTTGTGGCCTTAATACTAAAAGGGCCACAAAAGTCCACCCCTACTACATTGAATGGCCTAACAGCTGTGATCCTTTCTATCGGGAGAGAGCCCATCAGCTGCTTTGCAGCTGCAGCTTTTAAGCGGAAACACTTGACACACTTTTTTACCACTTTCTTGACTTCACGTATACCACTTATCAGCCAAAATTGTTGTGAAAGTGAGCTCAACACTAATTTGGCTCCCGCATGCAATAAACGCAAATGCTCATGACGAATAAGGGTGTCTGTGAAATTACAAGATTTAGGAAGTATAGCAGGGTGCTTCTTGTCATATGCGATATCGCTAGCACACTGAAGACGGCCACCAACTCTGAGCACGCCAGTCTTATCCAAAAATGGATGTAAACTAGATAGTCCTGATTTAATAGGTAAATTATTTTTAAGACACTCAATTTCTTTATGAAAGTGTTTTCTTTGAACACTACGAATAATCGTTGATAAAGCACAACGAAGCTCCTGTGTTGTTATAGAACCATACTCTTTCTTGTTATCAATATTTTTGGAACAATTATTTCTAAATCGTAAAATATAAGCAATAATACGCTGAAGACGATTATATTCTGATATTTTATCAATAAAAGTGTACAAACCCGGTTCATTGACTTCAGAGATATTGTTTACTAACTCTGTAGTAGTGAAATTTTTAATTGGAAAATCAACATTAGTTTCAGAATGTTTATAATCTTTACTTAATAATTCCTTAGGACCATGCCACCAAAGGACATTTGATTTTAATTTACTTGGGTCGCAACCTCGAGATAATAAATCAGCAGGGTTATTATCTGTGCTGACGTAAGACCACTGAAAGTTTGAAGTTAACATTTTTATTTGATTCACTCTATTAGTGACATAAGGATTTGATTTTATATTTTTAGATTTAATCCATGCTAGAGTTATTTGAGAGTCACTGTATAAGTAAACTGTAAGACTAGGGTATCTACATTTTAAAATATTGCATACCCTATTGACAAGTTGGGAGAGAAGTAAAGCACTATTTAATTCCAGTCTTGGGATTGTTAGTTTTTTCTTTAAAGGGGCAACTCGAGACTTAGAGCACAATAAATTAACTGAAACTGAACCATCAGATTTAACAGTTCGTAGGTAAAGACAGCTTCCAAACGCTTTCATAGATGCGTCAGCATATCCTACCAACTCTATGATATCCAGATCACATGAACTAACATATCTTGGCACAGTAATTGTACTCATTAAAACTAAGTTTTTTGTAAATTTATCCCAAAAATAAAGATGCTCTTGAGGCAAAATTTTGTCCCAATCCAGATTGATGGACCATAGAGTTTGCATAAATATTTTTGCTACTACTATGATGGGACCTATGAGACCTAATGGGTCAAACATTTTACCAATGAAACTCAGAACAGACCGTTTGGTCTTTATATCATCATTGTTAATCATTGGACAGTTAAATGTGAATGTGTCATTCAACATATCGCATTTTAAACCTAATGTCTTGACAATATTGTTTTTATTAATGTCTAGTACTTTAAGACATTTATGTTCATCGAGGAGGTCATTAAGAACCTCAGGGTAGTTTGAGCACCATTTATGAAGTGTGAAGCTGCCTTTCCCCAAAAGCGCAATAAGTTCATGTTTTAGTTGATGAAGATCCTGAGTACTATTGGTACCACAAATTACATCATCACAATAAGTGTTTGATAACATGGCTTGAGCAGCAAGTGGGAACTCAGACTGATATCTACGAGCCAGCTCTATGAGACAACGAGTAGCCAAGAATGTGGAAGATTTTAAACCATATGTGACAGTTTGCAACTGCAAACAGCTGATGGGTTTACAGGGATCATCGCGCCACAAGATATTCTGAAGAGGAGTTTGTTTTGTGTTAATAAGAATACCACGAAACATCTTTTGAATGTCGCAAGTGAGTGTGTATAAATATGTTCTCCAAAGGAGAAGAATGTCAAAGAGCTCACTTTGAACTACTGGACCATTCAATATAACATCATTTAGTGACACACCAGTTTTTGACTTCATACTACCATCAAAGACTACACGCAGCTTTGTGGTCAAACTTTCCAAAAGTCTTGTTTAATTTTACACAATACATTCCAAAATCTTAGAATATTAATAGAGTGATTAGATAAGTCAGCTTCAGGATAACTCATCATAGAGGTTTCGACCGCTTCCGCCTCCAAAATTGTGAATGATAATTTATTAATTGTAGGTAGATGAAAATGACTCGCAAAATTATAGATTTGCAATATTTTTCATGAATTATCTTCTCGACTCGTACATAGGTATGCCTGTTGAGTACGCTGAAACCTTATTCTGCAGAGAAATATTGATTTCTCGATTTGTAGTATTGATTTTCTAGAATTCTTGGCCGATGAACACGCCGAACAGGAACAATGGCTTCCAGTGACGCGGACGCCGATTTTTGCGAATACGCGAGTAATACACCTCACTATACTTCACAAATGTCTTTGAAGGACCACACAAGTATGTAGAATAAAAATACTTGTTAATTTTAGGCAGAGAACTGTATTTTCCACTTTTATAATAAATTTAGTTTACAGCCAACAGGTCCAGTACGGAGAGAGATTTTCTACCATCTTTTTACAGTGTTACCAACACACAATAATAATCAACTAAACTTAAATGTTGCCAATTTTTATGATAATTTTCTATGTTTGATTTATTCTCAAACACAGGTTGTTTGTGTAATGTTTTCCTCCACCGATGTCAGTGATGTCCGAGATAAACTTAGAAGTAACCGAGGCATTAGAAAAAACAATTAATTGATACTTACCTTTGTAAAAACTCACAACCATGAGACGCGAGGTGTAAGGCTCTTCGTACACAAGGCGACTCAAGTTTCCGATACCTTACGACTTTGGTATCCAAGCGGCTATCGCAATACAAACCCATAGAGGTTCGAACACAAGCACGCGTCAATGAATACCAAAAACCGTAAGGTATCGGAGACTTGCGTCGCCTAGTGTACGAAGGGGCTTAGTTAACCTCTGAGCCATCACGACTGTCACCCTTAGGTACTTTACCCATGGCGCGACGCGATTGCATTTCGACCGATTCCAACTACAAGTGAAAATCAACCTTACCACTATGACATTATGACATAAAACACGTTGTTATAAATGATAAACAAAATACGATCGCCACGACGACGTCAAGTTAATCGAATTGCATCATTATTTCTTAGTAGCAAGGTTGATTTTCACTTGTAGTTGGAATCGGTTGAATCGGGTCGCATCGCACCATGGGTAAAGTCCCTTATAAAAGGGACGTGGAACGAAGAAAATTCGAGAATGCAGATCTTAACGAAGCAGGCTTTTAGGGCGGCCATAATATACATTAGTTTTTTTTCCGTTCGGAATTCGAAATGATGAATGAAATGTGACCAACACACACAAAACATGCACACACATTAATTGTATGAATTCACTGTGTTCGGATAGGAAACGGATCAGGATTCCTGATCCGGAAAACTGATGTATGTGGCCGGCCTTACTCGAACAAATATAAAGAAGACGAGGAAGGGGGGGATAAATTAGATACGGCACGGTTCCGGAATGCAATAAAGCGCCTCGAATTTTTCCCGTTGCGTGTATAAATCGTTCTGATATTTGGATTTGGGGTATTTAAATTCGTTTCCTGTGTTGAGCTATTTTTGTACCTGGTACTTAGAGAAATTGGTCTTATTACAAAACAAATTACTCAACCAATTTCCAATATTGGCATTTTCATTTTTTGTAAACTGTCTTAAACTACATTACAACATAATATAGAACGATTTTCATAATATTATTCAGATGACAGACTTATTTTTGGTTGATCGCGCTAATCTTAGGAACCAAAATTGATTATTGAGGAAAGCCGAATAGTGAGCGAAACCGCGGAGCATAGCTACTGTATACAATTAGCCCCTTCGTACACTAGGCGACGCAAGTCTCCGATACCTTACGATTTTGATATTCATTGACGCGTGCTTGTGTTCGAACCTCTATTGTTTGTATTGCGATAGCCGCTTGGATACCGAAGTCGTAAGGTATCGGAAACTTGAATCGCCTTGTGTACGAAGGGCCTTATTATTACATTCCTTTAAAGTCCCATGTGTACAAACTAGCTGCTGCCAGCGGTTACACACGCTACAAATCGAAAATTATGCCACGGGAACATAAAATTGGGATAAAAACTATCCTATGTGTTAATCCAGATTATAAACTATCTGTGCACCAAATATCATCCAAATCCGTTAAGTAGTTTTTGCGTGCGCGGCCATGCGGGCAGCGAGTAAAGGGCAACTCGCTGTCCGACCATGGACCATGCCCGGGTCGACGGCGCGTTGTGTCCCACGCGCGCCTCAAAGAGCGTCATAATAATGACGGGGCCCCCCTCTCAGAGGGCCAAAGCCTGCCGGGGTCGCGGGATTATTTCCTTACCGTGACCCCGGAACATAACAGGCTACTGAAGGACACCGTGGATTTTAGTCAGTAGAAGTCTGACAGTCCCTCCCGCCCTGCCCGGGGTTGGAGAACTCATTTGATGATTTTGCCACGGAAAAAAAAAAAAAAAAGTAGTTTTTGCGTGAAAGAGTAACAAACATCCATCCATCCATTCAAATAAACTTTCACATTTATTGTACCATAGCTGTTGCCAGCGGCTTCACCCGCTACAACTCGAAAATTATCCCACGGGAACATAAAATCGGGATAAAAACTATCCCATGTGTTAATCCAGCTTATAAAGAACTATCTGTGTACCAAATTTTATCCAAATCCGTTCAGTGGTTTTTGCGTGAAATAGTAACAAACATACCTACATACACATACACATACGTACATCCTCACAAACTTTCGCATTTATAATATTAGTAGGATTAGTAGCATTCCAATATTTACTCAAATCGTTGAATCCAAAATACCAGCAAATTATCGCATTAAATTATGATTTTAACAGGTATTCAAGTATCTCGACAGGTTGCTCGAATGATGATTGCCACTTGACCCAAATGTTCAAGTCTACCAACATTTTATGAGTACGTCAATTTTGACGAGTCCGAGATTTTTGTAAACAAGATTTTAGAGGTAAAGCTTAATATTATTATAACAATTTAATTTCGAAGTAAAGAAAATAATGTTTTTTTTCTCGAATATCTTGAAGATGAATATCTAAACCGTTAATAATTAATGTTACTATTAGCAGTTCTTCGACCTTGGAGAGGCATTTAGCTATTTCGGGACCCGTCAATTTGCTGACAGCTTTTTGAAGAGTGCATGAAACAACACACCATCGAGTGATCCATTTCTGGCTCAGACCTTGATCGGACGGCGAGCGATTCATTACTTTCTGACTGCAAGCCCGCTTCTATAGGTAGTAGCTAGAAATCGTTTTGCGATGCTCAATACTCCAGGTGTTACCTGTGGCAGCTGCGGCGTGAGGCTGAGGTTTTTAGGAACAGAAAATGAATTTGAAACAAGTTTTCATACATAGTTTTCCTGACTTCTAATCAGTGTGGCAAACAGATGTTATGCTTCGCACGGAAGCAGACATATTATTTAAAATACCCGAGCAACCATGACTACTTCCACTTTCCAACCCCTCAAAAGGCTCCATTCTTAAATTCAACCCTTAAAAAACTGCAACCATTCAATCTTACCCCCGAATACTTTTCTAACAATGCCTCCTACCAAAATTGGGTCACTCAACTTTATTAAATGCTTGAATAAAATCCATCGCCACAGTTATTAGCCAAAGAAGACTGCGCACTTATAGTAATGGTCACATTTTATTGTTTTATTGGGTGTGCATAATAAACTCACCATTTTGGGGTTATGATGACAGATCGGGATAAGGTGACGATCATAATTCATTATAATGCTGTCATCGATCGTACTTCGGGGAATTCTGAAGCTTAGTAGACTTTTTATTGTTTATGGGAGTAGTTTGAAAAGATAGATGCGGGGTTTCTGAATGTTCATTTGAAGCTTATTTTGTAGAATTCTGGCTAAAATTGTCCGTCTATTATTTTAATATTATTGGGTTGAATAACTTCTTATATCATCGTCTGACTAGCCCTTTCCCAACTATATTGGAGTCGACTTCCAGTCGAACCAGATGCAGCTGGATATCAGTATTTTACATGCAGCGACTGCCTGTCGAACCTCCACAACCCAATAAAAGGGTAATACAATACCCCATGGTAAGACTGGTTGTCAGACTTTAGAGGTTCTGACTAACAGTAACGACTGTCAAAGATCTACAAATGACAGCCGGGACCAACGGCCTTACGTGCTTTCCGAGGCACAAAGGAAACTTGCTATGACAGATGGTCACCCATCCACAGACCAACCTCGGCAATCGGCCTGTGCAGCTGTAATATTGAGCCACGAGCTTAATTCGTCACTGCGCTTTCAATAATCGCTATGTGTTTTTAACAAACTTTTCAGGAGACGCAAAAAACTGATTTTCTCAGAAAATGCTTGGAGTATTCAAATAATTTATATATCAGTTGTAAGTTATGTTTGTTTAATATTTAATGGCTACAATTTAAACGGTCATCAATAATTCTTTTTGTATACCAAAATGGATAAATGCTCACCAAATCTAAAACTCGTTTTAACAAGGTTCCAGCCTGTAAATAGAAATAGAAGCCCCGCTAAGCGGGGCTTCGTCGATCCTGCTTAGGTCGATTTTTTAATTATTACAGAAAATAGGTTAATTTCTACAATACTTTGATACACAATTAAGTGAGCATTTTTCCATTCTGGCAGATATTTAGATTTTTTGTTAACACACACACTTATTTAAATTAAACATTGTGTATTATTTGTTTTGCGTTTTCGATATTTTGGCACTGTTGCAAGCGCCATGATCACGGATGAACTAAAATGATGCCACCAAGCCACTACTGCGTTGTTATTGACTTTTTAAGACATCAAAATATCTGCATCATAAAAACAAAGATGATAATTATTAATACAATATTATCCAAAGGCACATACAACGCACTTAATAATATCCTTAATAATATCCTTAGGGCTAAGTCAGTACTTATACGGTTTTTATATTTTACTTTCTGTCGTACATGACTGGACTACAGATCTTACAACTTGGAATACAGTTATCAACTATATGATCTAAATTCTCACAAAGTTGAAAACACGATTCAATTAAATTTTCTCGATACAAAAAAAATGCAAAGTTCAGTCTATGTTTTTTATTTTTTGGACTTTACGGCGTAACTACTATGAGTTATTGAAAGGATGTTGTTTTAAATTGTAGAAAATACTAGTATCTAAATTCTGTAAAGACAGTTTTTCAATTAATAACAATTTTAATTCATAAAAAGGCGTCAATATGTTTGGGCACATACGCCATTTTATTCTGAGCACACATTCACTATCGTCCTCTCATCTTTTGCCTTTTAAAAGTAGTGTCATCACTTTCGTTCCTTGACACATCAGTCAGCCAGCGTGGCTCTTACAGGCTAGACCTATGACACTTTTTTTCAGATCGCGGCTGTCAGATTTTCGTAATAATAAAATTGGAAATGTATAAAAAGGACGAGAAAATAAAAACGAATGATACGTAGGCTTATAGATTATTCAAAACATGTTTCGATGTGTTCAATGGGACGTGATTAAACGGACATGACTGTAAATAAGTCACGTAAACTTTCATTTTTCAATAACACTTTATTTTCATTAACCCTCTGCAACTGATGTGGCTTAAGTTTTACAATTCAACTGACGTGGTAGTACACGAGACACCATTTCAACAGCAAATATTTTTGTAGATTTATAGTATGCAGACAAATTATTCATATTTATTAAATTTTTAGCCTTTATATGTATCAAATTTACTTGAAATAATAAAGAAAAATTTGTATTTTCAAAATTAAACAACTTTTATTTACTTAACATAAATCAGTCTACAAATTTCTACTTCGACATTTTTGATATAACAAAAATATCAAAATAAGGTTTTTCAAATTTAACATGATACCTTTTAAAAGTTCACTATTCCTTTAATCGGTGTAGGAAAAATTAAATACATTCGTTGGTCAATTTAAAAACTAGAGACTTTCAAAGTCACACTTTTTTTTTACAAATTATCACACAGTGGCTCGGAGCACTGAAGGCAAATTGGCTTCGAACATTCACAGCAAGGGTATTTATTTGTTTTTTTTTGGACAAACATAATATATTTTTTGTTACTTATCAGAACTGACCGAACTAGTGGTGGTGGAGGGGGGGTATCCTTGCCTAAAAACTGTAGTGATAATCATTCGCAGCTTAATTGGCAATCTTTCACTATACACTCGGTTTTTCTGATCCAGCACTAAGTCTCCGGCCATATTCGACAAAAAAACTCCTCTCTTAATTTCAGAGAGAGATACTAGATTACCATGGACTCTAGCATTGTGGGGTTAATCAGCTTAGTCCAAAAGTTTCAGCTGATGAGGGTTGTTACTTGAGATAATATCCATCTAAAAACAAGTTAGGTACATTACTGTTAGCCTTCCTCCGAGACTACACTACTCGCGTGTGCTATATATAATTATTTTCAGTAGCCTGTGTTACTCAGTAATAATATGTGTATATAATTCTTTTAGGTTTTAATAGTTGATTGATAACATGCAAAAGTACAAATCAATCCTAATTGTAGTATTTTTATAGATACAATGTATTTTATGTAAATAGTTTATTTTATAAAAAATGGAAAATAACGCGAAATAATACATTATTTAAACTTATTGCTGATGTGGTAGTTTAGGAGACACTATAAAGATATAACCATTTGACTGAGGTGGTAGTCTCGTGGACACTGACTTTAAAGCTGACGTGGTAGTTTCGTAGACACCTTCCTTCCGCAACGCGAGCGTGAGCTGAATGCGACCGCCCGTCGCACATTGACCGACGTGTGAGCCCACTACAGGAAGGTACTCGCAGCGGCGGTGCTCAAATTTGAAAATTACCGGTATAAAACGGGATTTTGTATTTCGCGGTGTCTGTTGGACTACCACATCAGCCGCAGAGGGTTAATAAATGAAGTATTAAAATAAACTAAACATACTGAATATCATCGCAGGAAATTCCTGACGACCCCTACAGAGCAAACAAGGGAAATGTTTAGAATACGTATGATACTATACATTACGAATTGTTCCTATCAATATAATAAATTACTCACAGTGATAATTATATCAATGCTATCGTGATATCGTACTATTGTTGTCGGATGGTTCCTCTGTGTCCATCCTCCTTCCATCTAATCTTTATGCATCCAAATACCATTTCACATGAACTAATGATAAATGCACTGATTTGCAGTCAACAATTTGAGACAATATGTAACTGAAAACAACTTCTAATCGTATCAAACTGCGATATAGGATAAGAAACACTTCACTCTTATTATTATTTATTTAGTTTCGTCACAGATTTATAACAATTTCGAAGAAACAGGATTAAAATAAATTAAATGAAAACTGGTATTGTCAAAATTTTGAATACTTCAAAATTACATGTCAACTACTTATAAGGCATAGCACCCACCACCCTGTTAAATATCGCCTATAGTATAATGCTGCGACTGCGATGAAAAATTTGTGGTCATTGCTGTCTCACCGCGTGTTCGGTACAAGTTGCTCTCGCACTAGTAATTGCTTTGGAGGCAAAAAAAAAATGATTAGCACTGGGCTCATTCTTTTGGAGGCGATAGATATCTCTCAAAGGTTTCATTTATCAGAAAAGTGATATTAAGACCTTGTCCCAAAAAAAATTGATAGGATATTATAGAATGAAGATTCAATTATAAAGAAATTACAGACAATAAAATTGTTGTACTACAATAATCTGTGTACCTCATAATATACGAGTAAAAACTATTACGTCCCTTTTACGCGGCGCTAGTGTCTGTCATTATAACAAAATGCATCACACGCAACTAGCTTTCTGAACGGACGTTAATAAAAGAAGCGTGTGTTTGGGGCTTATTCTAGTGTGGTAAAATAATCAAATGAGTCCTCCTACCCAGGGCAGGGCGGGTATATACTAAAATCTACGATGTCTTTCAATAGACCTTTACGTTCTGGGGTCACGGTATTCGTTAGTCCCGGGACCCTGGTAGGCCCTCTAAGGGGGAGCGACGTCATTATGCTCACATGCCTTTGCCCGTGCGCGCATGTGTTTGGGGCTTTAGATAATTGGGAATTGTCACTTTCGCAAAGTGTGCCAATTTTATTAATTTTCTACCAAATAGTAGTTTTTTTCGTTATCTCGGGACGTCAAAATCTGTGTCCAAGTGTTATAAAATAAATTTAAGACTGTGAATAATGAAAATATTTACAAAATATTTATCCACATCAATAAGTATTTCTATCATTTTGTTTTAGTAAATGTTTCAATATCTTTATATCAAAATATTTCTACTAGAGTAATAATACATGTATTTTGCGTAAAGGGAACACTAATTTATGAAATGTCATAAAACTTTGGATTGCGTTAATTTCGCGATACTGGCGCCTACTGGTGGCGGTGCGTGGCAACTTTTCCGACTCATCAAACGATGCTTTCGCTTTGCCATACGCCGTTAAAATAAACATTCATCTGAAATATTCGAGACCTCTTACCCCATACAAAAGTTTAGACAATTCCAATCGCATTGCTGTCCATATCGAGTCCCGGGGGACTCCAAACACGAAACCTTTTTGTGAACTTGTTACTGCTATTTGGGTATCCTTATTCTATTATTTAGTAACTGATACTATTCGTGTAATGTTTTTGGAGGTCAATCATCTTCATTATTTTTTTGTAGGCATCTCAAGCACTATTTAATTATTTGTTGAATCATCTTTAGTGTTGACAAGATTTGCATCATCCATAATTTCGATAAGTGGAAACTAGTGCCAATAAATAAATCTATTATGGTCAATTACATTATATTTGGGGCCACATAGCATGCTTCTATAAATATTCCTTTTAATAATTTTGTAAAATAAATAATTAAGTAACCATGTGAAAGATATATACGTGTAAAAAACGGTTGACTATTTATAGTCCCAAATTCAGCAATGTTATTAATTTTTCATTTCTTTTGGAGGACTTTTAAAATAATAATAGTTTTACTGATAATAAGTTATTGCTATTAATTATTTTCCTTATGATTTACTTCTATTGGCCATATGTCTCAGTTATCGCTCTCTTTCAATCCATAGTATTCATTATCATCTTCTTCACACTCTTTGCATCATTTCACTTGATTCTACTTACACAAATAAATCTATCAGTCAAAATTCCCTTTCCCATCAAAGGGAATTGCGATTTTCATCAAGTTTTCATGTGATTCCCATCAACAAACAGATCAGTACTCGCATGTATGTTGAATTGTAGACACAATATTACAAAGTCTACGCCAATAGATGAGCTAGCACGAATAAGGGAGGGGTTATAACAGGTTAAACATGGTATCTGTTACTGTTACACAAAAAAAAAAACAGTTACCGATACCTGTTATTAAATAACACCCTGTTATTTTCAAATTACACATTTAAAACACTATTTTTCTAATAGCTTAACCGTAGGATTGGCAAGAAGTCAATAATTGATATTTCTCTTTTTAGTCACGCTAATTTTGTAATGAGAAAGAGAAAAAATTATGAACACACGTTGTTTATGCCTGTTCCTGTATAATTATTAACACATAGCAGTAGTAACAGCCGTGTAAATAGACGTTGAGGTTGATTATCTCTTATTTTATGTAGCAGTTGTTGGTAACTGTTATTTGTACCTGTAACGATAAATATGCTTCACCTCTATTACGAATTACACGTTCAATTCTACATCAAGCAAACTAATATGTTACGCAAATACTGAAGTGCTATTATAATCATTGGTTCAATAGTAGAACTTTGCTTTTACGATTTCGTTTGAGAAATTATTCTAAAGTGTGTAAATAAATGTGGTTGGATCAATTTATTTATTTTTGGTCTCTTTTGCAGACTCTAAATATATTTTTCAAAGGGTTTTTTATTTAAATGTTTTGTGTCTGTTTTAATTTTGCATATAATTCCTTTGTAATGCATTACAGTATTTTCTTTCAGAGCTGGGTAAGAGACATTTATTTTAAAGATGTTAAATCTAAATGTTAATACAATTCTATACGTCCAAAACATACAGAAAGTGTCAGAGATAGATTAACATAAAATAATGAACATAATGACAAGTAACAATGACTAGTCAAAAAAATCGTGTTTATTAAATAAAATAAATTGGTAACATCCCCAGCAAACAAGACTTATTACTATGTTAGATAGATAGATAGATAGAATACACTTTATTATGCACACCAAACAAATTACAAATGTAAAGAATATCTTACACATAGGGTGACACAATGGGCGGTCTTATCGATATAAGCGATCTTTTCAAGACAACCTTTGGATGGATTTGAAGAGAAGGGAGAAACAGTACTGTAGGTAGTTTTTGGTGTACCATTTGCACATCCAAACTAATATTATAAATGCGAAAGTAACTCTGTCTGTCTGTCTGTCTGTTACGCTTTCCCGCTTAAACCTCTCAACCGATTTTGATGAAATTTGGCACAGACAATCTTTAGACCCTGAGAACGAACATAGGCTATAAAAACACCACACGGGCGAAGCCGCGGGCGGAAGCTAGTATATAATAAAAATTCATAGTATTCGTAAAATTAAATAAATAACAATATCTAGGGAGGCTCTAGTTAGGCAGCTGGATCAAGGACCTGAATTAGAACACGCATTGTTAGGAGGTAACTTTCTCTGAGACCTGACCCATAGCTTCGACCCTGTTTTAGATATCGTTGGTTTACTACTTCTTATATTTTATAGCACAGGCAAAAGCCGATCTTCGAGGTAAAGCCGCCCTTGCCGAGGTTGGTCTGTGGATTGGTGACCATCTGTCATAACGAGTTACCTCCGTGTCTCGGAAAGCACGTAAAGCCGTTGGTCCTGGCTGTCATTCGTAGATCTTTGTCAGTCGTTACTGTTAGTCAGAAGCTCATAAGTCTGACAGCCGGTCTTATTACCTATCGCATTGCCTAGTTACTGGGTTGTGGAGGTCCGATAGGCAGTCGGTCCATGTAAAATACTGATACTCAGCTGCACCTGGTTCGACTTGAAGTCGACCCCAATATAGTTGAAAAAAGGCTAGGCAGATGATGAATTGATGATATTTATGAAGATATTTAAAATTTAGATTTTTACTTAGAAAATGAATAAAGCAAATGTGACAATAATTCTACATATAATAATAACGAAAGACATAAAAGGCGGCCTCCCAATACATCACATGATTTTAATGTGCCGCGCGAGGTTTCTTTGACGTTGCCGCTCAGAAATGCATACTAAAGTAGATCGTGTAAACTGTCGCACTAGAAACTAGTAATCGCATTACTGGAAATCGATAATGTCTTCCAAACATTGTCTAGGAAGATGAAGATGCTATACCTATTTACATTCAATTATTATGAGCATGATGAGAATTTCATTGTAAATTGTGGGGAAGCTTATTTTATACTCTTGCATATCAATTTTTGCGTGTCCTTCTTTCAAATCTTTTCTTGTTGCGTCCAGTACTATTAAGGAATTCAGCTGTTAATGGTTTTTGGAACGAAGTTCCTTATCGCGCGTTGAGAAAGGGGGCTGGACGGAAAAAATTCTTACGAAAAGTTGTCACGACACTTTTATCCGACTGCGCTACGCAAAGGAGGGTAATGTGTTTATTACCATGGAATGGAATGGACTGGACTGGACTGGACTGGACTGGACTGGACTGGACTGGACCGGACCGGACCGGACCGGACTGAACTGGACTGGAGTGGAGTCGCGACGATTATTTTTGTTGAGTGTATACAGTAACTTCGTTCCATCCGGGTGTCCCTTGACACCTCTCAAGTTTTTTTGTTTTTGGGCTGGTATAACAATCAGATTATATTCCGCCCTGGGTAGAGCCAAAATGACAGCTAGATTGCTAACTGAAAATCCACCCTGTTCCTTCATTGAACAAACTATGTTTTTTTGTAGCGTGGTAAATCATCAAATGAGTCCTCCCACCTAGGGCAGGGCAGGAGGGACTTTTTTTTTTGGGACAAACCCACCGCACTATTCCCAAACCACTGGAACTCCTGAGAGCCAGAATCAACAGTGGCAACCACCAGAAAAGCGCCGAGGCAATGAAACTCTACGTGTTCCGGAGAATGAATTTACCTGTCTTGGATCCTGCAACGAAATTAATCAGAAAAGAATAGTGGAGTAGTAGGAAAAATATGTTTCCAGGGCAGGAGGGACTGTCAGACTTGTACTGACTAAAATCCACGGTGTCCTTCAATAGCCCTTTACGTTCCGAGGACACGGTAGCTCGTTAGTCCCGCGACCACGGCAGGCTTTGGCCCTCTAAGGGGGACCGCGTCATTGTGCTGACGCGGTCGGCGGGACACAGGCCTCCTCTCTATAAATACTGGTTTCCTTTATAATATTAACACATTACTCAATGTTATGGATTTTCTTGTATCTTTGAGAAATACTGCTGGTACTTTTACCAAAAAATGGGAGTAATTGCATAAAGATTCTTGTGGCGTAGCCCAGTTATAGGTACTGTTATTTTAAGTCTAGTTTACATGAAAAGTATGGCTGACCAACGATTTTTGCTGCTGAAATTATTCATTTATTATTCATACATTTCATACCGGACGTTCTGTCACTGACCGACCGACGTATTTAATATGAACGCGGCCTTGGGCTGTTACCTAATTTAGGTTCAGAAAATATACAATAAATATAGCATTTTTTTTTTCAAAAAGAGGCAAAATATTAATAGCGGAAAAAATAAGTCTGAATTTGCCTAAAATACTTTTTATTTTAAGGGCTGTTTAAAAGATACTGAAAGTTCTAGCTCCTTCATTAAATCTAAACTGAAAATATTCTTGTTATAAAAACAACATAAATCTTGGAATTCTGGTGTAAGTTCGTATTTCATAAATTTTCAGACAGTCCAAACGATGAAACTATGATAAACAAAAATAAAATAGACTTACGAGTAGGTGCAGAAAAAACTTTTCTCTGACGCTTACGTCAGTAAAATTTTTTTTTTTATTTAAAGATAGGTTCGCGTTTGACCACTATCTCGCCTGATGGTAAGCGACGGAAGCGATGTGGTTGACGGTGAAGCACGCTTGCCTAGAAGTAATCTGTTCACTCTTGACTTGAAGACCCCAAGGTTATAGCTGTCGTGAAATACAGATGCCGGAAATTCCACTCCTTAGCTGTGCGTACAATAAAGGTATTGGTTAAACGCTTTGTATGTACCGGAGGGATGTCCACCATTATCGATGGCGCATTGCCATACGTCTTGGTAGTCCGATGATGGAAGTTATCACTACCATAGAGAGTTACTTTTTTCTGAAGCTGGCTGTACATTATTCTCGAACAAAATCTTAAATGCTGTTATTTAAAAAGTCAAAAACCGCTGAAACTTAAAATAAAAACAGTCTTGATCAGTAGGTAGGCAGGTAGTATCGGTATCATCAATAGAATTTCACTCAGTCTAGGCTGGCAGGATTCATTAGAAGAAGCGAACAAATAACTCCTAATATTATAGATAACCTTGGGAATGAACACACAAGCTGAGAACTATTTTTCTCCGTTCCCAACAAGTGGTCACTAGAACTAGAATACAGTAATTACAGTGACCTTATTAACACTGCCCTTCGAGCCGGATTCTTAGACAATAGGAGCATATAATTATTGTGATCAAGCAACATTATTAAATGTCAGACGGAGGTCATGTTGTTAAGAAACCTTTTGCCAAATTATGGGTAGTAATATACAGAATGAAACTTGACTTGGTTACTACTAAGATAGAAATAAGGAAGGACAAAAAATAATGTAATATTGAGGCTGATTTTCATTCAAAACGATATTGATTGTACTGTTAAGGTTGATTGTATTGATAGACTAGACTGTTGGCTCGTTTAAAAGCTCGCCAAAACGCTTGCTAAAATGCTCTCGTTTGTTTTTCTTGTAAGTTTTGCAAAAATGTTCATTACAAGTGAATGCTTAAGTTTATCAGCACCTTTTGATTTCTTGACAGATTCACTACAAAGTATATCCGTCCGTCTCTACGATCTTATCTCATCGTCCCGCTTTCTATTGGCTCATTTACATTAGGTCGGTTTGAGGTCGGTCACCGAAGGCGGCGGCCGCATTCGGTTTAACTGAAACGCTTACCTAAATTGAGTTGTTTACATTGGTCGGTTAACCGAATTCGGCGACTTGATTGATGCGGCGATCAAGCGAACTGAGCTGCGGGCTGCGGGCGGCGGGCGACGGGCGGGGCACGGCGCACTCGACACCGACAGCGGGCTCGACCGAATACGGCCAAACCGAATACGGCCAAACGAATACCTGTTTATATTAGTCGGTGACCGAATACGGCCTGCAGCCGAATACGGTCTAACCGACTTAATGTAAATGCGCCATATCATTGGACATCTAACGTATAGACTGATAATATTACCATCCATACTTAGTTTCCATTCCATCAATTCGCACTAAAACTATTAATTTAATCTTCCATCACAATGTGCAAACAAAAAAAGAATAGAACTTACTTCCTGCGTCAGTGTTCCTGAACGCATACAGCCCGAATCTCTTGAAAGTTAGAATGAACAGGCTTCTTCTAGGTAAGCTCGGTTCATTGTAAGCTTTGTCTCAGTTGCTTTGACCTGAACTAGAGTCAAGAGCAAGCCAAACTCAAATAACAAAAGAAATACGGCAATTATTAATAGCGTTACCCCAAAAAGGTCTACCACAAAGCACACCGTTCAAAAACCATTAAAAATTTCAATAATTTATCAGAGGCTTCAAGAGGTATTTACTGCAGTAATAAATAATGGTACATCGACCTCACGAAGCGCGCACCACAGTAGACTTCTTAATTCGAAGAAACCTATTAAATGAAAATCGAAGTATACCGCAGTATACATTTACAAACTTGATACTGTGCCAGCGAGTCAGGTGGGATTCAATCGCAGGCCAACTAATTACCGACAAATTGATTGTATCTCTTTAAATACGTTAATAAATTGTGCTGTGCTTTGCATTTTAAATTGGCACTACTGGGTGATACTTATTAAATGTTTTATGCTGGAGACATTTTCAACAGTCAGGTTTTATAAAACCACTTTGGTAGAGGCACCGGCCTTAAACAATGCACATCTAGTCCAGCTCTACACAGCTTTATGAAGTCCTAAAAAAGAGGAGATTGTGGCTAAATAATAGCAAGCCGGTCTTCCATTGACTGGTTAGTTGGACTATTTGGGTTACCTTTTTTCGTTTTTGCGACCGTGTCTCGCAAATGATATAACCGATTTTAGAGAAATTCTCACACTAAAGCATTTAAGCCGATTTTTAACATTCCATAGAAATAAAATTCCAGTTATCTTTATTTTTCAATAAAAGTTTTCATATTAAAAAAAATCGGTTGTCTGTAAAGTCGGTTTACTGACGATAGTTGAACGTGACAACGTCATAAGAAAATACTGCACTTACGTTGCTATAAACAATTGACACCACATTCACATGGAACGCCTCAGAGCGAGGTAACGCGGCATGACGTCATGTTATTTCGTGCGTGCAGCCGGCTCCATCGAATTATAACACGTTGCCACGTCAAAAGGAAACTAAGTGAGGTATTCCATTTCAAACAAAGATATTAAGCGTATGTTTAGAGCAACTATTATATTTCCTTTTGAACACCTTGCTCCGGTGCGATTAACTTGTCCGATCGAGTACCTAAGTCAGACAAGTTTTCGAAGCATCTAGAAAACTTTCTTAGATTATCAATATCGTTCCTTATGAAAGGAATATTAGTATTCTTATGACGTTTCAGGGGAGGAGGAAGATCCTATTGAATATGCAGCTCACACTAAGTTCTGAGCTCCTCATTTAATGCCAACGAGCAATAATGGCAATACTTAAGTCATCACGCATCTATCCGCAGTAATATTGAATAGATGGAGGAATTTTTATTATTTTTGTTCGTGGCACAATGGCGAGTAATTTCTTTGAAATTACTCGCCATGAAGGGGATTTTTTTGAAAGGAATTCTACTTAAAGATATTCGTTTGTCATGAGTTTATTTAAGGTAGTATTCGAATTGAGAGATGAGAATTTAATGTAAATAAAAAAACGGTAGGTGTAGTGTCTGAGTGGTCGACTGCTTCGCTACGATTCGCGGGTACTATTAGCCCCATCGCACACTAGGCGACGCAAGACTCGGATACCTTACGACTTTGGTATACAGGTGACTATCGCTATACAAATCCGTAGTGGCTCGTGCACAGGCACGCCTTAATGAATATCAAAGTCGTAAAGTATCGGAGACTTGCGTCGTTTAGTGTACAAATGGGCTTACTGCAATTGATAAAATATTTGAGTAGCCTATAGTTCCTGGTGTGGCTATTTGTGTAGGTACGTACATTTTAATATTTGTGAACGCATTCTCGACACAAGAAAATAATCCTTGTTAGATTATTTCAATATGTTTCAAGTTCTCATAGAATTCAAAAAACTTTCTCCAACAAATCACCGAGAAAAAAAAAATTGAAGCTACAATATTTTAAATTCTTGAAACCACATAAATAGAACAGTACTAAATTGTGAAGCGAGGACTCTTCCGAAATACCCGGAAACATGATTAAATCTTCAAAACAAAAGGCTGTTGCAGACAGAATTTGAAACCCAACTTTAATAATGAACCCAAAAACACAGAAAGCATTCGTTTTTCAGGTATTTCATAACATTTGCCAAAAATAACCTCTTTTCTTTAGACCGTTATTGTGTGCCTTTCGGCCATGACACTGCAACATTGCTGTCACTGTTCTACCGGCTACTAAGTAACTACTTAGTAGCCGGCTTTTTATTCTACCAACGACAGATAAAGCTATTTCAATGCAATTTGACTTTTTTTGCCAGAATATACCAAGCAAGAACGAACGACTGGTCGATAAAACCCGTATCTACGATGTCAAGCAATGCATGATGAAGCGTTTTATAGATGCATAAAAACCAGAGGCCTAAGCACGACTTTTCCACATTTTTTTGACGACAAGCAAGGAACTTTAACGTTAATTTAATGGAATAAATAGTTCTTCGTTCGTGCGCTAGATGTCTATACCATTAACGCTAAAACACTTCAAATATGCTGTACTGTAAAATACAGAAATCTTGTGCTAAAGCCTCGGCTCTCTAAGAACATACAATTCGCCGTGACGGCTAAAGAATAAAAACTTTTATTTTCTACATTTTATACATTGCAATGCTTAGGTCGATTGAAATCTCTCAATGTTTTGTCATTTTCTATTCTTTCTTCGACAAAATTTGTCTACGGTGTCATGCTGTGCATGCTGAAGCGTTTTCTTTGAAAACCACAGAAACCAGCTATCACTGGAGTCTGTCATTGTTATTTTTAGTTACGAAAATCCCTACCTTCTGCAATCACAGAATCGGAAATAAACTTACTCTTTAAATGTGAATTACCGGCTGCAACCATCGATTTGGACAACGTTACTTTTAGAAAGAAACAGGATGAAGACAGCCAAAAAACACCTGAGCACAGCCCGTGTTCTGCTAGCTGCGCCACGCCCAGTAGAGATGATGCATTTATTTCTGCAGTAAGTGTGTAATTTCGTGTGTTCTGAAAACCGAGCTATCTTCAATTAAAGACGAGATTTCTGGATTTAGAAAATCAGTGGACTTCTTGAGTGATATGTATGACGAAATGAAGAACATGGTTGAAACTTTGGTCAAGGATAATGCATTCTTATCAAAAGAAAACACCGCCCTAAAAACCACAGTGGCTGAATTATCCGATCGTCTCAATAATCTGGAACAACATTTACGCGAAAACAACTTAGAGATACAAGGCGTACCCGAACACCATAACGAAAACCTGCCCAGTCTCCTCAATCAATGCTCTAAAGTCGTGGGTTACGATCTGCAGGGGGTGTATTACAAGCTCTTAATTCCTGTCAGTTTACGCCTTAAAGTGAACTGCCTTGCTTAGTCGTATTACGATCACACAATGACGGGCAGTAAAACGGTCACGTGACCTCATACCGACTTCTGCCTGTGCTTGTGCCTGGAAATTTCGTATTACAAGCTACATAATGACATTTCAAGGCCGGAATAACTGTCAAAATTGGCATCTCCAAAATCATTCAGTTTACGCCACTTTTTAGTAACTTTTACTGACTTGTTTCTTTTAATTTGGCATTAAACAGTTGAAACTAACTAAATTAAACTTTGGTATTAATAATGGAGGCACTACAGAATATCTGGAGAGTGCATACACGATATTATCTCAGCTGACGAGCTTTACATAAAAAGACGACAAAGTTTTTAACTTTTACGACACATATACACTCATTTACTGAACGCTAAGCAATAAATACACACATCAAAAGTGTCTAGGGATCAAGCATTTTTATGCGGATTTCTTGAGATTGAGATGTGGCTTTGTAATAAATTTATGATTTTATAAATTTATATGGATCCTTTTTGGTGCATTTCATAATTTGAATCAGGAACTGTAAATCAAATTCGAGTAAAAGATGAAAATCAGCTGTCAATATTTTCCCTATAAAAACATACAACGCATTGAAGACATTATTAGTGCTACTGTTTCCCTACTACTGATTAAAACCAACGTTATTATGGAGCGGCGACGTCATTTATGCAGGGAAGAAATGCTCAGAGCCGTGGGAATGATAGAAGCTGGTTCCCGGCAACGTACTGTGGCTTTAGCTCTGAATACAAGTCAGAGTGTTATCAGTCGACTTTGGACACGTTACCGAAGCACTGGTACCGTGGCTGAGCGCCATGGAGGACGGTATCGCTGCACCACACGGAGACAAGACCGATACATTCAAATCTTAACTCGAAGAGCTCCAACAATAACCGCCATGATGTTAGCCGTGAGGCTTCATCACTCTTCAGGGAACTTAATTAGCAACCAAACAGTCAGAAACCGCTTGCATGAAGTGAACCTTCATTCCCGAAGACCGCTACGGGTACCACCTATAGCAATGCACAATCGTAGGATTCGATATCAATGGGCTCTTGAACACAGAAATTGGGCAGAAGAACAATGGCGTTTCGTGTGCTTTTCTGATGAGTCTCGTTTTGGTATGAGACCGGATACAAGACGTATACGACACTGGAGAACCCCTGGACGCCAACAGCGATTAAAATCCTGCCAGGAAGTCCATCCTTATAGTGGTGGAACCATCATGGTATGGGCGGGTATTTGGATCGGCGGAAGAACTGAGTTGATTTGGATCAGAGGCAACCTCAACGCTCAAATTTATGCTGAGACGATTGTATCAGACGTCATCGTTCCTCTACAAGTGCAAATCGGTCCCTTATTTCAGTTAATGCATGATAATGCACGACCGCACACCGCAAGAGTTGTAAGACAGACTCTCGCCGCAGCTAACATCAATGTCCTGCCCTGGCCTGCTCAGTCGCCAGACTTGAACCCGATTGAGCATGCATGGGATATGCTACAGAGAAGAGCTCTGCCGAATATGGAGGGTATCCAGTCGCAAGAAGACCTTTTTTTGTTGTTGCAACGAACATGGGCGGCCATTCCACAGCGTGATTTGGATGAACTCATTTTGAGTATGCCAAACCGATGTTCTTGTGTTGTTAGTGTTCGCGGTAGAAACACGGATTATTAATTGTTTAAGTTACCCAATAAAATTTTAAAGAAAACTGTTATTTCAGTCTTTTTTTCGAACTTTAATGTTAGTGGTTCAAATGTCAAAAATCCCTTTATTAGGAAAATGGCAAATTTCTTTATGAATGCAAAGGTGACTTGGTTTATCGTTACTGTGACAAACGATAACACTTTATTTGATGAATCCTTAAAGAACATTTTAATTAATATCAATCAGGAGAAAAGTTATTGCAAAAATATATGTTGATCCCTAGACACTTTTGATGTGTGTATATTCATATAAGTAAACATTTACTCATATAGTAATATATTGTTCTAAATAAAAAACATGTTACTCCTGAAAAAATTGTTTTATTTGTCGTAGTTCCATCAGTGTAAGAAAAAAATATACAGAGCTTAGATTTGAGACATGGTGACGAAATAAATAATCTTTCGTAGCAATGGACGTAGGGTTGAATAAACCAAACAAAATGTATGATCAACTCAAACACTTAAAACTAATAGCCTCGCGCAGCATCATTCCAGAAATGGTACAGTTCAATGGAGCCAAAACTTGTGTTCAATATTTATTTGGGTACATTGGGCAGTCTTTAATGTATCAGCAGACATTTTTAATTTCACTTCCTCGATTGCTTCTGGTACCACAATTTCGCAGCCAATTTCAAGAGAACTAGGTACACTGTCTTTCGGTTTGAATAAACGTCCTAGGTTTTATCATTCCTTCACTTGTTGAAACATTTCTAGCTCTTGCTTTAAAAATTAGAACATTGTTGTGTTGGAACAGCTCCATTTTTCAAAATTTTCCGCTCATGACTTAGTCCATTTTGTTTTCTTACTTTCTCTGCGGTAGGAAAACGGTGTGCTTCTTTATTAATGCAGTAAAAAGCACTACATAGTGGCATTATAAATAAATAAAATACGATAATCTTGTTTGTTTTGGTAAACAAAACCGCCACAGACTAAATAAGTATCGCAATACGATCGTTCAGAAACAAACCCCTTTGTGAGAGTTTTATTTGGTATTAAGTTTTTGCATAAAATGACAGTAAATGTTGCTCAATTTGATTGTAAATATTTAAATTGTTATTAAAATACAGTTTAACTCAAATATCTCCTAAATTTACAATGAAAAAGATTTTTTTTCACACACAATTTATAAAACCGGTAATCATCGGTAAATTGTCGATTCGATTTTTGAACGAATTCGCTAGCCCGTCGTAATCATCCAGAGACAAGTAATCCAGGATGATTCCTTGCAGAATTACGTACGTCATAATACGAAATAGAACAAGCCTGCTTAAGGCCGTAAATTCAACTGCCCGAAAACTGCAAGGAATTAAAAAAGATTGTAATACCCCCCCAGGAGGGTGATGTTGTGAAGTGCACCAGAGTTGCAAGATTGGACAAAGACAGCAAGTATCCTCGCACTATTATCGCTAAGTTCAGTTGTGTTAGAAAACGTGATGACTTTTATTCTGCAGTGCATAGATATAATAAGTCTAATCCTACTAATAAACTTAACTCTGCGCTGCTAGGAATAGCAGGTGAAAGGGTACCGGTGTACGTGGCGGAGCATCTGTCTCCATCTAATAAATCCTTGCATGCCGCAGCGCGTAAGAAGGCAAAAGAACTGGGATATAAATTTGTTTGGGTAAAAAATGGACGTATTTTTGTCAGGAAAACAGTCGAAAGCAAGTACATACTGATCAAAAATCAAGAGAGCCTCACTCTCATAAGTTAATAATTTTATATGTATTTCTTTAAATTGGTTCTAGTCTTAAAATAATATATTAACACAATGATGTCTTTGTCAATATATTATCAAAACATAAGAGGTATGAAAAGCAAAACGATAGAAATATATAATACTGTATTATGTAATAACTTTGACCTAATTTGCTTGTGCGAGACTTGGCTTGACGAAACTATATTATCTTCTGAATTATTTGATGACAGATATTGTGTGGTGCGCAGAGATCGAGATGCTAGGTGTCGTGCCCAGTATGGTAAGAGCCACGGTGGAGGTGTACTTATCGCGTATTCAAAACAGCTTCAAATTTCAATAAAAAATGAATGGTTTTCTGAATACTTGGAAGATCTATGGATACAATTAAGGGTGAATGGTTCTCGTATCATTAATCTATGTGTTGCTTACCTTCCTGAATATTTGCCTACGGATGTCGTTTGTGCCCATTTCAGTAGATGCCACACCGTATTCAGTAGTTTACCGGATCACATTACCTGTGTTTTGGGTGATTATAATCTTGGGGATGTCAATTGGTCGAGTGAAACAGGATGCCCTTTAAACTATAACTGCGAAAAGTCTAAATCACTGCACGAGCTCTTTCACTCGACAACGATACAGCAACTCAATTTTACACGAAACCACAATGACCGCATACTTGATTTAGTTTTTACTGATTGCCCTGACGTGCTAAGAGCGATGCCTACATTACCCATTAGTCGCATTGACTTGCATCATCCACCTTTCGAACTTGTATTGAGCACTGGTACCGCTACACTGAAGCATAATACATCACTTACAAAATTGTGTTTCCGTAAAACAAATTATGAGAGCTGTAATAGGGACCTAGAAAATATTGATTGGGAAAAACACGCATCGGAACTTGGATGTAACGATTTTGTTCAATTTTTTTATAATAAAATTAACTCAATTATTGAAAAAACATACCCCTACAACTAGAATTTCTAATAACAAGTATCCCACCTGGTTTTCTAAGGATTTAATTAAGTTACTTGCATCCAAAAACAAAGCCCATACTAAGTTCAAACGTTACGGAAATCCCAGAGATTACGATATGTTTTCTATGCTTAGAACTCGTGTTAAGATAGTCGTAAATCAATGCTTTAGAAATTATATTGAGCAAATCGAATGTGATCTTAGAATTAATGTAAAGGCTTTTTGGCGCTACACGAAAAGCAAACGTGTTACTAACAGCATTCCTGGATGCGTTTATTATAAGGATAGTGTTTGCACCACGGGCAGTGATATTGCCAACCTATTTGCAAATTATTTTTCATCAGTTTACTGCCACAATGCAACTGCAAATTACTGTCCTACTTCAAATCAAACTTCAAGCTACACCATTGGTCCTTTGCATATAGCTGATGAGGATATTTTGCAAAAGTTAAAAAACGTGGATTTGACAAAGAATGGTGGCTTTGACGGTATACCTCCTATCTTTGTACGATTGTGTGCAAAGGGCCTTGTAACTCCGCTATCAATAATATTCAACAAATCTCTCAGAGAGGGAGTATTTCCTGATTTGTGGAAAATCACTAAGATCACTCCGATATATAAATCTGGTGATAAAAGTGACGTTTCTAATTATAGACCAATTAGTATATTAAACTGGTTTGCAAAAATATTCGAAGGCTTTGTTTATAGACACATATATAATCATGTCACTCATTTATTGAATCCCCGTCAGCATGGGTTTATCACGGGCAGATCGACTAATTCTAATCTACTATGTTACACAACCTATATATGCGAATCATTTAATTGCAAACAGCAAGTGGACTCTATCTATACAGATTTTTCCAAAGCGTTTGATCGTGTCGACCATTCTGCTTTACTTTCGAAGGCCCAACATGCTGGAATACATGGGAATCTGTATAGGTGGCTCACATCCTATCTATTGAACCGAACTCAACTTGTTGCACTTAGTGGGTATGAATCTATCCCATTTTTGTCGACTTCAGGCGTCCCCCAAGGCTCAAATCTTGGGCCCCTATTGTTCCTTATATTTGTAAACGATTTACTTGCTCAAATAGACAGTGAATGTTTAGCCTACGCTGACGATATTAAAATCTTCAGACGTATTTCCAACCACCAAGACTGTGACGCTCTCCAATCGGATATTAATACGATTGTCAAATGGTGTGATGAGAATCTTATGTCGCTAAACATTAAAAAGTGTCAGGTTATATCATTTACTAAAATGAAAACACCACTCAATTACAATTATCACATCAAGGGCGTTGTAATAGATAGGGTAAAAGAAATTCGTGACTTGGGTGTAATCTTTGATTCGACCATGTCTTTCAGGCCACATTATGATCAGGTTTGCAATAGGGCTAACCGTATGTTATCTTTCGTGCTCCGGAATACAAAACCTTTTAGACAAGCTATCTCACTGATAACTCTATACTGTACTTTAGTTAGGAATATTGTTGAATACTGCGCATCTGTGTGGGCTCCAATATATAAAACTCACGTAGACCGTATAGAATCTGTTCAAAGGCGGTTTGTCAGAAGTTTATGTACGAAATACGGCTTACGGCGTAAAGTACCCGAATACGAAGCTCGACTTCGTCATTTCAACATGGTTGGATTGGATAAAAGGAGATGGATGAGCGATATGTCCACCTTTTATAAGATTTGTAATGGCTCATTTAACAGCACTCTCCTAAGTCAGTTGCAATTGAAGGTACCTACTCGATCTGTGCGCGCTCAGCAGCTGTTTCGAATACCAACATGCAATAATAATGTATCCCATAATAACCCATTATTCCGAATGTGTAGACAATATAATGATATATGTTCTCATATTGATATATTTGCGCATAGTCACGGCAGTTTTATGGAATCCTTACGTAATTTGTTTACACCCCAATAGATAAACTGTGTACTGCTACTTGTTTATTGTTTATTGTTTCTCTATTATTGTTTGAAACTAATAATTATCTTTTTCGTAATGTTTTTTTTTTTTTGTTTGCTAACCTCTTTATGAAGATGTATAAATCTTAAATGCTGTGTATAGTAGTAATTGGAGTGCAGATTAAAAAATGGTATCATGTTAATTATTCCTAAGCATATCTAGTCTGTATTCTGTAACTGTACCTTTTTATAAATAAATAAATAAATATGCATAATTATGTTTGGTTTTGACACCTCCAGTTGCGAAAGTTTCTGATATTTAACGAATCTATGAACAAGTTCGCATGTAGTTTGTGAGCGTATTTGGGTCGGGGGATATTGATTGCGCTTTGTGTTTTTTGAGAGGTGTTCCATATAGATCCTGTTGTTAATATGGGGTTGCTTGCACTGTGATTCTTATTAAAATCTACAAAATGAAAACTCTATTGGCACCGTGCACGACTCCACCTAGCGTTCGCAACTTTAACGGCTCTGAACGTGAATACTTTGAAGACAGGTGGTAAAAAGTCTGGTTTTGATCTTAAGATCGCGGAGAATGGACTCACTGGATCTTATTGGATTTTTGCTGAATATTCACCAAAAACTACCTTTAGGCAGTGGTCCGACCAACGGCGAGAACGAGTAACTCTCGGCGATTTTCTCTCTCAAGAAACGCACAATAGATGTACATTCCGTGTAAACGAAAGAGATGCATATATTAATAGTTGCTCTCTGACTGTTCACACTGCCGGCGACGACTCGTTTTACTCGTTCTGTCGCTGAGCGACGAGCTTTCAAAAATTAACTCGCTCAGTGATACTCCTGTAGCGATGCTCGCTCACTCGTTGCTCGCGTTCGGTACAGTGAATGAAATGTCACATAAAGCGACCGCGGGCGAGAAGCGCGAGTAATCGCTCGTCGCAATTGAACACTCGCTGTCGCCCGGCGACAAAACTATCGAAACTACACTCGCTTCCCGCCGATCGCCAACTCTTTTTAGAGTGTATAGTTCTACTCGTTACTAGTTCATCGTCGGCGGTCGGACCACTGCTTACTTATATAACGTATTTTAAACAGTATCCAAGTCTGACGATATTTTACGTCCAATACGTCCAATACGTTCCAAGGTTGTGCCTCAATTGTATCGCACTCGCTGCCTCATTTAACGTAACCACATCGTCAATTAGTCAGTATAATGTGGCAGCCCCGGACCCGAACCGATCCGATCCGTTTCGTAGTTTAAAAACAAAATGGCTGGCAAAAGGAGAATTTTGGGTGTTTATTTAAAAGTTCGTTTTTGGGCGAAAACATCTGAAACGAATTTTCCTTTCAAGCTACAAAAATTCATCATATCATTTTATTCGCTAACTAGTCAAGCCCGCAACTTCGTTCACGTGGATGTCGGAACGCAACAAAGTATGCAATTACAAACAGACAGACAAACAAAAATTGTAAAAAAATGTTATTTTGGTGTATGTACCGTGTATCTATATGCATGTAGTAAAAAGCGGTTATTTCAATATTACAAACAGACACTCCAATTTTATTTATATGTATAGATGTATAGATAAACAGTATTCTTGAGTATAGTCAAAGATAACAGTGACAAAGATGTTTGATTTTTTATCTGCTGCTGGGTTGCAGGCCTTGGGGCCTACCACGACACCTTAAAGCTAGAGTAGTTCCACTGTGGTAAAAAGACAGCTATATAACTCCACCAAAGCCACTTGAATATTTGATATTAATTTCACTTTGATAATTTCACGCGCAAAAGAGAAGTTTCATGACAGATGTACAGCAAACTGATCTTATATTCTTTTGAGGAATGGAACCTCAAAATTCAAATTAGACGTTAGATTTTAGCAGCCTTACTACAAAAACTTAAACATCTGTTGAACACTCGGCTAAAAAAAGTGTGACTGAAAAACGGACCTTATTTCAATGTCATAATCTGACATTTTTTTAGACAAGTGTTCAACAGACGTTTAAAAGTTTTTGTGGTACGACGGTAGACGTTCTGATGATTTGTTTAAAATATCCTCAACTGATTAAAAGCTGCGAAGGATATTACAATACTTCAAAATTAAACACAGAACAAGACGGTTGTACCATATCGACGGCAATCAGTAAGTTATTGGATCCCAAATGCCCACCCTCCATAGCATGAAACTTAATACAGAGGGGAAAACAGAAATGACAGTTATATGATTTATTGCATTTTGATTCCCTCGCGATTTTACGTGTGCCAACCCAAAATGTTGCTACAATTTTGCAAATCATTTTAGCTAGATGGTTGCAAACGAGACTGCCAGGCTTTGTATTCGGACTTCGATTCCCAGATGTAATAATAGGTTTTGGAGTTCGGATGTATACGGCATTATACTAGCAGGCGCTGTCACCCGCGGCTTCGTCCAGTACAACTCAAAATTATCCTCAGGAAAATAAAATAAAATACCTTTTTAAATTTTAAAATCATCTAATGAGTTCTCCCACCCATGGTAGAGCGGAAGGGACTGTTAAACTCTTCCATTTGCGTTACCTAAGACAGAGATGCAATCCCGGCAGGCGTATGGTCCTTCATCATCAGCAGCCTATAAATATTCCCACTGCTGGGAAACAGGCCTCCTCATTATCCCACAGGGAGTGGGCCATAGGCTAGGGTGAGAGCAGTGGTGGCCCAGTGGTATCGGTCCCGCCTTACGAGTTGTAGGTCGTGGGTTCGAACCCCGCCAGGCGCATTACTTTGTGTAATTTATTTCATCACCATTGCTCTCAAAACGGTGAAGGAAAACATCGTGAGGAAACTGGCATGTCCTAGAAGGGTTCGAAAGGTGGGCTTTCGGGGGTTCGGGCTAGAAAGGTTCTAATACATACCGGTTTCCTCACGATGTTTTCCTTCACCGTTTTTGAGAGCAGTGTTGATGAAATAAATTACACAAAGTAATGCGCCTGGCTGGGTTCGAATCCACGACCAGCTACTCGTAAGTCGGGGCCAATCTGGTCCTACACTAGTAGATAAATAAATGGTCCAGTCCTATAATATGCACCCCGTCAGTTTCTGACAGTTTCTTAAGGCGTGCGCGGAACAGTACGCGCCATCAAGGCTAATCTGGGTCCATGATCGGACAGGCTACGCAATACTCGCGACGTCTACTAACCACGCGTACATTTTTGATTGGGCCATTCTCACCGCACTATTTGCAAACCACTGCAACTCCTGAAAGCCCGAATCAATATTGGCGATCACCAGAAAAGGGTAGAGACCACAGAAATATTAAAAACAGGAGAAGTGGCAAGGGCGTGTCGGTGACCACGTGGTGCTGAGCGTTTTGGCCAGCATGTCGCCAGCAGCTGTAATGTCGCGTGGTGCGTCCGTTGTATTTGAGCGGGAGTAGTACCGCCCCCCGCGTGTCGCGACAGCATACAATGATAATTGTTGGTGTGAGTAAATTATACGGAAAAAGTACGCCGCGGTTTAAAGAATAAGGTTTATATTTAAATGACTGAGTTATCGATGGCGCGTGTGTGCACTTGTTCGTAGTATTGTTTTGATTTAACTACATGCGCAATATAATCGTCATGGTGGGGCTGTTGCGGCTTCACTGGTTTTCTATACATTTTAAACTCCACGCCATAACTCCTTCTTTAAGATATCTGAGAATGATTGTAACTGTCTTAGATCCTGCAACGAAATTAATCAGAAAATAGTGAAGGAGTAGGAACGTTCCCGCGGGTACTATTTGCACCTAACCTTTCACTTTAGGAATCAAACATGAACGCATTTCATTTATTTGACGAATCAAACAGAAAGCTACCATGAAATACTCGCCTTTGAACTCACAATCCGTTACAACCAAAGGTGAGAGCGATTTCTATGAAATATTTCATACTTTTAAAAAGGGAAAAAGCTGTGGGAATTGAAAGCGGTTGGTACGAACGGTTAACACTCCGCATGATTGGATTCCTATCCGATCTCTTTTTGTTTTAAAGCCGCTATACGATAAGCGTTTTCGGATATTTGCGGGCCGATACAACGACCTTATAATTCAAACGAAAATAGCTTTTAACAATATGTTGGTAGTTTATATTTTAACTAAATTTATGATGATAGGTCCAGAAAAGTCACTATTGAAATGACTTTAAATATTATAATATATGAAAGAAGATGGTAAGAAAAGAAACACAAAAATGATGATTGAAATACAATTATTACTATTTTAGAGTACTAGAAGAAATTCAACATCAATATTAAGGTAAGTACTTGAAACGATTAGTTCTTCTTACTAAGCATTTCAATTGCCTAAAAAAATCTAGGTATGACATAGAAATTATAGTGACTCAGTCGCAAAATGTTTCGCAAAATTCCACAGGTAACAAAATGTCCCTTTTGCAGAATGTCCCTTTCGCAAAATTTTCCTTCCGCAAAATGCACCTTTCGCGGAATGTCCCTTTTCGCAAAATGTTCCTTCCGCTAAAATAATGTCCCTTTCGCAGTATGTACCCTTCCTCAAACAGGCATAGACATGCAAGGGTATTGTAGTGATTTTAATTAATAAAACGGGAGAGTGCGTAGTGTGCATAGACACAAACTAAAATTTTGCAAACACAAATTAAGGTACATTGCGAACGGGACATTCTGCGAATCATTTTACTTCCTGTGGACATTTTGCGAAAGGGACATTTTGAGACTGAACCATTATAGTCTGTAATAATCGTGATATTTTCAATGATTTTAACTTACCAAAAACCACTCTATTCCTTCAATAGGCCTTTGCGTTCCAGGGCTCCAATAAACCGGGAAATGCGCAATCTCGGACCCTTTACATGTTCATTTATCAGCCATAGGATGTTCACTACTGAACAGGGCCTATGTTCAGTATAGATATTTAAGTAAAATGTAGAGACCAAACATTTAGAAAGCAAAATGACCCATTACACATTCCTTTGTACACATGAAAAGAATTTGAGCCTTTTTCACAACCTTTATCAGCTACTGCCAAACCTGAATGAATCTCGTTTTACAAAACGTGATACCTAAACACTATTACATAATCATGATAAACAACCGAACCTGATAACATCCCTCTACGCCCACGCATTCATTCATGACCGTGACTAACGTACCCAATATGAAGCACCCACGCGAAACGACACATAATATTACCAACACAACGGGCCTAATCTTGGCGGTATTCCATCCATTCAGTTTGGGAAACTTAACGCAACGAGCAGGGCCATAGTTAGGCAGGGGCATCGGGGGCCAATATACGCGACACCTCGCAGCGTAACACGACGCCGTCACTTCGTGCGCAATAGTTTTTAAGTTGATTGTTATATTTATTGTGTTTTGATGGGCCTTAGTTGCCTGAAATAAAGGATAAAATAAAATAAATAAATAAAATAAACACATTTTTTAACGACGCTGTGAAATAATCAAATGAGTCCTCTGTCCCTGAGTGGAGCGGAAGCGATTGTCAGACTCGTACGATTATATCCCATGGTGTTCCTATATTAGCCTTTATGATCACGGTTACCTGATTATGACTAGGGGCAATGCCATACCTTAAAATGCTAAGTGTTTGCAATACACAATTTGACGGAAAAACTAATCATATCACAAACATCTGAAATTAACCATTTGTGCCATAATCATTCATTTACTCCCGGGCTCTTACATTACTTTCAATTTAATATTTTACTTCTTATTGCCTACCATCACAGCCCTACCGAATTCAACCCTAGGTGCGGCCCTGTCGACGAGACACGACAAATTTCGACATCCATCAAATTAGAGTCACATCTGCTATTCATCTTTCTTTACTTACCGTTGGGTTGGCAATAGTGGGCGATGTTCGATTATGCTTACTACCATCTGCGAGAAGAATTTATTCTCTCTTTATATTTTCCCAAATATGTGTACCGATATTATTTACGTTTCGCTACAAGAAATTGTGTGTGGATACGGGATTTGATATTCGAACTTTTTGGTGTGAGAATTCGGAGATATTTGTCGCTCATCATGACGTAGAAATATAGGTGATTTTGGAATTATTATGTTTCTGTTTTCGTTTAGTTAGAAATGTTGAGAATCAAACAAGCAATTAATAATTTCAAATTAAGCAGCACGAGTTATCATTTGCTGAATTATTTTCAAATTAATTTAAAAAAAGCAGTGTAAAAATATTGTGTTTAGATGCAAAACAGAAGGTTGTGTTGATCAGTTTTGCATGTAATGATTTGACGATGTGTAAATTCTGGTAAGAACGTAGAAATGACAGAGATTTTTAAGCTATTGCATAGCTTTTATTGCAGGCTTTGAGCGCGGCGACCGAATCAAGAAATTCCGTAACTAAAATAAACCTAACACCCCACACTCCAACCGGCACAGCGGTGCGGCGTCGAAAGCCGTGCACCATCTAACGTCGTTTCAGTTTGGTACGGTGTTAGTGTGCGTGCGACTAGACGTATATGCGTGTAGACTAGCTCCTTACTGCTCATTACTGATTAATTCATCTCTTTAGTCACAACTGAGTCATATCAAATGTCGTTATAACATCTGTCATGTCAACGTTAATGAATAAAATTTGAATGAATGATTTTTTCTTGACGTTTCACTTTATTGAGGTGGATGACCATAGCCTAATTAGTACAGTAATAAATAAAATAAATAATTATGATTGCATAAGTTGATAAAAAATGCTATACAACAGCTTTATCGCGGCAGTCCCCGAGTGCCACACGTATTTTTTTTTCTAGCCTGCTCTGTGCCACTCCTGGGCAAAGGAGTCTCTTTCACTTTCCACCTTTCACGATACTTTGCGTCCTCCTTCCATTTTGGACGGAACCTGTCCAGTTCGTCCCACCATCTCCAGAGAATTAATCTCCAGAAATACGAGTAAATAAAGCTAGTTGAACATAGAAAGAAATATAATTCTCAATACAAACCCAAAACATGTGAAGAAAATAAGTCTTGTACAATTTAAACAACCATAAAACGAATTTACGATATTCACGGTCAAAGTAGTAAAAAGGTAAGTATAGGTACGGAAAGATGCGTTTTACTTTTTACAATTTACACTGAGCGTGTCTAAATTGGGGCTCTGAGACCAGCGTATTAATTTATCACATTTTTTTATTGGGTGCAGCAGTAGGCAAGTATAGGCTAAAAAAATGATGTAAATACTTCGAATTTCCAATTTAAACAGACGTTTCTTGAATTCATAAATATCATGTAACTAGACTAAAAGTACACCCACTTTTATTTGAAGACAATTATTTAAAGTTATTCGTTTGATCACAACATAAATAAAACATACTGCTAAAACTAAAAAAAATATAAAACAAAATAACATGAATTCAAAAGAAATCTAAGAACAAGATTGGTATTGAAAATTTTCATTATCATTAGGTATTAATTTTCAATCCGTAATCATTTACTGCTGAGTCTCCCTTTTCTTCTGCCAGACTTTTTCGGCGTGCGTTTCTCATTTAACGTGTTTTCCGTGTTTTTTACGATATCGTCAACCTGACGAACTTTTGGCAGCCTCCCTTTCTTTGACCTTACCTTGCCTTAAAAGTTTTTGAAATATCTAAATAAATAGGTAGGCATTAGCCTCAATGAAAGATGTGAGCAATAAAGTGAATCTTCTACTTTGCAGATGGTCGATGACCATGGCCATGACTTTTATGGTTGGCACAGTTGTCGCACGGAATAAATATTTCTATAATCTATAGTTAGTTGTTCCCGTCTGACTGTTTGTGTCTAATATGAATTTAAATGTAAACACATCAGGGTACAGTCAAAAAAATTGCAATGAATGAAAGATTGACTGAGCAATGCAACAATGAGCAATGCTTCGTGTGAGGGCACGAAACATTGCTCAAGATACTCCAAAACAAACAAAGCAATCAACTCACTCGCTATCCAAATACATTCAAAAGAAGATTATGTCAAATCCCCGCTCACACGCTCCCGCCGATCTTAAAGCCACACAATCAAGATCGTCGCGGGAACACATAAATATTCCTAATCTTCACTCAAATATCTCTTTGGAACATACGACAGCTGCGCAAGATGTTTCCTCTTGAATCTCGACGCGATTAGTGCTAACGATTGCAGTAATTATTAGGAAAAATACATTTAATGGCGGTTTAAGTTGGTTTTGAGAAGTGCTTAAAGATATTTTGGGTTTTGGTGGAATATTGTCTTTTTGGAGGTGTCGTCGTAAAAGGTAGTTATACGGTTTGGGGATAGGAAAGTGTCGAGTTGTTATCATCCCTTTGTTAAAATGGAGATGATTGGAAAGTTAATGGACATTATTAAATAATAATTTCCTTTTAAATAAACATTGTTCATAATTATACTACCGTTTGTTTTCCCGAAATCCAATAATATTCATTTATTAATAACTAGCGGTCCGCCCCGGCTCGGTGTAATCTCTGCTATATTATACATGGTGTATGTATAATATAACCTTCCTCTTGAATCACTCTATCGAAAAAACCGCATCATTATCGGTTGCGTAGTTTTAAAGATTTAAGCACACATAGGAACAGACAAACAGCGGGAAGTGACGTTGTTTTATACAATGTAGTGATTATTAGGTTTTTCAGCCAGTGTGGCTTAGTTGCCAAGAGCCTAAACCAACATCTGAGGAGGTCTTTGAGGAGGTACTCGTTACTGATCCAGAAAGCAGCTTCTGTAAGAATAGCAAATCTATCTGGAATCGGATCGCTGTTTCCCAATCATCTAATTTTAAAATCAAACTAATTGGTCTGAAAATAATAAAAAGAATAATAAGATTGCGAAACTACGTGGAGCTCATAATTGGGAATCAGTGGCGTACACTGGGAGAGGCTTCTGTCCAGCAGTGGGCGAATGCAGGCTGGTGATGATGATGTGGATTACATTTGGATGGATGGATGTTTGTTTCAAAACTGCTTAATGGATCTATATTTTAAGCTATTGCATAGCTTTTATCGCGCGCTCCGAGCGCGATGACCAAATCAAGAAATTCCGCAACGAAAATACCTAAGGAAAAAAGAAATACGTGTGGCACTCGGGGACTGCAGCGGTAGAGCTATTGCATAGCAATTTAAATAAACATCAAGAAAAAATAATATAGGACATCATTTATTTTAAAATAACTTTTTTAAAAAAAGGGAACCGACTTCAAAACTAAACACAAAAAACTATAAAATAACTTTTCTTTCGGAAGTCGGTGGCTTTGCTTTTTTTTTAATTCATTGAAATATGGCCACCGACTTCCGAAAGAAAAGTTATTTTATAGTTTTTTTGTGTTTAGTTTTGAAGTCGGTTCCCTTTTTTTAAAAAAGTTATTTATTTTTCCCTTTTTAGTTGAGATAATCAACAAAAATCTTCATAAAATCGGCGTCATTGAAAATCTACAATCCTATTCAAACATGCAATCGTAAATCTACGATCAAAGTAAGCAAATCGGATCCACGCGAACAACGTCACGGGATATCTATTAGTGTTATATACTAAAACCTTCTCCAGAATGTAGTGAAAATTTTCCTGAAAACTGCATCAAAATCCGTTCAGCCAAACGCGAGATAATTGCGGACAAACATGCAATCGTCCCTTAAAATCTACGATCCAAGTAAGCAAATCGGATCCAGGCGGGCAACGTCGCGGGATACCTATTAGTGTTATATACTAAAACCGTCTCCAGAATGTAATGAACACTTTCCTGAAAACTGCATCAAAATACGTTCAGCCAAACGCGAAATAATCGTGGACAAACATACATACATACATACATACATACATACATACATACATACATACATACATACATACATACATACATACAGGTCGAACTGAGAACCTGCTTTTTTTTTGAAGTCGGTTAAAAATGCTTGTGGCGTATTTTTTTTATTAAAAATATAGGTTACTAGCTGTTGCCCGCGACTTCGTCCGCATTGTATTTGGTTTTAAGGCACCCAAACTAATATTCTCTTTTTTAATTTGTTGAGAAAGTGAGGGTACCTGATGGCCCACTTTAAAGTTTGTTATAGAATCTATAACAAACTTTAAAGCAAATGAAATGAAAACTTCCAGACACAACACTTTATATACGACATTAGTAGTTTTTCCCTCTGGTGCTAAAATAAAAAGGTGGTCAGCATTACTGACAGGCGAGCATGTGTTATATAGTTGGCCGTGGGAAGAACAGTTGGACCTTAGGTCGACATCAGCTTCCTTCAGGGTCTATCCTTGGGACTTATTTATGGTCACCGCAAAGTAAGCGGCTACCGAGAATTGTGTGAGTTTGAACTGGAAAGGGAAATTGTTGGAGATGAGTGGTATTCACGGTATCAATGCAGTTTCCCCTGAGCCACATCCGGTGAGAATTTCAGCTTCGCTTAAATTTCTGTGTAAAGGTGCGTACAGACCATGTAACATGTTATATAACATGTGTTATAAAACACTACAACTCTATCTAGAATGTTACCATGAAAAATGTTATATAACAATGTTATGTAACATGTTATGTTATATAGTCTGTACGCACCGTAATGCAGTAACTATTAGTCGCGTTCCATTGCACAATTTTGGTGGAGTTAGATTTCTTAGAAGCATTATTATTACTTTAAGGTTATTTTATGAGCTCGAGGACCACAGGCAGTTGATGAATTTAAAATCTCGAGTGGGTAGTTGCTGGCATCACCCTAATGACGTTATTGTATGATGTGTAAACCACATCATTCCCAACAATTTCGGCTAATATGTTTTCATTTATTGCAGCGGTTCGGTCATTTTTTTAGTATCGCAAGATCACATAGCCAAGAGTTTTCCTGAAGTGTTATACTTGACGGGACTCCGAATACGTAACTTATCAATTCTTCTTACAACGGGCAGTGTCTGCCGGAATTTTACAGAGAACAGTACCTACCGTGATATTGTCCATGGGTCTATCATCATGGCGAATGTCTCAAAGTGTTCTGTCCACGGCCTCGACGGCTTTTTTGTTCGACATGATACATTCAGACGATTACATTTTTTTAGCGTGGTAATACATCACGTGGAACACAACGTGCACTCTTACTCGCCGCCCGCATGGCCGCGCCTACAGTGGCTGGAGTTCGTGTAGCGACGTCTGTCGCCATCGGCGTCTACCGCTGCGGCTGGGCTGGAGGTGGACATTGTCCTCTCCCTCATGCGTCCCGCCTCCTCCTTCGCTAGCATGACTGCTTCGCAGAAGGAGGCGACTGCTTCCCATTCTGTCTCGCCCCGCAGCATGGCCTCGACCAACACTAAGCACGAGAGGTCACCGATTATCGTCGTAGTGAGGACACGGCGGTGCTCTGCCCAAGCTGGTAGTCCTGCACCGTATGCTCCACCGTGTCCTCCAGGCGATCCACGCAGTGGTGGCACCCAGGCGATTCTTCTTTCCCTATCAGACACAGCTACCTCCCGAAACATTCGTGTCCGGTGAGGACCTACGTCATGTGGTAGGTCAGGCGGGACGCCGTGACGCCTATCCAGCTACTCCTTAAAGAGGGGTCTTACCGCCGCGGTTGGGGCGTGCCCGGAACTCGGTTGCGACAGTCGCTCTCTCAATATTGCCCTGTGATCACGCCGGAGCTCTTTCCGGGAATTCATCCTGGCGATTGTATTGTATAGCGGGCTGGTATCCGCAACTCCACGTCATATGCGCGTATTTTGCGTGCGGTTGAGATGATCATTCTCCTGGCGATGCGCCTCGATAGACGCGATGGAGGGCCGTCGCCTCCAGGGGAAGACGACTACATTATAATCCTGAAACACCTTTGCTTTGTCACAGTTTCATGACTACGAACACGTTGAGTGTTGCAGTGTTGTCTTAGTTAAATGGGACTTTAAAAAACAAAAAACAAAAAAAAAATACACATCTTACTTTGTTAGTGACGTACAACAGAGACTGCTCATCAGGCTGAACAACTTTGCTAAGACGTCATTCCGTTTTATGTTATAGTGTAGTTGGGCTCTTGGAGTTCCACAACAGGTGTTCCAGATGTTCAATTTTTATACGTCAACAGAGAGTGCTCATCAGGCTGAGCAACTCTTGCTAAGACGTCATTCCTATATATGTTATAGTTTAGCTGGGCTTTTGGTGTTCCACATTAGGTGTTCCAGATCTTAATTTTTTATATGTCAACAGAGAGTGCTGATCAGGCTGAACAACTTTGCTAAAACGTCATTCCTTTAATGTTATAGTGTAGCTGGGCATTTGGTGTTCCACATCAGGTGTTCCAGATCTTCAATTTTTAATTATGTCAACAGAGAGTGATCGTCAGGCTGAACAACTTTGCAAAGACGTCATTCCTGTATATGTTATTGTGTAGCTGGGCTCTTGGTATTCCACATCAGGTGTTCCAGTTCTTCAATTTTTATACGTCAACAGAGAGTGCTCATCAGGCTGAGCAACTCTTGCTAAGACTTCATTCCTATACATATATGCTATAGTTTAGATGGGCTTTTGGTGTTCCACATCAGGTGTTCCAGAGACCTTCAATTTTTGTATGTCAACAGAGAGTGCTCGTCAGGCTGAACAACTTTGCAAAGACGTCATTCCTGTATTTGTTATAGTGTAGCTGGGCTCTTGGTGTTCCACATCAGGTATTCCAGTTCTTCAATTTTTATATGTCAACAGAAAGTGCTCGTCAGGCTGATCAACTTTGCAAAGACGTCATTTCTGTATTTGTTATAGTGTAGCTGGGCTCTTGGTGTTCCACAACAGGTGTTCCAGATCTTCAATTTTTATACGTCAACAGAGAGTGCTCATCAGGCTGATCAACTCTTGCTAAGACGTCATTCCTATATATGTTATAGTGTAGCTGGGCTCTTGGTGTTCCACATCAGGTGTTCAAGATTGTCAATTTTTATACGTCAACAGAGACAGCTCATCAGGCTGAACAACTTTGCTAGGACGTCATTCCTTTATATGTTATAGTGTAGCTGGGCTTTTGGTGTTCCACATCAGGTGTTCCAGATCTTCAATTTTTATACGTTAACAGAGACTGCTCATCAGGCTGAACAACTTTGCTAAGACGTCATTCCTTTACATGTTATATGTAGCTGGGCTCTTGGAGTTCCACAACAGGTGTTCCAGATCTTCAATTTTTATACGTCAACAGAGAGTGCTCATCAGGTGGAACAATTTTTGCTATCGCACTATTTTTGTATCTCTTATAGTTTAGCTGGTCCGTTGCGGTTCTGCACCAGGTGTTCAAGTTTCCAAGATAAATTATAGCCTATGTGTTGGCCAGACTTAATACCTATACAACAAAAAAAAAAACATTCAAATCCGTCCAGTACTTTTTGAGTTTATCCCGGACATACATACAGACAAACAGACAAACAGACAAAAATTCTAAAAACTACATTTTTGGCTTCGGTATCGATTGTAGATCACACCCCAAGTATTCTTTTCAAAAAATATTCAATGTACAGTTTTGACTTTCCTACTATTTTATTATATGTATAGATAGTTGGGAATTACACATAGGATATTTTTATCCGTATATTACATTTCTCGTGGTTATTATTGAACGCGAGTCGCTCGAAATAGTGCTCATAAAACTACGTTGTCCTTGCACAGCCATCCAAAAATCCATCCAGTATTTCCCTTCAGTTCCTTTAATATTAGCTATAATAATTCCCCGAATCCATTCATTCACTAAAACGATTTATTTACCCTAACCCAAGTTCGTCCAAGGGTAAGGCCGTGAATCAGGACTAAGGGTAATATTCTTCGGCGCACATATCTTATATTTTCATAGCATATGTACGTGTGGGTACTTCGCTGGTTTATTGTGATTATTCATACGTGTGAATAAAGGTTGTTGACATTTATATTATGACTGTCTCTTTGATCGTGTGTTTGAAGTATTTCATTTGATTACCAAAGTTTACCAAAGTTTTTGTGGTCTTGCGGCGCTTGAAAGAGCACTTTTAAGCTATTGCATAGCTTTTATCGCGGTCTCTGAGTGCAGCGAATCAAGAAATTCCGTAACGAAAATAACACCGCACCGTCTAACGTCGTTTCAGTTGGGTAGACTTCGGCAATCATAAAAGCATCTGTCATAAAGACAATTTACTTTTTCTTACTGATTTTAAACGGCCAGCCACAAAAGGAGATTTTCACATATTTATAAAATTCTCCTACAACAAAGCAGAGAGGCGCAGTGGAAGCGTGCTGGGCCTAACCTATTGAAAATTTTGACCCAGTTTGGAAGTGAGACCTGGAAATCCTGTATATAAATAAACCCACTGATATCTTAATTATAATTTATATTTCTTTATCACAGTAGTGCACCACAAACAGATATTTTTTTCTTTAAGAAAAAAAATATACTGACTAAAATCCACGGTTCCTTCAATAGCCTTTTACGTTCCAGCGTTACCTGTTCGGACAGCCCTGCGACCCTGGCAGGCGTTTGGCTCTTTTTGCCCGACAGACGACAGTCAGCTCTTTGAGTGGCGCGTGGAACACCTTTTCTTCGCTCTTCTCATCTTTGGACTTGTGTTGTGGATGCAGGCGTTACTGCTGAGTAAGATATTTGATTAGACCCCCGGGTTGATCAAAAATTTCGTGGTCCGACGTGTCGAATAATACAGAAAGGCTTTTGCCCCGCTTTTGGGATATTAATGGTTTAATGAATAAATAAAAAAATGTGTGCGGCGACTCAGGGATGCATGAATGGAGTTTTAATTCTGTACTGTTCGAACACGTGTTTAATTATAAATTAAACATACAACCCTCGCGTTTATTCTGCATGGTCAATCTATTTTTGTCTTTTTCTATACCGTAGCGTTGCATGGCTATGTTCAGAGTGGTAGTGGTATGGAATAATTCTTTAATAGTTAAAAAAAAAACACGCTTTTAGCACGTACTAAAAATTATACTTTTTAGTCTTCATTCAAACTTAATTTACTACCTATCCGCCACCTTGGGATGGCTGCCATGTTGGATTTAGGTCACGTGATATTTTTTTTCGTATCCCTTTCAGCAAACCCTTTCGTTTAATACCCATATCATGAGGGTGCATTTAAGATAGTCAATCAGCCATCTTGGATGTTCGCTGTGTTGAATTTAAGTCAAGTGACTCATCATCATCATCATCAGCCGGAAGACGTCCACTGCTGAACATAGGCCTCCCCCTTAGACCGCCACGCCGAACGACAATTCGCCACTTGCATCCATCCGTTGCCCGCGACCTTCACGATGTCGTCGGTCCACCTAATGGGAGGCCTCCCTACGCTGCGCCTTCCGGTCCGTGGTCGCCACTCGAGAACTTTTTTTTTTTTTTTTTTTTTTTTTTTTTTTTTTTTTTTTTTTTTTTTTTATAAGCTAGCTCCTCCAACGGTAGTCGGAGATCTTTCTATACTACTTCACATTCATACCAGTTCTCGCAAGTTTTCCTCTCGCACTTTCATTCTGCATACTGTTTCTTTCTTTCATCATTCCTCATTCATACAATGGGTGGGACTCTCATTTTATTGTATTCTATCTATTCCTATCCGCTTTATTTCTTTCTTTTGCAGTGGGTAAATAACGGTAGCATGGCGTTTATTTTTATTTACATACATACTTATTCTATATTCCTTATTATTTCTATTTTCTTACATTTTACTTCCTTAATCTTCTATATAACGGTTTACTTAATTACTGTTAACTTATTACATTTATTTTCTTAACTTTATTTTTATGTTTACATTAGATATATATAACAATATATTTGAAACATAATTTATTTAGTCTTGTTTCTTTTTATAGCTTTTTGGCATATTTTTACGCAGTAATCAATGAAATCTTTTGACTTTTTTCCTGTCATTATTTTGCTTATTTCTTCCCTTTTCAGTTTACAGTTTATTTTATTTTCCATGTCATACCGTTCGGCTGCGTTCACTGGACAATCCAGAATGAGATGGGGGACCGATTCACTTATTTCCGGGTCACAGATGCATGATGGACTCTCCTTACACTTAAAACGGTTCAAGTATTCTGAGAATCCACCATGCCCTGTCATAATTTGTGTGATTACGGAATTGATTTTTATTTTACGGATCATCCTGTACGCCGCCACTGCATCTGGGAAGAACATCTTGGTTACTGATGCTGTCTGGCTTGTTGTGTACCTCCGGTTCCACTCGTCAAGCGTGGCAACTCTGACCTGTCGCTTGACGAATGAAATCGGACATAGATCGTAGTCAGGTTTCTTCCTACTGTTCATGGCAGCCTCCTTTGCCAGCTGATCCGCTCTTTCATTGCCTTCGAACCCTGCATGAGCCTTTATCCAGAACAAGTTAACCATCTTGTTCTGGAGGGATATGGTCATGAGGTTATCCCTGGCTTCAACTGCCAGGGGGTGAAGGCAATTGTGGTTTTTCACTGTCTGGAGGGCCGCCATGGAGTCACTGAAGATTCCGAAGCTAGCGGCCGACTGCTTTTGGACCTCCCTTGTAGCTCGGCAAAGCGCGAGTAGTTCCGCCTGGTAGACCGTGCAGTAGTTCGGCAGCGTCAGCTTGAGGGTACGTGCCTCAGTGTTGCCCCTCCAGATGGATAGTGCGGCGCCTACGCGCCCCTCTATCTTACTTCCATCTGTGAATATTCTAACGTCTAAGCTGGCGCTAGCCTCAACCTCGTCACGGTCGGCCAGGCTCGCGAACTCTATGTCCATTCGTTTAGCCGGATGTGGAGATTGTAGCGCTGATGACATTCGCTCTACCTCCCTGTCTTTTAGCACTGACTGGGATACCCCCTTCTTGGCTTCATAAAGTGAAGCCACCTCACGGACTCGGAGATCCAGGGGGAGCATTCCAGCCAGCAATAGTGCAGAGTTTAGGGACACGGTGCGGTAGGCTTTGCACATTTTCTGTGCAATGCCGCGTTGCACAATACCCAGCTGTTTAATTACTCCGAGTTTATTTGCCGCCGGAGCCCATACACTGGCAGCATACAGGATGATGGGTTCGATGGTTGCTACATAAATGATTTTAATTACCTCTGGATTTAGTCCCCAGCTCACTCGAGCCGCCCTGCATAGTTGCTTGTACACCGATATGGCCTTTTTGCAAACGTTGGACACATGCGAGTTGAACGTCAACTTGTCGTCGATGGTAACACCCAAGATCTTAATTTCTCTTGACATTTTTATGTCGACCCCGCCCATGCTCAGTCGCGGGGTGTCAAATTTAAGTTTTTTAGTAATTAAGATTGCGTTTGTTTTTTGGGGCGCGAATTTCAACTTGTTTTTGACACCCCACGTCCGAACATGATCGAGAGTGGCATTTGTTTTGCTTTCGATGTCCATTGCTGTGTCACCATCGAAGACTAGGACCACGTCGTCCGCAAAGGCCTGCGCATAAATTCCTTTTCTTTCTAGACTTTTTAAGAGTGGGTCTAGGAGCAGATTCCAAAGGGTGGGCCCTCCTATGGAGCCCTGTACACACCCTTTACTAGCTTCTTTCACATGCTCTTCTCCGGCATATCGGACTCTGACCCTCCTATCTCTCAGATAGCTGTCGAAGGCCTTCCTCAGGTTTACCGGACAATTTTCCTCAGCTAGTCGTACCTTAATTGCGGGCCACCAGGCGCTGTCAAAGGCTCCCTCTATGTCCAAAGATACTACAGTTATCATTTTCTTCATCTCTAGTTTTTTACGAATGTGCTGCATCAAGACATAGAGGGAGTCTTCGGTGCTCCTTTGCGGCATGAAACCGTACTGGCGAGTACTCATCCTTGGCAGGATATGGAACCGTAGGCGGGCCACCAGCATCTTTTCGTAAATTTTTCCTAGAACAGGTAATAGCCCGATTGGCCTATATGATTTGGGGGTGGTATAGTCCGCCTTCCCTGGTTTTCGTAGCACCACCACCGTGGCCTCCTTCCAGGGCTGTGGGAAATGGTTGTGCTTCAAGCATTGATTTAGGAGGGCCAGGAAAGTATCCGGTGCACTGTTTATGGCTCTGCTGCAGATATCTGCGGTAAGTCCGTCTCTCCCCGGGGCTTTTTTAGGATTGAAGGAATCGGTAGCTACTTTCAGTTCTGCCATGGTAAAAGGTGGGTCATTGCTGTCGTCGCTTGGATCTTCCTTATTCACTTCCTCGGCCTCTACTCTAATGTGACGATGAGAATCATCGTCAGCACTATGTAGGTCCTCCGGGTAAAATGTGTCTGTAATGTATTTTACTGAAGCCTTAGCGTCTAGCTCTTCCCCATCCCTTACCATGGGTACATCTTCTTCTCTACGCGTAGTTCTCCCTATGACCCTATATATACCCTCCCAGACCCCCTCCCTGTCCTGCCTACTGCAAAACTCCTTCCAGCTTTGCGTTTGAGCCCTTGCTGCCGCCAACTCATACTCTTCTTTCTGTTTCAGGTACTCTCCAACGACCTTCGATCTTCGGACTGGCGCAGCGCATTGGATCCTTCGCTTCTTTGTTGTGACTTGTCTCTTCATCTCCTCGAGTTTCTCCGACCACCACGGCAATTTAAGTTTTTCTTTGTTACCTTTTCTTGGCATTGATGACTCGCAAGCATCTTGGATAACTTTGGTGTAATTTTCAACTATTATATCTAACTGTTTAGTGTCATTAACTTTTTCTATTTCCGTTTTTGTGATTTTATTTTCTAGGGCTAATTGGTTTAGTTTCTCATGAAATTTAGGCCAATTTGCTTTTTTAGTGTTGTAAATTCTGGTAGTCCGTTCTATTTTTGTTCCTGTAGACTTTTGTAGTTTCAAAGTGAAGGTAATGCCGTTGTGGTCGGAGCTCGTGAGACCCTCATCAACTTTCCAGTCTTCTATTTGACCTAGGATGTTTGTTGAACAGGCCGTTATGTCAACATAGCTGCTATAGCGTTGTCCTCCTCTGATTGTGTCGAAGGTCGGGATTTCCCCTGTATTGAGTATATAGAGACCTAGTTCTCCGAGACAGCCGCATACGTCTTCGCCTCTGCTATCATTAGTTGGGCTTCCCCACCACATGTTCTTGGCATTGACGTCCCCTCCAATGATTAGTGGCTTGGAGCCATTTTCCGACTCTATCTTTTTTAGGTGATCTAGATATGGCTCTATCGGTTTGTCGGGTTCGAAATATAGTGAGACGAGTGTGGCTTCCCACTCTCTTGTTCGGATTCCCACCACTGTGATATTGTTTGTGGTGAGTTTTGGGTGCTGTATTACATCAATATCTTTGTCGAAGACGGCAATTGCCGCTTTTACAGACCCTTCTCCTACCTTCGCACTTTGGTAGATCCTCACTCCCCTCTGGTTCTTTACTATTTGCTCGCTTCCGACGTATGGCTCTTGGATAAGTGCAACACTTATGCCTCGCTTTTCAGCTTCCACGTACATTTCATTGGTGGCCAGTCTTTTCCGTTGTAGATTAGCTTGTGCAAATTTGTATGCGGAGTTTCCGTGGGTGCCCTTAGCAGTACGCGACCGACGCCCTTGCTATTTCGTCCCACTTCCTCCTTTGCGGGCATCCGGCGCTAAAGGCGTTGTGCTCTACTTGTAGGCTGTTCGCTTTTTTGCAGTTTCTGCACGCTGCTGGTATTCCTGTCAGAAGGTCCTCACAATCGGCTCTCATATGAGGGCCACCACAGTGGCTGCACATATCCACCGATTCTTCGCAATATTTTTTAGTGTGTCCGTAGCCAAGACAGCGTGTACACTGTATTAGTGGGCTCTGGTCTTCTGCCCTGATGCGTTGGAGGTCTATGTGTACATACCCTTTCTCCACTATTTTCCGCCAGATGCTTGGTGAGGTGCACAAAACCACGTGACCAGTTAGCGGATTTCTTGCTCTTTTCCTATATTTTATCTGTATCCTGTCTGTTTCACCGTCGAGGTCCTGAAAGATATCCCGATTTTGATTTTTGAGTGCCCTGAGTACATCCTCATCGGTGTTAACTAGTAGGACGTCCTTAAGGATCACCAACGGGTCCTTATTTTTGACTTCCTCCACGGTGAGGCAAACTCCGTTTCTTGTCAATCTTTCTTTCATCTTATCTCTTTCTTCTTTCGTCTCAAATCCCATTATCACCTTTCTATTCTTTGCTTTTCTAATTTTTTCCACTTTTATCCATCCTTCTTTTGCTTCTGCTGCCTTTCTTACCCTGTCATATACTTCCTCTCCCGAATCTTCCTCATTACTGGAGGCGACCACGACCGAGTGCAATGTTCGCTTTCCCAGCGCCTTACTACTCCCGGCCGCGGTCACTCCCGCGTATGTGGGAGTTTCAGCATCCTCTATCCTTCTGTTTTGAGCTTCTATAGCAGCCTTGAGCTCGTCCATCTTTGTGTTGCTTTCCAACAGCAATCTGGAGTGCTCCTCGATTTGCGTCATCAGTTTGTTTGTGTCATGTGAAGCTCTGTTTTCTGTCTCCACCACGCTAACTTTGTCTTTGTCCCTCTGTTGTTCCCTGTTTCCTGTTTTTGTTTCCGTTTCGATTTCTCTAACCAGCCTGTACAGTCTTTCTGTTGCCGTTAATACAGCTGTTTTTATCTCTCTTTTCATGTTTTTCGATTCCTGGAGGTGTCGCTTCACCTTCATAAGGCAGGCTGCTGCCTCCTTAGTTCTATTTGAGTAGGTTTTTGGCGTGACTGGGATCTCCATCGAGACGCTGCGGGGCTCTTCGCTTTCTTTCGGATCTGTCTTTGGTTTCGGTTGCGCATTATGCGGGGGTGTAGGTTTTGAGACAGATGGTTGCGGGCTTACTCGCTTCGTTGGGCTGGTGGTTGCGCCTCTTAGCTTTTCGATGCGGAATGTTGTGGGTGAGGGTCCCGCCTCTCCCATTGTTATTTGCGGGCTCTTTCTTTGTGCCTCAGCTGGTGGTTTTTGGACGGGTGTGCGTATACCGATCATGTTGTCAAAGATTTTGGGAGCTAGCTCAAGTCAATGTTCCAGGATATTGTAAATGGATACCCCGGTCAAAAAGGAAAACAAATTAATATAAACTTTAAACACAATAATAACTGAAGAAAATAAAAAGAAAAAAGATGAAATAGAAATTTCCGCAGGAATTTTGTCTGTTTTTGGTATTACACGCAGTTGTGAGATTGTAAAATCGTACTTTGCGTCAATGTTAAGGGTAAGTATTATAATAGTCAGATTGATTACTGCGTCAGCAAACATACATTTAAAATAAAACAGTGAAGAACAATAATAAAAGACAGCGCAAGGTAACTTGGCGGTAATTGCTCTCCCGCGGTCGCAAAAGAAACAAGTTCGGCTCAATAAAGCCTCCGTAAGTCGCGGTACACAAAATAAAACTAAACAATAAAAAATTAAACTTTTAATTCTTTGTCTCTAGGTAGAGACAGTCTCTACCAGATTTATCCGATGGAGTTCTGATTTCAGGCTATCGCGCAGCTTCGGGAGTCTAGATCCTCAAGAAAAACTGTTCTAGGACTCTCCGTTCCGAGTTTATGGCTGAAAGAAAGTTTGACTCTATGTAGAGCAGTTTAACCAACACTTACTGATAGATCTCTCCGAGCCCTTCAAGACGACACCAAGCTCGGCTCCGTAGCTCCAAGGGTTCGGAAGCTACGACTCGTCAAAGTTCTGGGATATGTTTGGGATTAATGGGTCAGGATTGGGATAAGAGCCGCAACTTCCAAACGGCTGGACCGAATTCCCCCGTGTTTGGGCTTATTCGAAGGTGCTCGGCGAGATCTACCTGCTTGACTGGTTTTCAGCAGCCTGAAAAATTTTTCGCGTGATTGGCCTGAAATCTATTCCTTCAGGTCGGCGAGGACCAGCCCGTCTCAACAAAAGTAACCCCAGTCCTCTACGACAGCTCGTTCCGGAGATATAGCTGTTTGAAGCAAAACAAGATGGCCGCCACAAATGTCAAACACGAAATTTAACCTGCTCTATCTCCGGCCATACACGTCGCAGAAGGCCCGAGTTTGGGCTTGTTTGTATCGGCTCGAGCTCAGCTTTCGACCCGAACCAGTTTCAGGAACCTGAAAATTTTTGGCTCCAATCTTCCTGAAACCGGGAGGGGGGGATAGTTCTTATATCCCTGAGTAATAATCTGAAAACAGAATTAATTTATCTCCACGGGTTCAGGAGTTATGGGCTATTCTAACTTTCCAAGATGGCCGCCGAACTGTCAGATGGCAACTTAAACCCGTGCTATCTCAGCAACCAGAAGTCGCATCGAGTTCGGGTTTTCAATGTGCAGATCGGCTCCACCTGGTCTGTCTCTAGAAATGCTTTTCAGGCCTGAAAATGGCTCGCGCCTGAAATCGCCTGAAACTCGTCGCGTTACAAGGATTTGAGGATGCTCTATCCTATAGTCAAAACCGCGTGTCTGTAAGTCAAACGGTTATGGAGATATTGGGAAAAATAAAAGTTATCCCAATAAACAAAAATGGCCGACTTTTACAAAATCCGGCAATTTTGGAGTTATCTGGGCCGAGTTTTGGCTCAAATAGGTCCCGATATACTATCTAAACACATATAATACATAAAAATTTGAATTTTACTAATATTTATTGAATTATTTACAAAAATCACTGAAAAATCGATATCTTCGTCATTTATAGTCACAAAATTTTGAAAAAATTTGTAAAATAATCAAAATTTAGGCACCTTTGTCGGCATAATAATTTTTGAAATTTAAAATTAAATCCTACCATCCAAAAATCCAAATATGTGTAATTTTCGATTTTTCGGTGATCTTTCAGGAATGGCTAAACTAAAAAATCTAAAATTTAAAACTTAAGCTCATCTATGTAGCGCGCAGCGGGCTGCAGTTGCAAATCTTCAAGTTTCTTCTTGGTTCAGGAGATATAGCAGTCGAAATTTGTGAAATTCAAATAGTGTTATAAAATCGGCCTATTAAGTTAAAATTCTAAAAATAGTTGCACTCGCCTTTGTTCATGCAGGTCTAGGTCGGTGTCAATTTTCGTGCCGGTATCTTCAGTATTTCAGGTTTTTCAGGCCACGTGCTTTTTGTAAAATCCTGAATATCTCTTCAACTGCTGGTGTTCGAGTGTCCGAGATGGGTCCAGATGGTGGGGGACCAGATTGTCCACAGGATGGTGAAAAAATATTTGGGGGTCGTCGATCTTGTTTCGGCGGCGTTAACGTTTTAAGATTTTTTCACAAACACTTAACCTCTCAAAACAAGGTTTTTCACTTATAATCTTTCAGGTGGTGTTGACCGGTTAAGATGGATCACGGCACTTTGTGGGGCTCACTTTTACGCACCCAATGACACTTTACACTTCACGATTCGAGCAGAAAAACCTATTTTTTCGCAATTTAATGTGCGGAGCACGTGCAGTTTTGCTGCTAACTGCTCGGCTGACCGAGTGCAACTACTCGAGAACTTTTCTTCCCCATCGGTTGTCTTTTATAATACGAAAATAAAAGAAACTCAAAATAAGACATTTCTAGAAGCAGCTCTGGTTGTGGCTTGTGCCAAACGCCTGCCGAGGTCGCAGAACTGTCCAAATGACAAAAGAATACGAAAGATTTTAGTTTGTACAAGTCTGACAGTCTCCAAGGCGGGGGAACTATTGATGATTTTAGCAAAAAGGCAACTTCTCTCTTCTCGGAATTTAGGTGAAGAGTATCCATGCCTAACAATAGATATAATATTAAGGAAACTTCTAGATAAACAGTTCAGGATTTCGTACTATGTTAATATCACATCTATATTTTGATTATCATGCTCGATAAATTACAAGATAATCATGATAATAAATAGAATTGAAACGGGAGACAAAGGATAACAACTCTAGATTTGACTTCATAAGATCAAATCAGTGTTTCTCAACGATTAAATTAATGTTTTTGCTATACCGAATATTTAAGCGAGCAAAGATTTAGTTTGGAACTGTGCCCAATAGTAATGGAGTTTTTGGTGAAACGTGATTAAGGCCCGCTTGCACGAACCCGAGTTATCTTTTAACTCAGAGTTAGTTGCTAACACAAGGTTAAATTGACAGTTTGTCATACAAAATTGTCGATTTAACCTCGTGTTAGCAACTAACTCTGAGTTTAAAAGATAACTCGGGTTTGTGCAAGTGGGCCTAAGGGTGCTTTTCAACACAAGATATTCTACGAAAATGAGGAAGCTTAGCTACGAAACTATGTGACCGTTTCCACCGATGATAAGCTATGTAGAGAGCGAGTAAGATCTGATGTGCTATGAAGTGTAACTTCAAAGTAGCTGCGCGAGGCAGATGCGCAGCTCGAGCTATGAACATGAACAAGCCTAGCTTGTATTCATAGCACGCAGCCAGAGCATGCATCTTTTCATATACAAAACGTCACATAGTTGAATCCATTTCCATCAGTTACTATGCTTTACGGACGAAGGAATATGATCGGTGAGTATCAAACGCATCCACAGCAACTTAGAATAGCTGGCAACATAACAGGCGCCACACAGTGCCTGTACATGTTCGAAAATCATATAACAAAATCGTAGTAACATGCGCGTTTGCAATGTTTGGTTTTTTTATGTTGATATTGACCGTACTAGATCGAAGTAGAAACTACATTATTGTATACCTAGTTTCTTCTCTTCGCTATTTTCCAAGACAGTTAAATTCTCTCTTCACTTCATCGCGCTTCACTGTCGACACCTTTCTGGTGGTCGCCACTATTGATTAAGGCTTTCAAGAGTTACAGTGGTTTGGGAATAGTGGTTAAAAAAATAGTGTCTTTGAACCAAGAGTTCCGGTTGAATAAAATAGAATTGAATATCTTTATTTGCGTGAAATATGGTACTTACATTGAGGTGTTAAATCTAAATATTCTACATCTTCCTGTCCTTATTCCATTTTACTTAGGGTGGAGTGAAATTCGGGGGCACTAATAGTACACCCGAATTAAAGTAGAGTAAGGCACAGTAAGGTAGAAAATGAACTTAATAAGTAGGCATGTCTACCTTACCCCTCCTTGATTTCATACGATGTAATGTAGTGTAAATAATAATCTGATGTACCCAACCCAGTCGCCCTTGGTAGGAATAGCACCCAGACCCGTAACTACTGTCAAAGTCCTAAGAACTTGAGTAGGGCCAAAAGGCTTACCACAAATAATTAAATTTAAACCAAAACAGTATCGAGCAAGATTTTCATATAGTTTCTAATAAACTTCTCATATTAATTGAATAGTGTTAGCATTCTCAAGAAAGTGGTACTGTAAATGTTCTGATTTCAGAGCGAGTAGATCTTAGAACTTTGGGCATTGGTAATTGCATCTGCTTTGAATTGAATTTGCGGTCAGAGGCATTTGCGACCTTATGAACTAAATTGGGTGCATAGACAAGAAACTTTACAGACAGTTATTATTGGTGCTTAGATATTTATTATAATTTACATTATCACGAAGGGTTATTAGGTACATGTATTTATCTTCAATCGCAAGGATTAGGAGTGGACATCTAAGCGTGCCGTCGACGCGTTTCAGAAACGCCCGTCGATGGCGCGCTTTATCAAACCGAGCAGTTTGTTCTCGTTTGAAACGCGTCAAACGCGCGGCACCGTGCACCGGCGCGTCTGTATCGATACAAACGCCCGGCACCGGCGCGTCTGTATCGATTCAAACGCGTATTTGAAATGATACCGGTTTGCAAAGGCTTACTACAGGCTGCGTCTGACTTGCGTGCGTATCGCGTCTGTATCGCTACAAACGCGCGTCAACGGCGCGTTTAGAAAACGTGGTGTGCATAGGCCCTAATTCGATACATTAGAAGCCCTTTCCAATGAAGCCATCGCAGTCATACTCGAATTCTTCTTTCAATTTTTGATTGCATGGCATGTTTTTCTATTTCTTGCACTAGTGCATATGCATGTGGGCGGGAGGGTGGGTCCTTTGCTGCATGTGCATATGCATGATTGCAAATCCCACCCGGATTGCATCCCGCAACAAGCCTGGATTTTTGTCGCGAAATTGAAGCTACATATTTTTCATAACATTTAATGTCATGGATTTCCGCAAAGTAACGCCTGATTCCATAATTTTTCTTCTTTCAATACAAAACATAAACAGCATTTAAATTGTAGAGCGGCGCAGGCGTTTTTTCTTATAAGAGGTTATACTTAAAAGTACACCCTACCCCCCTGATTTCACCAATTTTTTTTTCAGTACCATGTAATAGAGGGGGGCGAGCCTTTTGCTATAAACCGTGCACAATTCTGAACACCAAGACTGCTACTGAAAAATTCCTGATGAAGGCCCAATAACACCTTGCCCGATATAAAATCAAACCCAGGACTCAAAATATCGATACTTAAGTTCTTAAAATTTATCCGCAACCCTGTCAATTGAAAAAATGTCCAGAAATTAGGCTGCATTGGTGTTATCGACTGCGATGCTGTTAACTTTATGATTGATGGTATTTCTCTATTGCTCGCTTTTAGTAGCAATTAGAGACACATTTTGAATGCTAAATGGAATATCACTGTTGTTACTAGAAATTCAATTTACAATTTCTTAGTATTAAAAATCTAACAATACGCATTAAAATTTCAGAATTAATTTAGATGCCATTCAGTGATATTGAAATCGGTGATAATCCGTAGAGTTTACTAGATCGTTTAAATAAATTGTGTTCCTTTTTAAAGCTTACTAAAATTTTCTTTTTGAACTAGCATTTTCGGTTTAAATACGACAATAACCGTAAATCTGTGAACGCATAGTTCATACGAAAAATAACCTTAATAAAAGAAAACTTTTTTCTAAAATTATCTCGAATTCTTTCACTGCTATAAGTACTCGTGCATTTCGAATTGATAGTTTAATAAACGTTAACAAATGTATTTTTTTTTTGCAAACGAATAGCAGGAATTTCACATGGCAGCTGTCAACGAAAAAATTTATTATAAGAGTATGTTTTCCAAGAAAGTTGTATTGAGGAAAAGTCACGAAAACTGTGAAAATATTTTTCAAACAGTATTAATTCTGTGTTGGTTTGAGTAGTTTCTCATAAAACTTTATGCGCTAATATAAAGTAATAAAACCTACTAAAAAATGTCGGTAAGGAAGGTTTCAAACAAGCATTTTGTTCTATGAGCTAGTTTTGAAAGCACGTGTAACATGTACCTATACATATAGATGCTGCCTTTTGGCAAACATGCAATTTGTACAAAAGTAAAGCGCGAGTCAACGAAAACGTCAAATAAACGCGCTTACTTGAAGGCGTAAAAAATGGCGCTAATTTTAAATCGGTCAAAATAATTTCAGAAATAATAGCAGTACAATAACGTCAAAACTTCTCTTATTTTTATTAAAATATAAATAGTAACTTTTATCAAAATTCTCGCAGCAAGAAATCCGATCGCTCCAATAAAAAATCCATTTCCGCAATAATTAATTGAGACCGTTCCCGCTCCAATCAATCAGTTTATCAATATTTGCTGGAGCGAAAGAAAAATAAAAATGCGACAAAAGTTATTCGTGAAAAGCAATAAAGAAATTTATGAAACTTGCTAACAATTCGCTCAAAGGAAATGGGAGCTAGGGGTCTACCATCACTTAGGCCTTTGTCAAACAGACAGGCGAAAGCGAACCGAACCGAATCATGTCATATAAAAATGCGAAAGCGATCCGATACTCTATGCGACAGGCTTCAAACAGTTCCATACATTACAAACAAAAACGCCTCGCTTCGCGTTCGTCACGCCTGTCTGTTTGACAATAGCTTTAAAGCTGTATTATTTTAAAGGTATTTTAGCAGAGAACGTAGCTTAATTATAACAACCATTCGAATACATTAATTAAAGTTATTTGTATGATCTACATGTAGTTATTTTCGGGTCTGGGCGTCTGTGTATGTTAGTTTATATGTTTGTAAACAGGCAGCAGGGTGCGAGAAACACACGCACATAGGAGAAATTTCTAGTGTGGGGCAACTTTTTTTAAATATGAAAAATTATTGCCTATTAGGTTGGTCCTCACACGGGTGACCAAATCGGTCATCCATAACATATCGAGACTCGGGAAGCACGTTATATCAGACGTATTTACAGATTCAACAATGGTACTGGAGTTTCTTGCCCGTTCTCCTCCATAGAGATCTACGCTTTGGAATGGGCACCTAGAGTACTTTCACAGTTTTTATGTGTTGTGACTGGGACTGTAGCACCATAACTAGTTTTATAGTTTTGTATTTTGTCTTTTGACAATACAAAAGTGCCTGTAACTGGTCTACTTGAAATAAATGATTTGAATTTGAACTAATAAGACAGATGAGACAAAATTTGACAATCGCTGTTATCAAAACTGAAGCTACACTAGGCCGCGACGACGACGCGATTTGCGACACATGAGCGATTAAAATAAATAAATTAATGCTCACGTATGGCTACACCGTACATCAGAGATACCTCGCGTAACCTATTATAATTAAATACCTTACTTAATTTTTTGCTTTACTGTACACAGAAGCTGTTGTTAAACTTTAAAAAATAAATAAATAAAAACCTCTTTCGCTCTTCCAGTCGCATCGCAAATCGCTGTCTAATAATGTAGCCTCAGCATATGGGGTAGTTCTTGTCTAAGTGACTTTGAATATGCTAAGTAGATAATGTGATCAATGTAGGAAAGAAAAAAGGGGACGGAAAAATGACGTCCCTTAAAGCTCAATAACTTTACTGTTGGATGTGGCGGAAGACCCCCAGTTTGTTATTTCGTACGATTTTTTTGCGCACTGAACGTACTGAGTTCTTATAAGGATGTATATTTTACTTATTTCTCTTGACAGTTGTGTTAATAAATAATTCTGGGAAACTTTTATTTATGATAAACATTATTTTTCTTGGTGGAAGAAAAACAGACTGTTTTTCATTATGTTTGTGTACGTATCTTTTTTTTATTGAGATAAATACGAAGAAGTTCTAAGTCCATGAAAGTATGTTACGGCGTAAGTCGGTCCTGTTTTTCATGTGAAGATTTTTGACAGTTGCTACAGTGGGTCCGATTTGTTTTAATGAATCATTGCTCCACATTAGAAATCTCCTGTATCGTGGGTGCGTTTAAAAACATAGAAACCCAAAAAACCCTGACTCGGAACAACTAATTGCAGATCATACAAATAATTGTTCCGTGCGAAATAAAATCAAAGCCGGTACACGCTGTGTAGCAGTTGATCGCCCAGCCACTGCGCCGTGCCGTCGAATATGTCGTGAGACTTTGCTCCTTTATCACAAAGGAAGACTGGAGACACAGGTTTGTTTTTAGTCATACAAATCTGAATGTCTCTTCCAATCTATCTAGAGTAGGAGGAGTCTCTCAAAGAGAAAACATTTTAGTGTGTCACTTCAATTACTTAAATCGATTTTAAATTTTCTATTCAAAAAAAGAATTCCAAAGATTTTTAACAAAACATTTCGAAAGTATTTTTTAATGACTTTTTATACTTGTGTATTCAGTACCCTTAGCACGAATTTTCAGTATTTGAGACGTAAAGTAAACTGGAACTTTGACAAATTCAAATTGACAATTTTCAAGGAAAAAATTAGTTCCTTCTTCGCACACCAGAGGCGCTGTTCCATTTTTTCATACAAGAAATGCTGTAAATACTGGAAAGACGCTGTAAAGTAAAAGAGTGAAAACTCGTGCTAAGGGTACTGTTTATATGTGTGAAGTTTAATTAAAATTAGTTCAGTAATTTTGGAAAACAACGACTTGAAAATTTTAAGTAAACACTATTAATGTTGATGCTTCAACATTAATAGTGTTTACTTAAAATTTTCGTACATCTCTACAACTAGTTTTTAAGCCTTTCATAGTGTAGGTATATCCTACTTGAAACTAAGTCAGATTATAACAATGCGTAATATTATGCCATTTTGTTGGTAATTCCGCGCCTGTTAAAAGCTGATTAAAAAGGCAATTAATTAGTGTTGACTGACACTTTTATGTACAATTTCGTGTACGAAAGGACCAAAAACAAAGATGTACGAAAGTTTCTAAATAGGAATTTTGTTAATACATTATTCTCGTATTTGTCTTTTTGATAACATAAATGACAACAATTATTATACGTGTTATAGTTGAATTGTCAAAATCAAAGGCATTGCTATTCTTTTATTTTTTCTTAGTTAAATCTCTAATTATTATTATTTTTTATTGTGTTGTTCCATATACTTACAGGGTGATTTGTAATTCGATGCTTTTATTGAAATGGATGAAACTAGTCTACAACAAATAAGGTCCACTCATTTCAAGGAATGCACCGAATTAAAAATCACCCATTACATAAGCAGAGGTAAATAAACTCTTGAAACCGAAATTAATAATTATTCTTTCTCAATCCAAATCTTGATCGTTATTCTTTAACGATTGCTTCTTATTGGTGGTCTTTAAGACTCGGATTAAAAACCAAGATCGGGATCAAGTCTGAGATTGAGATAAATTAATGAAACGTTAGAGAAATTGTAATGTCTAACTTAACAAAACCTCGTACAACAAAAGCAACAAAAAAAAAAAAACAACTTCAGACAGAACAAGGCATAAAAAACATCCTACTTTCGTCATACAATAAAAAATGTAATTGTATCAAAAAAAGACCTTCCTTCGTAATTGTAGGAACGCGGGCTCTTTCGAGTTCCGCAACGCAGTCAGGAAAAAAATTTGAAGGACCCTTTTGTTGAAGATTTTTCCTAAAGGATCTAATGAACCATCTCTGAGAGTCGGTAGATAAAAAAATATGTTTATATTTTTTGTAATACAGTCATTTGAGAAAGCTTTTTTGATGTGACTTCTTAGAATTTTGTAAAGGTCTGGTCTGTCTGAATTGAGTAATTGATTTTATGTCTTTTTGATAATGATGCTACGTCATGGATTAGATAAAATTATTAATAGTTTTTTTTGAAGTGAAAACTTCTTTAGCGGCGTTGTACACTTTTTCTGTAATGGGTAAAAAATTTAAAACTCGCGTCAGGGTCACGTGACCCTGATCGAAAATGAGTAAGACGTCATTCAAATTAGTTAATTTCATATCTGTACTACTCCAGTTTTAAAATAAAACATAGTAACAAAAAAGTTTTCACTTCTACCGGCACTCCTGGAGTGCAACCTTTTTTTTTAACTTCTATCGTATTGTAGACGTAGCAGGATAGTCTTTCATTACTTTCGTGTTTTCACTAAACCGCAAACCGATTTACCGCAATATTTCTGTATTTTCTTTACAGCGTACTTGAAATATTTACTTGTAAGGAAAGTTGCAAAACCGCTCAAGTGTACGAACGGGAAATATTTTTTTCCTTCAAATTAACGTTTACATTTGGTCTCATCTGTCATTTTGAGGTCTTTGACAGTCCTTACAGTTTGACAGAAGTTCGAAAGGCTGAGAACCAGTCATGAGGCGTATACCCTCTTATTGGGTTGTGGAGGTCAAAAAAGCAGTCGTCACACGTAAAATATTAATATTCAGTTGTATCTGGTTCGACTGAAAGCCGATCCCAACATTGGGAAAAGGCTAATCAGAATTGCCTACTAAATATTTTTGGAGGTATTGAAACGTACACCAGTAAATTAAGTTCGTGCGAATCGCCTACAAAAAATAATAACATCGACTAAAATGTTGAATATTACTTTAGAAATAATATCCAATAACCCGATGAAACATAATTCCATAAACAAATCGCCAAAAGAACTGTTACTAGCAATTACATTTTCATGTCGACCTCCCCTTCATCTCCCCATAGAATAAACACCATCCATTAGAATTAAATGAATGAACAGAAGCATTAGTAGAATAAACATAGTCGGGAAAGCCAAAACAGTGGGGTCTTAACATTGCAATAATGTATTAAGTTGGATAAACAACCACCCGTTTGTGTACAAAAGTCCTTTCATAGATTTTCAAATTGGACCATTCCATTGTCGTATGGTCTACGGAATGAATGTCGCTGCAAAAAATGGAATAGTTATTTTTTCCTGACCCCTACCACGGTCACGGACTGGCCGAACGGGTAACTAAGACTATCATCTGCCTAGCCTTTTCCCAACTATATTGGGGTCGGCTTCCAGTCGAACCAGTTGCAGCTGGATATCAGTATTTTACATGGAGCGACTGCCTGTCGGATCTCCACAACCCCTTAACTGGGTAATACGATATTCCATGGTAAGACTGGTTGTCAGACTTTTAGAGCTTCTGTCTAACAGTAACGACTGTCAAATATCTACAAATGACAGCTGGTACCAACGGCTTTACGTGCTTTCCGAGGCACGGAAGAAACCCGCTATGACAAATGGTCAACCATCCACAGGCCAACCTCAGCATGCGCGGCTTAACCCGGAAGATCGGCCTGTGTGACTGTAATTATTTAGCCACGAGTTCCTCGGGTAACTAAGATCCTGGAACATAAAGGTATCTGACAGTCCCTTACACTTTAACCATTCCTACTAGCGTGCAACCAAAGGATGAAGTCGTTTGGCGTCGTCATCTAAGGCCCACTTGCACGAACCCGAGTTATCTTTTAAACTCAGAGTTAGTTGCTAACACGAGGTTAAATTGACAATATTTTATTGTATGACAAACTGTCAATGTAACCTTGTGTTAGCAACTAACTCTGAGTTAAAAGATAACTCGGGTTCGTGCAAACGGGCCTAAGGGGGAGGCCTATGTTCAGCAGTGGTCGCGCGTATTCCAGCTGATGAAAATGACACTGATTCATATCCCTATGTAACAATGATCACATTTTTCTTCTATTCTTTTAAAGATGCTGTTTCATACAGAATTACAGATATTAAAAGCTTTTTTTTTAATTTTGTTATGTAAATAGGAATTTCTCCTGTGTCCGTGTACTGTGGGTGCCTTAACAAACATAGAAACGCACGTACATAAAGTTCAGTTGAAAACAAACAACCAGACATGGAACAAGTACTTGTAGGTCATACAAATATTTATTCAGTGTGGGGATCAAACCCACATCAGTCGATCACATAGCCACTGCGTAAACCGTGTCGTCATGAACTTAAATAATTAAAAAAAAAAAAAAATTAAAAACAACCACAAAAAAGGGTAAAATAACTTACAAAATGACTTTTCTTTCGGAAGTCGGTGGCAAAAGACAAGGACATAAAACAAACAAAGCCACCGACTTCCAAAAGAAAAGTTATTAACCGACTTCAAAAAAAGGAGGAGGTTCTCAACTCGTCGGAATCTTTTTTTTTTTTTTTTTTTTATGTATGTTCCCCGATTTCTCGAAGACGCCTGGACCGATTTGGAAAATTTTTCTTTTGTTTGAAAGTGTATACTTTCCAATTGGTCCCATGATCATCAGGTCTGGATCTGATGATGGGATCCCAGGGAAATCGAGGGCAACCTTCAAATTTTATAGGCACATAGTACCATATTCATATATTTTCTAAAGCTGTTCAAGTATTTGCATCTGATAATCATCATCTCAGGTGGATGACCTGATGATGGAAGGTACAACTCCTTAAGAGTAAGGAGTAGGCATCGATTGATTTACTTTGTGTTCGCATATCTCCGGAACAACAAGTCCGATTAAAGAAAACTTTTTTTTTTGTTGTACTAGGTATTATTTAACTTAGAGAATGCTGCAAGTTTCATCAAAATCGGTTCAGTAATTTTTGAGATATGGAATTTATTATCATATTGTGTACATGAGCGATGTAATTACCGGTGCGAAGGATTACAAAATTCTAGTTCACATGTAAGAGAATAATGTTCTTGACAAGAATTAGGGTTGAATATTTAAACTAAAAAGAGTAAAATAAAAACTTTTTCAAAAAAAATGTAACCGCCTTCAAAAACAACCACAAAAAAGTGAAAAATAATCTACAAAATAACTTTTCTTTCGGAAGTCGGTGGCTAAAAAGACAATGAAAAGAAAAAAAAACAAAGGCACCGACTTCCGAAAGAAAAGTTATTTTGTAGATTATTTTTCACTTTTTTGTGGTTGTTTTTGAAGGCGGTTACATTTTTTTTGAAAAAGTTTTTTTGTAGGTTATTTTACCCTTTTTTGTGGTTGTTTAAGAAGGCGGTTAAATATTTTTTTTATCATCGACATAGCGGAAATCAAAAAATGCTCTCAAAATAAAAAGTACTGAACCAAATTGGTTGCATTTTTTATGGGACCAAATGACAAGTATACTGCATCGAACAAAAAAAGAATTACACTAATCGGTCTAGACCGATTAGTAACCCTTGTAGTGATCGGTGTATATACATAAAAAAAAACATACCGACCGAATTGAGAACCTCCTCCTTTTTTTGAAGTCGGTTAAAAAGTCTATCGTCAACATAATCGACACTTACCTATAGTATACAGAAAAATATAACCAAGTAAGACACGTTCAACAGAAATTGTGTACCTATTTATCTTCGAAGCTGAGCGCACTTCCCCATAAGCCGGCCGGCGACTTTGATCAAAGGGAGAAAGTGTCACGCTACAATCTCTAAGTGCAGTTCTTTACTGAGAAAATGTCGGTCAACGGTATTAAAGGATACCAAGAATTTTCCTCCAGCTACCTACAAATTGATTATACAAAGCCTTTTTCACAAGAAAAATAAAAACTGCCATTCCAGCTGTTTTTGTGAAATATCGTCAGTTATGATAAAAAATGAAGACCACAAAATCAAAGCATTTATTTCAACTTGACCTGTCAATGTATAATTAAGTAAATAATAGAAAATTGTTGTGCTACAATCCCAGTCACAAGACATAATAATTTTGAAAGTACCAAGAAGTGGTTGATCTCATGGAGAAGAATGAGCAGGAAACTCCATGGACACTCTCTTCAAATCGCCAAAATTATTACAGAACCTTTGTTACATCATTCATTTTGTGATAATCCATTATGTGAGAACGATGAATTTCATACAATCGTCTCGCAATCATTTGGGCTTTGAATTACCAAACAGATATTTTGTGGTCTTCATTTTCATTTGAAACAAAAATTGCAAAAAATCTAAGCTAGAGTTCTGAAATTTTATTCCAATGCAACAGACGTTCAGAAATGAATAAAGCCTCCATTAGTCGAACTCGCGAGTCATGGCAGGGAGTTACATAATGCTGGAAACCATTAACACTTGACGTTGGCCAAATATTCCTGAAGACGCCTATAGACGTCCACGCTGAATGGCCTGAGACTTCCGTAGTATTTTCGTGACCAGTTTATAAGCTCCATATAGATTTCACTAGCTACCCCTCCTGCTTTAATATCGCTGTCTCTCTCGCACGCTCGTACGTAAAGACACCCCAGTGCGTTTTCGTACCTCGTTGCGGACGGTCGCTAATGGCTGTTTCTCTAAATTGTGGGAGATCGCGATTAAATTTTTAGATCGAATCCGACGCGTATCAATTCGCTCGGAACAATTGTGATGGTTGAAATAAATGTTTTAATGGATCGTGAAGCGTGAATTTTATTAAATTAGGAACTTAAAAATTTAAATTATTAAGTGTTGATAGAATTGAAGTGACAGGGGATAGTGAGTTAAGTGAAAAATATTTTTATAGTGGATTTTTAAGAGGTAAATATTATTTTGTAATTAATTTTAATTCATAGTCTAAAATACTCCACAGCGTGAGTGTTATATTAATTGCACTTCAACTAGAACCGTCGAAAAAGATTTACTTTTTTACGCAAATATTTTTGAGGCCTAATTTACTGTACTAAGCAAATGATCCCCAACTGTAGTGCTACTAATAACTGACTATTTACTAGTGATTCTTTCAACGGCTTGTACCTTTATTAGTTTAATTGTTGATTTACTAATAATTAATTTAAATGCTGAAAGAATATCGTGATAACAAATACGTACCTAATTAAATTATTTTATTTTTCCTTACGTACCTTTAGATTGTCATTTTTACCATATAATAAAAAAAACATTACAAGTTCTAAAATATTTAAGTTGTTGAGCTCCTAAAATAAATAAGTTAAAGCTAATTTTCCCAATAAAACTTAAAATAATTAAGAATTCTAAATTGATAATTGAAAGGCTTTATAAAAAGTAATAAATGATTATTAGGCCAGTGGAAGCAAAACCTATAAGTACCTTTTCATAATTTAGTTGAAGTTTAGTTAATTAAGGCTTTTACTTTGAAATTAAAAGGATATCCTTTGAATATCTCAATTTTACTCAGTGAACAGTGAATGATCTTTCCGTCGTTCTACTAAATTTTACTGTGATTGGATTTTCATCAAGTAATATTATTTTGACGGATTTTGCTAACAGTTATTTAGAACTTCAGTTTAAATGCATGACTTTTCCTTGAATCATCATTGACTTTAATCTATTGAATTACTCCATTCGTCTTATTATTTTATAAGATACATAATTAGTCAACTATACGATGTAAAAAAAAATAGTAAAAATTTTATATGATTTGTGTTCATGCTTATTGATTGTCATCTCTAATGTGGTATAAATAATATTTCCACTAATTATCACTTGAATTACTTGAGAACTGCTCGACTGATTTGATCAGTGAAAGAATTAAGCAATAGAAAAACGTTTATTTTTTGGATTTTTTATGGAATAAAAATAAATACATAAGTATTTTGTTTAGGAGACTACCGAAATTATTTGAATTTTTTTAGTGGCGTGTACCAAGAGCTTTCAAAGCGGGGTGTGTTACTTTACAACGATAAGAGCTTTTCTACGATAACTATTGTCAATTCAATATACCTACATCTCTAACGTTTCGTTAGGTATCGCTATCGCTGAAAAGACACGTTTTGTCGGCATTATTCGAATTTATTATAATTAGCTTTAAAATAAAAAAAAACCTACAACTTTTCTTACTGATGAGATCATTACCATTAATGTCATCGCTATCCTTTGATACTTCATAAATCTTACTTCTAACCAATATAATTAAATGTGGAAGTTTGTTACTCTTTTATTTTAAAACTACTGAACAGATTAGTTTACAATTTAGTACGCAGATAAGTTAACACATAAAATAGTTCTTGTCCCGATTTTATGTTACCACGGTATAATTTTTGAGTTGTAGGGGCCGAAGCCATGGATAACAGCTAGTAATAATTAACTCAGTAAACACGGAAATTTGTCTTCTATCCAATTCCACTGCGGTTCCAAGATGGTCAGTTTCCATCCAGATCCCGTATCTCCAGTAATTGGTTCAGGATTTCGTCCCAGACTGAAACTAATTAACTTTGTCACGGCACGTAAAACACATTACCTGCTTTTTTAGATTTCTCGTTATCTGATAAATGCTGAATGGATCCTTTTGGGAGATGGGTTTTACATTTCTATCTTTTATTGCTAATTGAGTATCAAAGAGGTGTTTTTTGTAGAATTTTCGTAATGGTAATGATTTTTTTTTCGTTTTACAATTTTCTAATCGTCTGTTTCAACGAAGGGTTGGGCAAATGTAGTGTACGGTGAAATTGCAGACAAAAACTCTTTGCCCGATTTGAATAGTTGTGTCCAGAAACTCTTGCTCAACACCAATATAATGGACACCATAAAAATGCTTTTTGTCCAAAGAAGAATACAAAATGTAGAAGGATTTCAACCGTCCTCAGCATGGCGATGATTAAAATTTGGAAAGAAAATGTTTAATTTTCCAATCATCTACGGGTCGTGCTATTCACGGGTGAAAAAATTGTCAATTTTATAAATATAACTTTTCTTTATCTTATTAAAATAGAGACAGAATTGGTAAGGCAGCAATAGTCAAAATGCTCAGTGCCTTGTTTAGTATATTGTGAAAATGATGTGTATTGATTACAAACTGATGTTCACATGGATATTATGATTTAATATTGTCTTAGTTTTGCTATATTTAGTTTTGATGACATTCAAATTATGGTAATGACTTTAGAACTAATATTAACTCCCACTGTGTTTAATTGCAACTAACATACATATTAGGTACGTTTCTCAGTTTAATAAAATAATTTAGACGAATATATTTTACTCATAATATTTTCGTTTTATCTCCAATTCAGAACATTTCTTCGAGATTTAATATGGCATTAGAAAGACTTCAATATCGTTCAAATAGGTACACTGTCTCTTATCTTTCTGGCACATAGAATCTAGTCGCAGGAGAGAATTCTAGAACTTCAGAGGAATGATTAAGGTGTATTATTTTTCGTTTATGAATATTCATGAATGGATAGGAAAACGAAGGCCAAAGAAAATATGAATCAAATATATGAAAATAGGAAAAAGCAAATGAAACAGTAACGTCTCATCATCAGCCTATAATGTTCCCACTGCTGGGACACAGGCCTCTGTGAGAGCCCGAGAGCCATAATCTACCACGCGGGCCCAGTGCGGGTTGGTTGATGCCATATGTCTTCGAATTTTTGGTTCTAGGACATGCCGGTTTCCTCAAAATGTTTTCCTTCACCGTTTTGAGAGCAGTGGTGATGAAATAAATTGCACAAAGTAATGCGCCTGGCGGGGTTCGAACCCACGACCTACAACTCGTAAATCGGGACCGATGCCACTGGGCCACCACTGCTCTCTCAGTAACGTCTAGCAGGGGAGAATGGAAGAACCAAACCACCTTTGTTTAAATAAACTCTAATGGTGCTCCTTCACCGGGGGGAGCATTCGCGTCTAATGTAACATTATAGATTCGACTTTAAGCATTACATTACAATACTACCTCCCTGACTGACGAGCATTCGCGTACATTTAGTATAGACTAGCTGTTGCCAGTGGCTTCACCCGCTACAACTCGAACATCTCCACGGGGACATAAAATCGGAATAAAAACCATCTTATGTGTTAATCCAGGTTAGAAACTATCAGTGTATACCAAATTTTAGCCAAATCCGTTCAGTGGTTTTTGCGTGAAAAAGTAACAAACAAACCTACATACACATACATACATCCTCACAAACTTTCGCATTTATAGGTAATATTAGTTAGGATTAGTAGGATTTGAAACAAGGTGCGCATTGTGATGCTCGATTGTCTTCCGTCACTGATGAAATGTTCGAATCTGTAACGTTTACATTACAGGTGAATGCTCGCGGTGAGAGAGCGCCTTAAAGTTAAATTTCATGTTTCTGAGCGTGGTTTAGGCTGTGAGTACTACAAGAATTGAAAATACCCGTTCATTTTGGTATTTTCCATTCACCGTCGGCTTCGCTAAAGATCATTTCAGAAGTCTATCAAGTGTTGAATAAATGTTATCTTTCTCTGAAATGTTATTATTAGTTGGGTACAAGTTCATTGACATTTGCAAATTTAAATTTGCATTTTTGCGTGGGAAGCCAAATTTCTAGACTTAAAAATTTTCTTGTCATCTTTTCTTCAAATAGGTACATTAGTTTGTACGTCATGAATAGATTTTCTTCTTTACTAGACAAATGATAGTGTTGTAGTCGGCATGACTTGAAACCAAACATTTGCGACTGCAATGATCGGTGTCGAGATAGGCTAGCGTAAGATAGATTAATTTTTTTAGCTAAAGTTTCCTGTCATCATAAATTTGCCGAATGTCATAATTTCACGAAATTTGATCCTCAAACGATAAACTGTCGAATAGTATAGTACACTATGTAATAATAATAATACAGGGTGTGTTTTTTTACCAAAATCTACGGGTTCGATTTCTGGCCATAGGAAATTGCCGTGACGTTTGAAGACCATAATGACGACCAATGATGCAGCTTAGTTTATTTATCATCAAAATCGGCGTAAAGACTCATTGTACTTTTCGCTATTCCTCATAGTTTCGGACTTAGATGTAAAACGCCACGCCTAGTCGAAAAATTTACCCATCCTCTGTAGTAAATAAGGGTCCAGTAATGCACCCGTATTTAGTCAAAAAGTAGCAGACATCCAGTGATGTTATATGCTGATATATTATAATAATTATTTATTAATAAAGGTGTCTAATTATTTATTAAAGGTGTCTCTGTTATCTGTTAATAAAACATTTAAATTACTACAACATAGTAATTACCAAACCAACCACCTTTGGTAAAGAATGCCACATGAAAAATTATGGACGTTGAAATTCTTAACGAATTGAAACCGACATTTTGACACTACCAACCAAAATGTCGTGACAAGTAACACTAAATTATTTTTTTAACATCGTAATAAAAACTGTTTTCTATTCTTATTAGTCGAAAACACCGTTTAATTTACGCTTAAGTTATTTTGTGCCATTAATTTTTAAAAGGAAACTATGTAATACATAAAATCCTTCTATTTTGTGTATTTTGATATTTATACTGCAGCTTAGCCCCTTCGCACACAACGTGACGCAAATCTCCGATACCTTACGACTTTGGTATCTATCTATCTATTGACGCGTGCCTCTGTGTACGAACCTCTATGGGTTTTTATAGAGATAGTCGCCTGGATATTAAAGTCGTAAGGTATCAAAGACTGCGTCGGCGTCGCGTTGCTTGTGTGTAGGATTTTAGTTACAAATACGGGAAGTGATTCGATTTTGAAAAATCTTCGTATGTAACCAACCAACGTCCGAATTTGCTAATAGACGTCCAACCACAAACAAGTTACCCGTTAAAGAACGCATATAAAAATATGGGTATGATTTAAGCTGTCACCAATTTAATTCATTTTGTGTTTCTTAAATAATAGGGTTTGCCCTCAAAATAGTAGATTTGTCACCAAAATGTAGTCACCAAACAATATAAAATCAATTCCACAATAAATTACCGAAAATCATGGAGATATGGGGTCAAGTACCAAATAAATGGTTTTGTATGTATTATAATAGGTTTGTCCTAATAGTATTTAAGCAAAAGTAGGTCGACGGAGCCCCGCTTCGCGGGGCTCCTATTTCTGTGAGAAAGGTTTAAAGTAACCTAACACGAAGGGGATGGCGGGGTCAGAAAGACCCCGCCATCCCATTCGAACCTAACCTATCCGTTTCGGGGTGTCCCCAGTCCCGAGCTCGCTTCGCTCGCTCTTACATCCTTGGTCCATTTGTTGACTACCACCTTCTGGTGACAGATCTACCATTTTGAGCACCAAGCTATTATTTAAGTAATAAAACTATTATTATAAGAACGAAGTTTATATTCATGTAATGCACTACAATTTTATTGGTAATCCATTTCATATTTTACACATTATATTAACAATAATTTGGTAATTCATACCTGGGAACACTCTTTGTTTATCTGAGAACGAAAATATTTCGTGGCGATAGATCTATTTATTAGGTGATACAACTTGATGACAAATATAAATTTTGGTGACAAAAAATATAGTTCCCTAAAAATATGAACTAAGAAGACAATCATTTATAAGGTCGGGCACTCGCAAGTTTTCTCAGTAAAACATGTAAATGTTTTATTAATATAAAATTGAATGTCATTTATTGAATTATTAGAATAGACTTAGGTTCTTTCAAGTTTCTAGACTAAACTATTTATAACGTACCTATGATTAAGAGAAAAGATTTTTTTTTAATATTCATAAGAATAAATCAATCACAACCGATTTTTTTTTTTTTTTCATTAAATTTTAAAGCTATCAGAGGCTGTATATTATATTTTTCGTACCACTTGCTCAAAAAAGTGACATTCTATGCCACAAAAAGCGTACATAACAATAGTCATTTTTAATCTGTTAAAAACAGGGAAAGAAAGTTGTACTGAATTTCATTCATCCTCTAGGGAGAGAATGTGATTTACATTTGGAATACTTACCGATACTGAACTACATCAGTCTGTCTTTACAACATTGAGTTTGTATATATAAAGCATTAAACAACTTTTTGAAAAAGGAATACGCATTTATTATGCAGTTATGATTATTCAATAAAATTACGAAAACCGAAGAGGCCGTATGAGCTTGATGCCTTTGCTTTCCCGACAAAAAATATTAGTCGAGGAATTTGCCGCATTTTTGTTTTCTTCAAATACATAAACGTTAAGTTTATTTTAATTTATTTTTATAAATAAGTTAATGTTAAATGTTAATGTTTAATAAATGCTTATCTCATATTATTATTGTGTTAATTTTTTCGCAAATGGTACGAAAAGTAGAGTATTTTCCTCGGTGATAAAGCTGTCTTAGTCTTGGGTGAACTTAAATCACTCGCTACACTCAGGACACGTCTTAAATCCCTCGCTTCGCTCGTGATTTAAGTTTTTAACACCCTCACTACGCTCGGGAGTAAACCTCGAGTCCTTCGTTAAGCTCGCGATTTAAATCGTCACCCGCGACAGAAGACACTGCTTTATCCCCTTGGTTAATAATCTACTATTCAAAAGTGGGAGGGACAAATATGATGTCTGTAGTACCTACATAAATTCTCTATATAAACACACTTGCGGTAGACGATCTTACTTGCTATAATTTATTCGTGTAGAAGGCACACAGACTTGCTTCTTCGAAACAGACACTGTATTTTGTATAAATAATTACATGTTGGATCTAGCACAAACGCGGGCACTGTGGAATTAATATTAACTTAATGGTACGATTCCACCAAAATAGTGTGTGGTTCATTTGTACGCGCACTTCTGCAGTAGGTATCGCATTTAGCCTCCGTGTCTACCGGCAAGGCTGTGCGTAATTTTTGTTCACGTACCTACCTACATTTGTGCGCTATCATTTTCACTAAACTGAGTTCAGCAATGTGCATGCACAAACGTGTACACTGCTCACATGCAATGTGCACGCACAAAATTGCTCGTGTTTTACTTGAGTGAGTCGACCAGAGCGTACATTTTTGCCACACAGTGCCGCTTCTTGTTTAATAATAATAATATAATAATAATATTCCACAACTATCACACAACGCCATCTAGTCCCAAGCTAAGCAGAGCTTGTGTTATTATGGGTACTAGACAACTGGTAAACATACTTATATACATATTTTCTAAATACATAAATATTAAAGATAAATTACACCCAGACACAGAACAAATGTTGTTTAATTATGTTTTATAACATGTCATATATCACTGAATGTGCTCGTTAAAAATACAAAGAAGAAACTATATGACTGTCCCTTTAAATTAATTTTGAATTGATTTTATCACCTGAGGCCTTATCTCTCCTCACTGAGGTTCTTGACGCGATCCAGTTTAAGCTGTGGGAAAGAGCCAGAGCTATAGAAGTCGTCTAGCGCCATCTCTTTCCCACAGCCTAAAGACACACGCTTTAAGAGTTCATGGTAGGCCACCTGTTCTTTGCAACTTAGACGATTCTTTCAAAGAGTCGAATGCCCCATGGGCCGTTCGCTTTGGTCCGTTCGGACTAAAAGGGGATTTACATACTTTACGGCCCAAACCGAGTATACTCTGAGTACATGCGACTCTTGGCATGTTTCAAGCAACTTTTTCCATTTTGTCCTCCCCGTAGCTGTGACATAGTAACAGTCATGTCGCAAGTGCGTGTAGCTTATGACCACAAAGCCCAAACGTCTTACCCAAGCCTCGACATACGAAAGTTATTACTTACTTATACATACAAGAAGGCAAACGGACCGGTAATGTAACACATTACAGTTTTATGTGGCTCTAAAGGCTAGGTCAAGTCTGGTAGATTACGTCTAGGCGAAATTCAGGGCATAAGAATCGTCGGGTATTTCTTAAGCCTAGGTACTCTGGCCTAAAAATAAATATTAAATGCTTTTTAGATTTGCCTTAATGCTTTTAGAATGGTAGGTAGATTAGCTTTTTTTTTTAGTGGCTTCGCTCGTTGCAACTCGAAAATTCGACTCGCTGTCCGATCATGGACCATGCCCGGGTTGGCGCGTTGTGTTCCACGAGCGTCTCAAAGAGTGTCAGCATAATGACGGGGGGCGTCATTATGCTGACACTCTCTAGAGGGTCAAAGTCTGCCGGGGTCGCGAGGCTCACGAATTACCGTGACCCATTTCTGCTTTTCAAAAATCCACTTTAATTTATCGGGGAAATAAAGACTCGAATGTTATTGGTATGAAATGTCAGTGTCATTTGATGTAGACGAGCGTAAATGTATTAATTTTATAGGCACGGTAAAACATTAATGACTTGATGTATGCACCAAAATGTAATGTAGCTACAAAAACTTTTTGAAACTGACTTCTTAAAAACAAACAAAAATCTTTCAAATCAAATGTTGTTATTGGAAATCGGTAGGTAGCAAAAAAGTCAAAGAAATAAGAAACAGAGTCACCTAGTTTTTTGTTCTGTTTTAAAACTCGGTTTCATTTTGACCAAAAAGTTTTTATTTTACTCTCTTTATTGGGTACAGGCGTAATATTTTGTTGAGTGACTGCAAAAACGACAGCGTCTCCAGATCCCGACCTGGAGGCCTATCATGAACTCTTAAAGCGTGAGTCTTTAGGCTGTGGGAAAGAGATGGCGCTAGACGACTTGTATAGCTCTGTCTCTTTCCCACAGCCAAAACTGGATCGCGTTAAGAGCTCGTGGTAAGGCCTCTGATTAGCATAGAACCATCTGTGATGTATAAAAACCCATTTAAGTCACAGAAGGATTCTCAAAATTGGTCTACGTCATCGAAAATGCGGGGAACGTACATACTTATAAATATCGACAAATTGAGAAACACCTTTTTTCCAAATACCTATTATGTTAAAAAATTTAAGTGTACTATACGAATAAATAAGTAAGAAAAACGTAAAATAAACGTCGTTTATGCGGAAAAAGGAGACCCTTGCTATGCAGTGGCGTTACAGGCTACCGTTATGGTAACATAAAATTGTTCACGTGCGGTTCCACATTGCATTACTTCTAGTTCCCCGTAAAATACCTCACTTACACGAAACAAATCGTGCATTAAAAACATAAATTAATCAAAATGACGTGAAAACGAAATACCAGTTCAACAACAAAAACGTAAAACAATTTGCAAAATTAAAATGAAATTTCATGTTGTTTAAAATTAAGTTTATGAATTTTTACAATGTGCTTACACAATTTGAGCGCTTTTTGTTACACTTAGCCTTAATAAAATAATATAGGTTATGTTTAAGAAACCTTTTAGTTGAACGACTTTAACAAAATAAAGATTGTCGCGGACTAATGCTTATAAATTGGCATTCGTTCTCACGCACTGTTTTTAATAAGTTTTTCACGAAAAGAGAATCAATTCGAAGATCTAATCTTTTGTGTAGACGATGGTTTATGTTACTATTTAATTTCGTTGTACGCTTTTTATCTTATTGCTAATGGTTTTCTTTGCTAAAATGTACTTTTTATTTATTTAACGTTTGCAACCTAAAGAAAAGTTCAATGCCCCAACAGTTATAACCTTGAGGTCTTCAAGTCAAGAGTGAACAGGTTACTTCTAGGCAAGCGTGCTTCACCGTCGTCGACCACGTTCTCGCTTATCACCATGTTATGCGAGATAGTGGTCATTCGCGAAACTACAATGGTAGTTTAAAAAGGCTAAAATTTAAATGCGCATCAATAATTCTTTTTGTATACCAAATATACTGAATGTGCACCAAATCTAAAACTCGCTTTAGCAAGATTTCAGGGACACCCCGAAGTTCGGTTTGGTTAGGTTCCTTTAAACCTTGTACACAGAAATAGAAGCCCCGCGAAGCGGGGCTTCGTCGACCCTGCTTAGGTAGATTTTTTATTATTACACCTCGTTATGACATATTTTAATGAACATATTTTGGTGCACATTCAGTATATTTGGTGGAACACAGGCAAAATTAGGTAAATGAAATGGGAATAAATTGAAGTACTTTTAAATACCATCCGTTTAAAAATGAAATTCTTACGACTTGAAAAGTATAAACCCCTCCGTACGCCACGCGACGTAAGTCTCCGATAACTTACGACTTTGGTATTCTGACGACTATCACAATACAAATCCATAGAGGTTCGTACACAGGCACGCTTCAATGGATACCAAAGTCGTAAGGTATCGGAGACTTACCTCTTGACCTGCCTAGCCTTTCTAGATTTTTGTTAAAATTGGTTTCTAGTCTAACCAGATGCCGTTAAATACCTGTATTTAATTTAGTCTACCTGTACCTGTATTTAGTTTAGTATTTGCTATCATTTCAGAAAAAAAATCAATCGATTTCTCTGGGATTCCGTCATCAGATCTTGACCTGATGATCATGATAAGTAATTTCTTTCAAATAAAAAAAATAAAAAAAATTGGAAGTCTGAGAAATCGAGGAACTTAGAAAAAGTGTCCGAAAAATTGAAAACCTCCTCCTTTTTCCGAAGTCATTTAAAATACTCAATCTTTTAATTTTCATGTCAAAAATTTAAACTACGTGTCTCGTTAACAATTTGTATTTCCAAAATCAAATCTAAAATAACATGACAAGTAATAAATGGATCCATCTAAAGTGTCCGGAATCAAAGCAATGAGGGGGTATCATGTTCGGTTGAGGCACGTGTCGGGGAGCAGACACGTGGTTGATCGCAAACGACACGGTCACACGACACTTGGTTGCATCCTTAGCAAGCGCTAAAGCGGGGATTCAGTATAGTGCGCGCCACGAATCATGGCCAGCGGAAAATGAGTGCTACAATTTTAAGCTGTTGCATAGCTTTTATCGCGGGCTCAGAGCGCGGCGACCGAATCAAGAAATTCCCTAACGACAATAACCTCATCTAACGTCGTTTCAGTTCGGAGAATTCGGCAAGCATTAAAACATCCGTCATTAAGACAAATTACTTTTTCGTACTAGCTTCTTAGTGACATTACCTCATTTGTCCTTAATTGCTAAATTTTGCACCTAATAAACATACATTATTATTTCTAGTGTGTTTAAGATTTTCTATTAGTTGTATGTATTTCGTGAGTCATAAAGTTGGTGTGTTATACTCCGAGAAGCATTAACCGAAAAAATTAGATGTCACAGCTTTATTTAGACCAGCGACCCAGTTTAGGCTGTTGGAAAGAGACAGAGCTATACAAGTCGTCTAGCGCCATCTCTTTCCCACAGCCTAATCTGGATTGCGTTAAGCGTTCATGGTAGGCCACCAGATCTAGATACTAATGTCAAGTAGTAAGTATATGAAAACCCAATAAACGGGATTCTAATAGGCTGAATAGTGTTCTTTTTAGCGTGATAAAATGATCAAATGAATCCACACCCATGGCAAGGCAGAAGGTACTATCAGACTTGTGCTGACTAAAATCCACGGTGTCCTTCAATAAAGATTAAAAAAAAATGTAAAACTTGTATTGGATAATTAAACAAAAAAAAAAGACAAAGCATTATTTTCTGCATTATAATTGATCGAATCAAATCAAATCAAATTGTTTATTTCAACTAGGCCAATTACAGGCACTTTTGAATTGTCAAAAGACATAAAATAAAACTAGTACAAAAACAGTTATGGTGCTACAGTCCCAATCACATGACATAAAAACTGTGAAAGTACCGTAGGTGCTCATTCCAAAGCGTAGATCTCTATGGAGAAGAACGAGCAAGAAACTCTATGGACACTCTTTTTCAATCGCCAAAATTGTTACAAAACTTTGTTACATTGTTCATCGAACATTCGATCGAATCTTGCAAGTCTTCTTTCACAACGCAGAAGCTTAAGGAGTCACGAGGCGCGGTGAGGCACGGTTCCCCAATGCGCAAATGAGCTTTGGTGGAAACCGGCCCTCACCGTCGGCGATCGTTAAGCTGATTGGTGTCGCTTCAAGCATCATTAATTTTTGCCCCTGCATTTTATTTTTGCAGTTTCCCCTGTCGAAATAAGAGCAGGAACATTGCGTAAAATGTTAACTTTTTTAATGTATAACATTATCGCCACGCTTGTCGTGTTTGCAATTTAAACGAAGGACTGTTTTAAAATTAATGTTAATAGTGTCATGAAACCTTTAATTACATTTGTTTAAAAAAAGGAAAATAATTTTATTTATTTTTAAACTATACTCATGACGCGACGCTGCTCGCACATTTTATTAACGACTCCAAACCTTATAGTAGCCATACACCATCCTGCCTATCGACGATCGATTTGACGCTTGCAATTGTTTCAAATTGCAATTGTTAAAATGCCAATTTGATGGCATGACATGCCAATTTGATAGGTCATCAAATCGATTTGACACAACGTCAAATCGGCAGCAGTGATGCATTTGGCTATTATTCGGTGACGACAGCTAAAATTTTATAAATTTGTAGCTATCGGTCACCGAATAATTGCTAGATCTAGCTGTAAAGTTGCTAAGTTGGCATCGCTGCTGCAGATTTGACGTTGTGTCAAATCGATCGTACGATAGGCAGTATGGTGTATGGTGTATGGTGTATATGGACGAACTGCCAATTTGAAACAATTGCAAGCGTCAAATCGATCGTTCGATTGGCAGGATGGTGTATGGCTACTTACAAAACTAGAATTATTAACAAAGCCATCTTTGACCTCTTTGCCCTGTCAAAGTTCAATAATATTTTTTTTTTTGACTTTAGACCTACTATTATATAGATTTCGTTAGTCAAGTTTCTTCACGACGTTTTCTTGGACTGATGCATGTAAAGTACATTTTTAATATGCATTGAAAAACACAACGGTGCTTGCCCGTGTTAAGCTCACTACTTCGTATATGAGAGGCCTGGTGTTAATGAAACATGCATGCCCAATTAATAACAATGTCATCCCACGATGCCCATCCACAAAAAGCCTCACGGACAATTCTTACTCCACATAAAACTACTTTTATTCGTACACCATTAATTACGCCGGTGCTATTGTTAATAACGTCACAACACGTTATTGCTATAAAAAGTTTACATCCAACAATTTGTCGAGCAAACAAAGAATGGTATGCGTAAATTGGAGTACAGAGTGCAGTACAAAGGAAAACAAGTTCTGTTTTACATACCTGCCTCGCCATGCGTTCTTTTAAATAAAAATAATGTTGTTCATGTATTCCTGGTAGCTGCTGTACATGTACATGTACGTGGTGTTTATTTACCTGTCATATAAAAGCCCAATTATATTTCGTTCGACGAAATTCAAAATCTTGAATATTCGAGTACTTTTCTCTCCTTTATTAAGCTTTGTAGTAGTCTACGGAATTATTTTTTCTTAGATTCTAATGAATTGCCTATTTTGAAAATTATGATGAATTGTTAAAAGGTTGATACATTTGTGTTTTTTTATTGATCACTCTTCACCAAGTTTTGCCTCTGATTGTACAGACGCCAGCACATCAACCTACCTCAATCTGTCAAATTTCTTTAATAGATATTCAACCTTATCACAATAGTTGAAGGTTAATGTTCGATTGGTAAAATTTGAAAGATTCGGGTAAGTTGACCTGCTGTTGTCTGTACCTCTACCTAACATGAATAAAAACTGGTCACACTTTGTCACCAATCAAATCGCCTTCCACTGCCATACCTAAAAATCCGGCATCAATTTTGCCATATTTCTTGAATTTTCAATATTTTCCAATATTCCGTACGTAGCCTGAGTCCAATCGGTTGTTTTTCTTTGCCTCTAGTGCTTGTTTTTTATCGTACGACGACGGAGAGTGCAGATGGCTCCAAGCCAGTTCAGCGTGACCACGATCGCAGTTTTCAATATTCCGAGAGATAGATTCTAAAAGTTATTTTGATTCAATAGTTGGCTGAGAATACTACCTTGCAGTATCCCTTCAAGAAAATGCTACGTAATTTACTCTTGCGTGTGTCATGCAAGGGTACATCCACCCACGCTATTATTACGAATTCGGAAAGACTGTCTGCATGTCTGTAAGTGTTTATTTTTTCACTTTTTCACGACATGGGATGCTTTTATAAAGAAGTAGGTGGTCGGTACGGCTTTATATTTTTCGGTGTAGGAAAAATAAGACAGATACTATTACCAGCCGGTTCAGGCATATAGGTATTATTACATTTAACACTGGTAGTGCCCTCCTGGGATAATTTCTGACCTACGCATGGTCAAACCCCGCAGGTAAATGATACTGCCAAAAAGGGATGAGGTATTAGTGGTCACTTTTGCCCTAAAACAACACACTGTGTATACGTTTGATAAGCGAGATCCCATGAGAATGACCCAGCGAACTTCTGTAGGGTCGGTCAAATGTCTAACGTAGCACATTTTGACATTTTTGTGTTGTTGCTACGGGCGCTGCGAGATATTATCAGAGTAACTGTAGGAAAAAATAAATTGACTCAAAATATAGACGTTAAAGAGGCTTTAGAGGTTAAATAGTTTTATTCAAAATGGATTATGAAAAAGGCCCGGCCAGGTGTAAAAATTCTTTTTAAATTCTGCGTTAAGTTGTAAATAAAATTGTTATGAAATATTTCACAAAGTGCTTTTCCATTTCACGTTAAGTTTTTCACTCCACTTCTGGGTGAGAGGACTCATTTGATGAAATCTACACGCTAAAAATAACCCTTCTCTCAAAATTCAGAATTATGTATTAATAAACCACTAAAATCAATTGTGTCTCATACATCTGTCACTTAGGAGTTTAACATAACGTCGTTTATAACACTAAAGCCCAACCCAGTAGGTCACACAGTCTAGAGGACATTAATCGCTAACCATGGAAGGCTAAAAGTCGTAAATGCTACTATTTGGCAGGGTGACCACGAAAAAAGTAATACAATCAAGAATTTATACGTCTTTACGAACGACATTCGGAGTCTTCTAGATATAAATTCGGTATAGTGACCAATCTGGACAAATTAAGTAAGGAATGTAGTGTTTGCTGGAATTATTTGGCATTAGCTGTTGCTTGGCAGAGAATCAAAGATTTTTTGCTATTGGAATGAATTGGATTAATTTCGTAACAGTTTTTTATTGCTTTTTGAAGAGATAAATCAGAAATGTATGTACTTATCTGAATTTTTATTTCAGACTAGCTTCCGCCCGCGGCTTCGCCCGCGTGGTGTTTTGATAGCCTATGTTCTTTCTCAGGGTCTAAAGATTGTCTGTGCCAAATTTCATCAAAATCGGTTGAGAGGTTTAAGCGGGAAAGCGTAACAGACAGACAGACAGAGTTACTTTCGCATTTATAATATTAGTTTGGATATTATGATAAGCCATAAGAATACGATACGTTCCTTTTTTTGTTGCTTCTCACTATCATTCTTTGTATTTTTTTAACACCGGAATATTTTTCTTGCTCTTCACCAAATTACTTGGAGTTAGTTAAGAGTATAATATAACACTTATAACACGTATATTCTTCTTACGTTTTTTAAGTCAGCCATTACGTTATCAAAGGATTAAGTCGCCTTGTGCTTTCATATTATCATCGCTTGCAATATTCGTCTTTTCTTTGGATTTCTTCTCCATGTTTTTACTTTTCCACTACTTATCTATCAGCAATAATCAACATTCGCAACACTTTCAATATATGTAGTTGTTTTGATGTCATTATCACTTCTTTTCCGCTTACTTCGAGGATCGATATTTTACTTGAATTAATTTATTTGGCTTTAAACAAGGAACAGTTTACTTGCCAGCCTGCCAACCGTCTTAATGACAGCTCAACCCCAACTTGTCGTTTGTTCTCAGTAGCCAGAAGTAGGAAACCAGATCCCGGTGTCAATTGGGCACGTTTCCAATCTTGATAATTGTCTAACAGGAACAAACCATTATAGGTTTGATCGTCTTATCAACACCGAAGTTTGGAGCGAGCGATCAGTGACACCATTTGCTCGGATGTCATCTGCCTTTTCTCAGATTAGCTCTGATCGATTTCCTGATAGTTTTACCGTTTCCTTCAGCAGGTCACTTTTAGACGAAAGGTGTACGTGATTGAGTACCATAATGTAACCTACTGAATCTTTAGTAGGGACCTTGATTTGGACTGGATTACGTTTTCAGCCATTGACGCAACTAAGGGGTGACATTTTTTTAAAATTGTGATTAGCTGATTCAAAAGTGATTCAGCGATAGCAGATGCAAAAAAAAAAAACTAATCTGGATCTAGACAAATGTGCAGACATTAATATGGATCGATTTTCTTTTTAATAATTACGTACTGCCAAAATGATTAAGCCAACTCAGTTAGTAATTGTCTCGGTTTTTTTCAAGTATTACATTTCTATAAAGAAAAAAGTGTAAAAAGCAAGCTAAGTTTCTACTCAAAGGTGGCCGCAGAAAAATAGTAAACACAACCACTCCAAAAACATTATCATGTATTATTCAGAACTCGTGAAGTAGATACTCCTAGCAGCGGTTACAAAGTGGTATTGTATGGTAAGATCCGTGAACATTAGCAATTATTGTTAACACAGCTCGGCTAATGAGTTCCAGTATTGTGTCCCTTGAGGTACACTAAGTTTCATTCCGAATACAAGGCTTTTCACTGCAGTATTACAGTTTCATAGTTCCATCTCTTGAGACGGGATTTTGCTTTAAGTCTGAGACCAGCTTGGACTTAAAGGTTTCGCACTCAAGGTTTCCAAACTACATACGTGTTTCATCTTGGCTTTCTGTATTGGCTTTGATACGAAAGGTATTTTGTGTTGTACTTACTACTGAACTTTTTACCAGACTGCGCCAGGAGGGTTATGTTTTTCGAGGGTATGTATGTAAGTATGTTTCTTTGGCACGCTCTGCAGCCTAAACGGCTTGATGGATTTTAACATGAGAGGTGTCGTTAGATTCTTCTTAAACGTGAGAGTGTCACTGGGTACATAAAACTGGCCAAGTGCGAGTCGAGCTCACGTGCAAAGGGTTCCGAACTAAAAATATTTTTTTAAATCTCTCACATTCTACCAAGATCAAATTAAAGGATTTTAAAAATGGTTTACCAAAATATATATAACTTTTAAGTTTCAATTTAATTTGGACAGATAAATGCTAACAAAAACTAAAAATAGTAAAATAAGATAAATGTTTAAAAAAACAAAAAACCCGACTGCGTAAAAAAACTAAAAAGAAAGAAACAAGCCCAGTAGTTTAGAATAAATTCACTCATTCACACTCACAGTCGGGGCCCCTTGGGAAGATTTGATTGCTATAATTTGAATGGGCCCCGACTGTGAGTGTGAATGAGTGAATTCTAAACTACTGGGCTTGTTTCTTTCTTTTTAGTTTTTTTACGCAGTCGGGTTTTTCGTTTTTTACTGAAAATTTTCAATTATTTCTTACGTTGGTCCTTTTTTTTATTTAAAGATAAATTTGCGTTTGACCACTATCACGCCTGATGGTAAGCGAAGATGTGGTCGACGATGAAGCACGCTTGCCTAGAAGTAATCTGTTCACTCTTGACTTGAAGACCCCAAGGTTATAGCTGTCGGGTAATACAGATGCAGGGAATTCTAACGAGATTGTTCAGTTTCCACACTTTTTAAAGCATTCCCCCCGCTAGGAATGCCTCTGTATCGTGTATTATAATAGAAAACTACAGAGGCATCCCCACAATGCACAAAAGAAACAACACTCTACTGCATTAAACATAAGAACTTATTCTCTACAACATGTTATTTACATAAGAACTTTATTCTCTACATAGTGTTGCGGACACAAGAAAATGAGGTACTCTGTCAAACTAAACCCGTTTAACACGACGACAACACTCTCACAGCGCAGGTCTTAATGACCAAACACGGTTAAATATTTAAAAATTCAACAGTTTGACATAAAAAAATACGTGCACTTTAAAAGAACTTAGGTGGATTGGAAATAATTTTGTGATTTCTAGGAAGAAGAATCAAGTATTTGAATGAAATTGTGATCTAGAATTCGTGTGCGCGATAATAACGCCGACCAGTGACTAAATTATTGGGAGATATCTGGCAATTCTTGCCAACTATCAAAGATATTTTTTGTTAAACATTTTCGGCTCGTTCTTCGTTAAAATTTAAATAAAACTTCAAAAGGTGCTGGTGCATATTATAAACTAGCTTTTGCCAGCGGCTTCACCCGCTACAACTCGAAAATTATCCCACGGGAACATAAAATCGGGATAAAACTATCCTGTGTTAATCCAGGTTATAAACTATCTGTGTACCAAATTTTAGCCAAATCCGTTCAGTTGTCTTTACGTGAAAGAGTAACAAACATACCTACATATACATACACATACATACATCCTCACAAACTTTCGCATTTATAATATTAGTAGGACTTGACACACAGTACACTCCGCCCTGCTCGTTCGCTGAATAATTACAGCCGCACATGCATCTTCCGGGTTAAGACGCACTTGTCGAGGTTGGTCTGTGGATGGGTCACCATCTATAATAGCGTGCCTCGGAAAGCACGTAAAGCCGTTGGTCCCGGCTGTCATTTGTAGATCTTTGAAAGTCGTTACTGTTAGTCAGAAGCTCTAAAATCTGACAACCAGTCTAACCATGGGGTATCGTATTACCCAGTTACACAGCGTTGTGCTGGAGGTCCGATGGGCAGTCGCTCCATGTAAAATACTGATATTCAGCTGGACCTCAACATAGTTGGTAAAAGGCTAGGCAGATGATGATGAAGTACATTCCGCGGCGCGTCCCATAATTCACATCTTTTCGTTTTCTTTTTATTAGCCCTTTTTTGAACTATGAGCTATCGTCAACCTATTAGTTTAACTTATTAATTGAAAAGGAAACAGGATTATTGCGACACCTACGGCTTTATCTTACGTTAATGTTCAAATCTTATAAAACAGTGCCATAATTCTTCATGTGTCAGTTAAGTTTTATAAAAACCTCAAAAATTCAGTATTATTCTAGGACAAAGATTTCTGAGAAATCTCCTTTCATGTAATAATCATTTCAAAAGGTACTGGCCATTTATTCTTCTGATCCCGACATTTCGGGTATTAGACGAGCTACGTGATTTCATATCGGTATTTAATTTTATTGTGATTATTTTCATTTACGAGAAAATTGAATTTATTCGGGTCTTAAAAGAGATTTCACTTGACATTGCTGATGCGATTTTTTTTTCTGACAATACTTTTATCGTTTTTTATCCGACTTAAAAGAAAAGTTGAAGTAAAAGTAAGTTGGTAAAAAAAATAGGTTGAAAGACTGGCAGTAGCTAAAAAGAACGTTGGAAGAGCAACAGTCAGATGGTGAGACGACTTACAGAAAATCACATGGCTGTCAGACTCAATTAAATAGTGAATTATGGCATAAAAGGAGGAAAACAGTAATGGGACAAGACTGTCATTATGATCATCATACATCATCATCTTCCTACCCCTGTCCCATTTTACTTATAACGGGGCCCCTCTATAGAGGGCCAAAGCCTGCCGGGGTCGCGGGACTAACGAATTACCGTGACCCCGGAACGTAAAGGGCTATTGAAAGACACCGTGGATTTTAGTCAGTACGAGTCATGACAGTATCCCGCTCTGCCCTGGGGAAGACTCATTTGATGACTTTACCACGCTAAAAAAACTATTTACTTGGGATCATTCATATTATTCCTCACACAATTCATACATAATTTTCTTTGGCCTTCCTTTTCTTCTCCATCCATCAACATTGTTAATCGCATATTTATTGCTATGAATGAATAATGGCGCAATAGTATGTACAAAAAGCGGTGAGCGCATGTAAGTAGTAGTTATTTTTGTGCCCTTTGTACAATAAATGACCAATGCGGTTTATTTTGCCAAAATATTCGCCATCTAAATCATCATAAAAGTTTTAAATTATTGCGGAACCATCGATACAATCAAATTAAATTCACGATACTGCAGTTTTGCACGCTCCAATACATTCATTCATCAGAGGCAGGCCGGATCGAAAATGGTAGGTACCTTTATTGCTTTATGAAAAAAGAAAATATCTACGTTTGTCGTACGGATACACTTTTCTTTATTAAATCATGTGGTACAACACGCAGGTATAATTTTTTTTACACTATTCAAACAGTTTTATTTAGCTTCAGATATTTATATTTAGTGTTAATATTTATTTATTTAAAAACTTGTGATCGATTTTTAAATCAATTCCACTCATCTGATTCTTTTGAAACTTGGCATACATATGAGTTTTCCATGACAATACATCATGAACTAGAAATAAAACATGTTTTTTTTTAATACCGTGTAACTTAGATAATTTTTTACCATTTTTATTTCGAGGGATAATTGCTTTTGTTCATTATATTAAAATTGTTTCCTTCCTAAATACGTCCCTGTATTTATTGTTTTGTATTGTGTATTTAAATTCATGCAAGCTTTGATTTTGTGTGATGGAAATAACATTTGACTTGTAATATACCTATTTGTTTACCATTCCAATATATTTAAGTTGTGGTTTTGCAAATGTTAGCTCACTTTTTTAGTTCAATTTGTAGCACAATGCCTTTAAATTTCTAGTACTGGAAACTGTGAGTAGTGGAATACCAACTGTGCCTGCTGGGGTCAAAGGACTATCATGAAATGGCACCGCGCCTCTGGAATGCTATTTTACAAGCTTTTATTTAGTTTCACCATTACGACGTTTTTAAACCAGGCTTGTTCCAGTGAGTGAACGAGATGGTGGTGCTAGACGACTTGAATAGCTCTGTCACTTTCACTCGCCTAATACCCCCCCTGTCCCGTTGTCTGTAACAAAACCTTGTAAGTTAAAGATCCACTTTCCGGTATTCGATTGAGCTGAAAATTTGCACGATAATTATGTATATAGTGTGACAATGCAATATTATGATGACATTTTTTTTTTTTTAGGTGGTAAAATCATCAAATGAGTTCTCCCGCCCTGGATGGGGCGGAAGGGACTGTCAGACTCTTACTGACTAAAATCCACCCATGTTCCTTCGGATGCCCTTTACGTTCCGGGGCCACGGTATCCTGGGTTAAGAAAAAACCCGCGACCCCAGCAGGCATTTGGCGCGAAACACGACGCGCCACCGACCCGGGCTTGGTCCTTGGTCGGACGGCGAGCTACCCATTACTCACCGTCCGCAAGCCCGCTCCGCCGCTGTGCCCTCTGCTATTCAGAGGGACACGCGTTGGAGCGTCCACCTGACAGGCTATTCGCATACGAGCAAAGAGACCCCGTATGCACACAGTGCCTAAGGAAGAGTTTTTGCCCGCATCCCAGGGTGCACCGGTCCTAAAAACTGGTCTTCCCCCCGGACGTATCCGAGAGGGAAACTCCAGTCCACGGGCGCACGTGGAGGTTTCCTGTCTTAGCACCCCAATATTATGATGACATATTATGGAGCTGATTTGACGATTAAGCTGGAAGGTGGCCATAGGAGTTATGTAATGAAAGGCCGTAAATCCATCGAGTTTAGATTTGAATGATTCATTTTGACGAGTAATTTGTCTATCGTAAGGTTTTTTAAAACATTAAGTGCTTTTTTATAGAACATTGTTTTTTAAATGGCTATAACTTGTTTAAGTTTTAACCGGCCACATTCCTAATGGAAAATTCCAGTGAAAAAATAAAATTCTCTGTATTTTAAACATAAATTGAAAACATAGGTATTCAATATCGAACATTGAAGGTAATTTTATTAGGTTCACCTTTCAGATGTGACCTTTGGGCGTGGGGTGGCAATTGAAATAGATTAATTATTGTCATACAATATTATATGTACGACGTACGGGAGCTGGAATTCGTATATTGAAATGAAAGGCTGTATGTTGAAAGAAGAATTTGGTTTTCAGGCTACATATACAACATGTAACGTAATTAACGCACACCCTCAGACACCCCAATTAGAATATTGTGTTATAATCATAATACTTATATTGAATTTTTAATTTAACATGTAAATGCATTGTTATTAACTAAATTAGTTATTTTGCAGTAAGGTTTATTTTTCTTTATTTTGTATTGAATGACGGAATTTGTATTAATACAAATAAAATTGCACTTTTAAGTCTTGATGCCTTGATTTACGGTCTATCTTAGTTTGTTTTCACTGTACAGGGGTAATGTGACTACAATTTCCGTAGTTTTAATTATTTTTGATAAAAAATTACCTTTAATAAATTGATAGAATTCGATTTAGTAAACGATTCTGAACAAACTAATTTCAGGATGTGCGTTAATTATGTTACATGTTGTATAGTGGGTTTGAGCCAGGCGCATTTCTTTATTTAATTTATTTCATCACCACTGCTCTCAAAACGGTGAAACAAACATTGCAAGGAAACCGGCATGTCCTAGAACTAAAAATTCAAAGACGTTTTTGTGTCATCAACCTACCTGCACAGGAACCGCGTGGTGGATTATGGCCCACTCCCTCTCACAGAAAGGTAACGATAGCTTTGAAGTAATGTAGGTCACTCAGGTTAGTGTATAAAAAAATATTTGCAAAACAGCGAGGGACAGAAAATTCCCTCAAACATTGTTTATCGCTTTGAAGTGAGACAAAAATACCCTAACACGAGAAGTTTTATGCAAAGTTATGTTTGCAAACTCGATAATCGAGTTATGCATGAGGCTCTTGATCACAAATCCTTATTCATAAGGGATTCTCAAAAAAGGAATTGTTACCGTTTAAACACTCGGTTCTCACTCAACTCCTTACGATTTCCGCAAAAGATGAAATAAAAGGTATTTTTGTGAGAGTAAAAATATATGTCACGATTGTTTGCTCTTGATGAAAGAATAATGGTGGGTTTGTTGCCATGGTAACGAAGAGGGTTTGTTTGTAACTAAAGATTACAGAAAAAGATTTCGGTTTTTAGGGTTCCGTAGTCAACAAGGAACCCTTATAGTTTCGCCATGTCCGTCCGTCCGTCCGTCCGTCTGTCCGCAGTTTAGCTCAGAGACGCACAGTACTAGAGAGTTGTAATTTGGTGTAAATATACGGATTTGTTGTGCCGAAAAAGTGGTGAAATAAAATCTCGTAAAATATTTATTTTTAGGGTACCTCCTGTACACGTAAAGAGGGGATGTTTTTTTTTTTCTCGCGTACCCCTTAGTGTGGGGTATCATTAAATAGGTCTTTAAAAAATATTGATAGTTTCCAGTAACAATTTTTTGATAAAAAAATTCGTTTGTGAAATATTAAGCTTTAAAGTGCTAAATTTTGCTCGACTCGTGTGTCCCCCCCCTCTACCAGCTAAACGGTTATGTTTGGGGGTGTGAAAAAATTCACAATAGTAGTATATATAACGAAGTTTAAAAGAAAATTATCATGACTAAGTAGGCTTTACATCTTTACGAGTAATAGTCGACCAACTTATAAAATGTACTTGGATAACATATTTTCCTAAACAAAATGTATCGGAGAACATGTTCTTCAACTGCAAATGTAAGTTTGTCAACTTTATTTTTACAGCTTTAATAGGTATGTTTTTACGGTATGTTTTTTGGGGATAGGTAGGTTTTTATCGTCAACTATTTTTAACTTACTTCAGAAAAAGGGGGAGGTTCTAAATTCGTCGTAATCTTTTTTAGGGTTCCGTAGTCAACAAGGAACCCTTATAGTTTCGCCATGTCCGTCCGTCCGTCCGTCCGTCCGTCCGTCCGTCCGTCTGTCCGCAGTTTAGCTCAGAGACGCACAGTACTAGAGAGCTGTAATTTGGTGTTAATATATGGATTTGTTGTGCCGAAAAAGTGGTAAAATAAAATCTCGTAAAATATTTTTTTTTAGGGTATCTCCTGTACACGTAAAGTGGGGATGTTATTTTTTTTTTCTCGCGTACCCCATAGTGTGGGGTATCATTAAATAGGTCTTTAAAAAATATTGACAGTTTCCATTAACAATTTTTTGATAAAAAAATTGGATTGTGAAATATTAAGCTTTAAAGTGCTAAATTTTGCTCGACTCGAGTGTCCCCCCCCTCTACCAGCTAAGCGGTTACGTGTGGGGGTATGAAAAAATTCACAATAGTAGTATATATAACGAAGTTTAAAAAAAAATTGTCATGACTTAGTAGGCTTTACAACTTTACGAGTAATAGTCGACCAACTTATAAAATGTACTTGGATAATATTTTTCTTAAACAAAATGTATCGGAGAACATGTTATTCAACTGCAAATGTAAGTTTGTCAACTTTATTTTTACAGCTTTAATAGGTATGTTTTACGGTATGTTTTTTGGGGATAGGTAGGTTTTTATCGTCAACTATTTTTAACTAACTTCAAAAAAAAAGGTTCTAAATTCGTCGTAATCTTTTTTTTAAATGTATTTTGCCCGATTTCTCAAAGACTCCTGGACCGATTTTGAAAATTATTCTTTTTAACCGACGAAAAAAAAAGGAGGAGGTTCTCAATTCGACATGTATATTTTTTTTTTTTTTTTTTTTTTTATGTATGACCACGCATAACTTTTCCTAACGTGGTCCGATTTCAAAAATTCTTTTTTTGTTAGAAAGAGTATATCTCAAAGTTGGTCCCATTTCAATTTCAAAACTAAAATCGGCCTCTAAGGGTAGAAAAAAAGGAATTAATTGTCAATCTTCCTACAGAATTTTCAATTATGAACCGATTCTGTTGAAATAAAGTTAACAATTGTAGTTCTGAGGACATATTATATAGCAGAGATGTGGAGAACATAACATGATGGCGTCACCATCATCAGATCAACTCCAGATCCCTGTTATTTTGTGAAGTCAGTCCCAAGAGATCGTTAACAGTTAACAACAGCTATATCGTGTTTGGGCTCGTTTCACTCAGCTTGATGAGAACTTTAGACCTAGCTGAGGTATCATTGCCATCGAGGGTCTGAGAATGGTGACGGATAGCAGGGGCAAGAGGTCCTCAACAGATAACAGCACCTTTATCGTGTTTGGGCTCATTTCACTAGTCTTGATGAAAACTTTATACCTAGCTGGGGTATAATTGTCATCGAGGGTCTGAGGATGGTGACAGAGGGCAGTAGCAAGAGATCCTTAACAGTTAACAGCAACTATATCATATTTGGGCTCATTTCACTCATATTGATGAGAACTTTAGACGTAGCTGGGGTATGACAGTCGTTGAGAGTTTTTAGTTACAGAAATTGACACGAGATAGGAAACTCAAAAGTAAAAAATAAGTCCTTTTTAAAAAAAAAATCAAACCGACGAAACATCGAACTGAAAAGCAAAAAATAAATTTTGAGGCGGCGCCAAAGAAACAATCAATGAATAGTTACGACGAGCTATTCAACCACGACAACCTATACAACGAGCTATTCTGCTCTTCGTATAGTTAATTTATATGTTTGTTTGTTTGGCGCCGCCTCAAAATTTATTTTTTGCTTTTCAGTTCGATGTTTCGTCGGTTTGATTTTTTTTTTAAAAAGGACTTATTAAAATTAAATTCAGCGAATCAGTTTAGTTAGTTCGCATAAGTATTTTGATGGGCAACTACGGAACCCTACACTGTGCGTGGCCCGACACGCACTTGGCCGGTTTTTTATGTATTTTCTCCGATTTCTCAAGGACTCCTGGACCGATTTTGAAAATTCTTCTTTTTAAAATTAAATTCAGCGAATCAGTTTAGTTAATTCGCATAAGTATTTTGATGGGCAACTACGGAACCCTACACTGTGCGTGGCCCGACACGCACTTGGCCGGTTTTTTTATACTATCTTGTAGAAAATTAGGAAACGTACACGTTTTTCTTTCATTTATTTTAGAAGATCACCTGGCCTGACCTGATCACTGTTCTTGTTAAGCTTGACCAATAAAGTTATCATTACATTTCTCCAAAAATCTGTATTTGTCCTGCAGCCCTAACATGACTTTCGAGTTTTTGTGACGTAAAGAGGAACTTTAATTTTAATTTGATGGAATAAATTAGTTCCTTGTTCGTACACTAAAGGGCTTTTTCAAGTCTCATCTCTGTTTATTGATTTTTTTATAAAATTTATTTATGAAGAATATTGACGACTTCGTAGCAATGTTTGGTCACTGTTCGTTGTTCAGTTTTCACAAGTGAATGCTCAAGTCTATCATCACCTTTAAAGACAAGCGCCTACCAGTAATAAGCATTAATTCACATTGATATCACTTCTTACAATCTTTATTAGTTTGCCAAAACGAGATAGCTGAAGTAATTAAGTTTTTTTGGCAAGGAAAGTGCTGTTATCTTCAAATTGGAACTGTGCCTAGTACCTACTAAAGAAGAAAGACCCAATTCTTATTATTCGACTATCAGATTTAATCTTTTTGAAATTGTGGACAGTTACTGGTACATTTAACCTAAAAGAAATAGGCAAAAACGTGACTACAACAGTAAAAGGAAATTAGATTTCAGTACAAAATCCTAGGATAATGTACAATTACGACATTGAAGACAAACATGCTATTTCTGTTTACGAAAGAGAATATGATGTAAGAGAGCTTAGAGAAGAAAATAAGCTTATAAGTGGAACAAAATATTGTTAAACATCTGAAGAAAAAACCGGGTTGACGATACTAATAGGGTTTCACTAAAAACCCTTTAACGTTTAACCCGATAAATATTCGTGAAAAACGGAACGAAGGGGCATTACGAACGCTAGATGTAAAAATAAATCGTAATTTCAAAATAATAATTTTTGAATCAGTAACATAACTCTTGGATTTTAATAAAAACTGGAGTAGGAACTAGAAGTCAGTCTATCTGCTTTTATTTTAAACCAGAAGCTTCTGTTTTTTAAGGCCAGTCAAACCATGCATTGCCTCGCCCACGATATTCACTTGTTAGTCAAACTTGCGGTCTCCTAATTTTCAAAGGCATGCAAAAGTCAGTCATGTTCAACGTCTTCTTTTTTTGTACTTGGTGGTATCATCCAATGAGTCCGCCTACTTATGGCAGGACGAGAGGGACTGTCAGACTTGTATTGACTAAATATTTGCCCTTTATGTTCCGGAGCCACGGCAGGCTTTGGCCCTCTAAGGCTCCCGTTAGATTACTGATAGCTCTTTGAGCCGCGCGGGAACACGACGCGCCGTCGTCGACCCGTTCCATTATTGGACGGGGCGTTACCCATTACTTGCCGCTGCATGCTTACGCGTATGGTGGCCGAAAATCGCCTTCGAACATGGACGGAAGTCTGTAGACGATAAGATGATTACCTAATCTTAGACAAATCTCGGCAAACAACTACTCCATTAGCTGATGTATTTTACATCTGTTAGCCTTGAATTTACAGAAGAACTAAAAAAATATCAAAAAATCAAAACATAGTAAACACATAAAGTTTTTACTTTTCGCTTTCGTCTTGCGTCCGTGCTAGCCCCACACACCAAGTGCCAGCAATGCGTGACCCAGAGCCGTCACAGATAATTGTAATGCCTCCTTTTCACGAAACTCTTTAAACTTCATCCATTTTCTAATTAAGTAGTCCTTTGTGATTTAATCGCCTTTCATTAGAACCCATTATACATTTGTCTTTTTTAAATTATTTTTTAATTAGAACCTTTTCTGTTTTTTTTTTTTGTTTAACTTAGGCTTTCAATTTATTAAGGTAAAGACTAATCGTAGCTTTAGCGCTGAAGCAGCTCTTGAGTCTTATAGAGAATACCACTACAGTCACATTTACACTAGGAAATTTGACGAAACGTCTTTTTCACGATTCCTTTGCTACTTTTTGCTGGCACATTTTTTTTTTTTTTTTAAGAAGTGTCCACGGCGTTAATTGCCCCTTCTTCTCCATAGCGATCTATGCATTGGAATGGGCACCTACAGGACTTTCAGTTATTATGTCTTGTGACTGGGACTGCAGCACCAAAATTAGTACTTTTTATTTTATAATACCTAGTACTTTTGGTTATACTACAGTGCCTGAAATAGGCTTTGTATCACGTCTGAAATAAGGTATCGTCTTTTAAAAATTACATCCGTGAAAAAACACGATCCGTTAGAACACGATTCCATAACCTAAGTGTTCATCTGAGCCCCTGAAGTCTTGAAAAAGTCGTAAATGTGTTATTTCTAAGAACATCTAATTTTCTCAATCGTCATAACACGACACCCTCATGATACGACATTTATTTACTCACACAGCCTTCGTAAATCAAAGATAGAACAAGTAAAATAAAAATAATGGCAATAAACTCCATTTCCGATCAAGTCTTACAATAAAGACCATTTTCCTTTACCCCGCAACTGCTTCAGGATTTTATAGGCACTTGGCAAAACATTCCAACACGAAAGTAAATTATTTGTGAGAAAAAAATCGTGTACAACAAATATAAGACAAACGGAACGACATGTAGAACATATAGTTGGGTTAAGGTAATAACACACTGACCTAAGTGTGATACAGTACTCCTGTTTGATCTATTACAAGTGTAGAAGTGTTGTTTGAGTGTGTACAATTGAAAGAATAGGGGTCGTTATTTATATCTCAGGTGTGAGAGTTTTCATAGCCGTGTATACGTATGAAAAAGTCGGTCCGGCTACATTTACTACTAAATCTTATAATTTCTTTATCATTTTGTTTGAACGTACTAATTCTGAGATAAGCTCGTTTACAAATTCGGATTTGAAAATTTATTTTCATATCCCATTTCGTAGCTCAATTTAGGAAGGTTTTATTGCAAATCACACTCTTAGAAGACGAGGTACAGGTGAAACTGCGGGGTTAGGATTATAAGGTCGTTATTAGGTATATCATTATTTTCTTAAATATCCGTTATGTCTGATAAATTTCTTGTACCATTAGACTAGAAAATAAATTAAGTTTTAGACCTTTAAGAAAACCGTAATTTCGATTTTTTAGGTACAGATAGTTTTCGTCATGATACTCTATGAATTTATTTAAATATTAGCAGACGAAATCTGACAAAAAGTATGTTTGAGCGTAAAATGTTTCTTATTTCATTTATAACAAAGTTGACCACAGAGAGGAAAGGTTTATTATTATTATTAATCCTAGAGGATCCAAATTCTTCAGTTAGAACTGAAGAATTTGGATACTAGGAACAAGGGATAAAAGTTTAATAATTTAAACTTTTCCCGATGTGATAGGAAATCCCACTGAGCAAACGTCAAATCAGTAAATGGATTAGGTATGTATAAAAATAAAACCGTAAAGCGAAATCTTAACAAGAAGTTAAGAATGGAATAAAGAATTCAACCTTGTGAGCATGACTTGTAATTAGCTACGTTGGTAAGAGCATCTGGTGTAACGAATCAGAATGTCACAGGTCTTAATCTTGCTAGCAATCGACTTTTTCTTTCCACAAAAAAGTACCACAAAAAGCAAAACAAGAATGGTAGACGTCATTTATTACAACATTGATTTGACTGTAATTCCAACATCTTGGTGTAGTTTGTTGACACTCCTACAAAAGATTTCCACAACGAATTTTCTTTACAGAAAAAAAAGAACATAGCAATAAACAGCCCTCAACCATTCGATCCAATCGTTTCCACTCATTCACAAGCAATGTAGAACTACCCTAATCCCTCTCACATACCAAGAATGCCTCCTCAGATGTTCGAAACACATGCCCTATAAAAGTATTCGGCGAGCCTGTCACAGAATCAATGCGAGCCTTGTAACTGATATATGGCTCACGTTTGAAGTAAATATTTTAGTTTCCCTGGCTTTCTTTTGTGTAAGCTCTCTTAAATTTATAGCCTCGAAAGATCTAGAGTGTTCCCACAGTCTGTCAGTGACGTTTACACCTGAATTATTACTGGAAGGTCGGATTTGTGTGCCTTTATTTAGATTCCTTCGTGTTGATTGCTTGTCAAGCGTTTCTCAATTTTGAACGAATTAATCAATGAATCGAAGATATTTTAATGAGATTCCCTTTGAATACGAGTAGTAACTATGAATACGGATTTCAACGATTAAACTTGTATGATAATTTATACTTTCTGCTGATTTAAACCGAATGTAAGTAACTTGACTTGGTCCGCGAGGCTATGGATATATTGTGAGAAGTGAACTTAATGATCACCGTGCCTGTGGTTATAAGAATCAAGTCACTGGTGTAATTGTCAATACCCGAAAAAAACTTGTGAACGTAATTTTATTTCTTAATTGAAATGAGCCTTTAATAGTCTATTTAAAACAAGTTCTTTGAGTTAGAGTATAAAGTGAAATCAACACAATAACAAAAGATGAAATTGAAGCGTAATTTACAACGACACTGAAGTTTAAAATTTTAAGAATTGTTGAATTATAACAAGATCATGACAGGACAAGTTTCAAAATGAAGGCTGCGATTAAGTTTGTCAGTAACAGTTAACAGATTGGGATTGAGTCTCTTCTCAGTATTGTCTACACCTTTTGTGTCAAGACGAGGTGATATTACAAATTAATTTGCGCGTTTCGTCTACAATGTTCTCAAAGTTTTTGATAAATAGCTGGCGTTGAATGAGTCGTAAAGTACTCCCAACTTCGGTTTTCAATGCAGTCAAATTTATTGTTGGCTCGTATTATTTATTCGTAATTTGATTAATGACTCCGGAATTGTGTCAACCATTGACAGTTATAATGTTGATCAATATTCACTGAGTTATTAACCCGAAAAATAATGTACGCTTTTGTTTTTGAAAATGTGATGATTGATTGTGTGAGTGATTGAAAAATAGCTATCTTAATTTATTAATTTACTTTCGTTATGTTGTTTGTGTTTATTATTGGTAATAATTTACGAATTATAATTATTAGCGATGTACCGACTGTGAATTTGGCCTAGTAGACTTGACGGACCGACTTGTCGGCCAAGGTCACTTTCAATCAGTTGAGTTAATTTTTTAAACATTGTTGGACACTAGGAAATTGTGGGTGCGTTTAAAAATTCATCCAAACTCGGAGCAAATTTGTAAGTCATAAAAATATTTAATTTTGTTCCGCCTGGGAATCAAACTTTGCGACACGCAACGCTACAGTCAGTTACATAACCACGGCCTGTTGACACATACCTACTTCATCATTATATCAGCCGTATAGAATACTTATCCACTGCTGAAAGCTTCCCCAATAGATTTCTAATAGGACCTGTTGGACGCTTTCAACCAAAATCTATTAGGTGCTCCATGCCAAAATGAAGACCTGTAACCTGCATAAGACTATACCGTGCATTTATATTTTATATAATATGGTTTCGCTTCGCACTTCAGTTCGAATCGCTTTTGATTTATTTTGGGACATCCATACATGATACCCTAGGAGATGGTTGTATGTTAGTCTCTAATAATTAATATATAATTAATATATTATATTATAATAATTACGTAATTAAACATCATTAATTCGGTTTCTGAAACAGTTTCCAGCTATAATTAGAAACTCTAATACACGAGGCTTTAATCTGAGTACATAATAATACCAGGCTAGCACCTCTCAATGAAACTATTAACAGACCTGAAATTACATCTACAAATTGTTTCTAAACTAATCTAAAGAGCAATTTATTTCATATTAGTGTTGTTAATTCATGAAAATTTAACAAATCATATATATTATATGATTTGTCAAATTTTCTACAAATTGTTTCTAAACTAATCTAAAGAGCAATTTATTTCATATTAGTGTTGTTAATTCATGAAAATTTAACAAATCATATATATTATATGATTTGTTAAATTTCCATGAATGCTAGAACGTGTAGTTTGACTGTTTGATATTTCATTAAACGTGATTTTAATTCGATCATAAATACTGATATGTTTGGCCGCGATAAGCCCTTTACTGTCGGCCTAGATATGAGCGCCGCGCCGGCGCGCCGCCGCCGCCGTGACTTCCCCCGCGCCGCCGCCGCCGTCTTCAGGCGCCGGCGCGCCGAACCCGAGCGGGCGGCGTTCAGTTTAATCTAACACGCTGACCAAACCGAACGCACTATAATAAATGCTGGCAAAATGGCGGCACTAGACGTAGACGTTTATAAAACGAAACTCTTCATAAAAATTTCTGTGTTGTCCAAGTTATCAGCAAACAAACACAGTTTTTGTTGGACCTATTTTGGTCAGTTAGTTGTTAATATTGAGGGAAAAAAACGAACAGTGTTTGGCGACCAAGTGTTTTACGACGCTTGTTTGAAACAAGCGAAATAAAAAGATGACAATATGCATTTTTCCAAGTAAGTTTATGTCGGGCACGCCGCAATCGCGGCGGTAAGACCCCTCTTTGAGGAGTGGCTGGAGAGACGTCATGCCGTCCTGACCTACGTATATGACGCAGGTCCTCACCGGACACGGAAGTTTCGGGAGGTAGGGTGTCGGATATGGAGGGGGAAGAAACGCCCGGGTGTCACCACTGCAAAGATCACCCGGAGGACACGGAGGAGCATACGGTGCAGGCCTGTCCCGCTTGGACAGAGCACCGCTGTGTCCTCACGGAGGCAGGCGATAGGCGGAGACCTCTCGCGCCCGGCATTGATCGAGGCCATGCTGCGGGGCGAGACGGAGTGGGAAGCGGTCGCCTCCTTCTGCGACGCAGTTATGCTCGCGAAGGAGGAGGCGGGCCGTAACAGAGAGAGGACAGCGTCCTCCCTCCGCCGCAACCGCAGTGATAGACGCCCACGGCGTCGGACGTCGCAAGACGATCTCGGGCCACCGTAGGTGCGGGCATGCGGGCGGCGAGTAATGGGCAACTTGCCACCCGACCATGGACCATGCCCGGGTCGACGGCGCGTTGTGTTCCACGCGCGCCTCAAAGAGCGTCAGCAAGATGACGGGGCCCCCTCCTAGAGGGCCAAAGCCTGCCGGGGTCACTTATTCCATTACCGTGACCCTGGAACGTAAAGGGCTAATGAAGGACACTGTGGATTTTAGTCAGCACAGTGACAGTGCCTCCCGCCCTGCCCTGGGTTGGAGGACTCATCTAAATTAGTACCTACTTACCTATTTTGATAGGTTTTTAACGAGGTTAATCACCTGGTAAAAAAAACCTATTTTTAAAACCGCGTAGGCGCTTGGGGCCACCCAAAACCCCGCAGCACCGGAGCCATGACAGAAACAATGCTTGTAGCATGTCGCATGCTTGCTTGAATGCTGCATGTTGCATGCTGCATGCTTGCATGTTTACTTACACGCTGCATGCTTGCTTGCATGCTACATGCTTGCTTGCATGCTGCATGTTTGCTTGCGTGCTGCAGCAAACATCATAATCATAATACAATTCCCGCCAGAGTTATTTTATCGAATATGACATTTACACAATTACCTATTTTGTATTGTCTACTACATTTCAATGGCGCATGTCAAAAATGTAACAGCCATAATTACCTAGTGTGCACAAATTTCTAGGCGTTTGGTGAAATAAAAATATGGCGATTAAAACAGTGATATAATGAATGTTTGGAACTTCGAACAACCGTTGTTTCGAGTAAGTGTAACATCGGTAAAAAGTTTTTCGACCAAATGAAGTATTGGAGTAACGAAAAAAAGACGAATAGATAAAATAGGTTAACTGAAACAGTGGGAAACGTGACTTCGATGAAGTAAAAAAAAACCTAACGATAATAGTTGAAAAGTTTTAGGTCAAATGAAATTCGGTCAAACGTTTTTCGATCTTATGATAGGTAACCCTTGTCAATTAAATTTGTCTCGTCAAAATTATAATAAATCGTAATTATACGTAAAACATTGTTTTTCTTAAATTAAAGTAGTTAAATAAAGGCCAAGCCGCGCCGCCGACGCCGCCGCCGCCGACTTCAAAAACTCGGCGCGCCGCCGCCGACAAATTGACCATCGGCGCTCATATCTACGTGTCGGGTTGGTTTTTAATAAAAACCGCAAACGTTTACAGCTGTTAAAATGTTTTATTATATTTTTCTGTTTGCATTTTTAATTTCCGTGGAAAACGGGGGATTATGAAATTTATGGTACTAGAGTGCCAAGTTTTATTCGTACTAACATTTGGTTGGGAAAATAAAATTCTTGAAAGTACTCGCTCATCATGTCATAGGCAGTAAATTCTGCCTGTTGAACAGCAATTTTTTTGTGCCTTTGAACTGAGTAAAGTACAAGCAAAAGATGTCCCTTTGCAAAGATGAACAGTTGAGATTGTAAAGAAAAATGTAAAGATAGCGGAGCTTTACTTTTTCATTAACGCCTTACCTGAAGTTGTAAATAGCCTTTTTATCACAAGTTTTGCCTTGGTGGCAAGTAAAAAAAAAACTACAGAGAGATTAGACAAGCATTTCAATACTCTTTTTGTACATAAATATCAAAAAAAGGTTTCAAGGAGAAATATTATATTATGAAGTTATACTGCAATCAACATTGACTGTTATAATTTTTTTAATTCAGCGAAGATTCTCAACGAATTTAACGTAGGCTAGCATATGCTAGCTTACGTTATATTGATATAAATCAATCCGATACATTACGAGTATCATCATTTACCGGGTCCACTCGCGCGGCAGTCTCGATTTGTGTGGCATTCGGCCTCGCGAGCCGCATGTCGAAATTTTTCCGTCATTATTTTCTCTGGTACAATGCAACTTGATTTTTTTTTCAACTTTCTGTAGAATGATTTACGGGTAATTTTGACAATTTTAACCTACAACCCAATTTGAATGAACTCCCGCATTAACTGTACATTAGTAAATCAGCCTTTGTATATTTTGAATTAGGTGTGTAACTAAAAATCCGATGTAGGGTACCGTAAGAAGATTGAATGAAAGCAGTCAAAAAAATTACCGGAGAAAAAGAAAGAAGAGTATTACGAATTGGGAAGCAGAGTATAACGTCGTATGGATTTGATCTGAAAGGAACAAAGTTTGAAATGAAACTTTTTTTTTTATTTGAAGATTTTATCAGTAGGTTGTGTTGTGTTGTGGCGCGTTCTGCTACTAATGTGAATCTATTCATAATAAATGAACGTAAGCGATTTCGTTCTGGCGCGCCCCGACACACCCCGACACAGCAATATGAACCTAGCTTAACTTACGCAATGTGTTCATTATAACAAGCAAGCATTATCCCTAATCTATCCTCGAACCAAAATGAGCCTTACATTTTTTTTTTCTTCATCCACGTTCAAAACTTAGTCATACAATCAACGAAAGTAAAGCATCCAAAGATAATAAATATTGCATCCGAATTTTCAATCTACGAAAGTTTAAATTATTGAGAACGGTTACTAAAAAATTGCTTTCAAAACAAATGAAGCTTACAAATCAAACTGGCGAGGTACGAGGTACATCAGACTAAATTAGCAGCTGAGCCCACATCGAACGATTCCCGTGATTGGTCCATTTATTTTCGTAAAACCTCCGCCTGACCGATGCTATGTCGCGGTTTCTATACCCATACATGACAGAAAAATAACCAGTAAATCAACTAAGCTTTTTTTACAAGCTCTTATTAAACTTTTCTCGTAGCTTGTGTGAATCGAATTTTGTTTTTTTTTTTGGGATGGTAATATCTTCGAGTGTCCTGGCAGCCTTAGGTGCAGCGAAACAGACTTACGGACTCTTACTGTTTTAAGTCCATCCTCTCCCTTCAGTTGCTTTTTGAGTTCCAGAGCCACGGAATCCTGTTCAGACAGTTCAAACACGGCTGGATGACAGAAATTATGAGACTAAATTTCATTTTTGTAATAATGCCTCAAAGAACATTAGGCACAGAAAGCATACGGGATTATTGTTTTAGGTGTTAAAGTGTTAAAATTGTCAAATAAGTCCTCCAGCGCTACGCAGTACACTAGGTGGAGTGAAAAGAACAGTCAGACTTGTACACCTAGCACGCGTAGCATGGCGATTCTATCTCTATTCTACCAAGAAAAGACAAAGTTTTTTCATCGTTATTTCTAAACAAATCGACTGTTTTTTGCACAAGTATGACACGATTCGTACACCATCAAAGAATAGAAACATGTCTCTTCTATATTTTAAACATTGCTATGCTTATATCGATAAAAGTCTTTTACGTTCTGTCATGTTGTCTATTCTCGCGTCGACAAAACCCGTTTCTACGGCGCCATGCTATGCGTGCAGGGATGGGCACTCTGACATGGATAAGGTCCCAAGTCACCTGTTACAAGCATGCTTAGAATTCGTGGTAACATCTTGCATGTGATATGACCCAATTTTGATAATGTTGTGTTTTCTGAGGGCTACAATCTTGGGGTCTTCAAGTCAAGAGTGAACAGGTTACTTCTAGGCAAGCGTGCTTCATCGTCGACCACATCTTCGCTTACCATCAGGCGAGCTAGTGGTCAAATGCGAACATTTCGCTAATTAAAATGTTTTGTTCCGTTTTGGAATACTGTACATTCATTTTCATATCGCACCTTTAAAGTAAAACCGTTACTAAACGAAATTATACAATTTTACAGGAGAGCCAATATTAGAAAAAAGTCACCATTTTTTGTCAATAAAATCTGAATGCAGGGTTCTATATGACTTAAAATGAGGTGTTATTATAGATCTCTGTTTACATTATAACACGTGATTTAGAAAAGTTCGTGATTTATGTTATTATAGTAACACTTTACCATTAATAATTTTGTTCATTAACTCAAAAAACTCTGTTTAAAAAAATTGAAACACTTTTCCTATTAAAAAAAAATTAACAACTTACCTTTTAGTTAGTTAGTTAGTTACTTAGAGAAAGTTTTATTTAAACAAAATAATACATTAAAACAACAAATACAGGTACACTAATAAACTAAAAGATTACTCACCTGTAAAGAAACGACAATTAAAGTTTCTTCCTTTCCCCTTTTATAAAATATTTTTACAATTAATTTTTAATTCGTAGGTATGTCAAACATCTTCATAGACAAATTATAACACATAAAAGGAGAAACCGATCAAAAAGGTTTCTTACATGTTTTTTAACCCAGGTAACATAAAATAACTATTTGTTGAAAAATGCTGACTGGAAGTTCAAACAATTCGTTCTATTTAATCCCTCGAAAGTAGATATTTGAATTATGATGAAAATTCCAAGCAATTATGACAGCTGATTAAAAGTTTGTTTTAATTTTTGGGTCTGCTAATGAAAATTCGACCCAAATAACATAATGTTATCAATATAGAACATGGGTCGCAAATTATTATGTGTGTAGGACTTATAATCGCTTTTCATGTTGTGTTTGCCCATTTAAGTTTCGTTTGGGTTTTGCTACCGTGAAATTTACAGAGATATTTCGGAAAAATCTCACTTGACTCACCTACATAATTTAACAATTACAGAAATTTATATTTTTTAAGCTATTGCATAGCTTCTATCGCGGGCCTTGAGCGCGGGGACCGAATCCAGAAATTCCGTAACGAAAAAACCTCACGCTCATTTAATTTTTTTTTTTTTTTTTTTTTTTTTTTTTTTTTTTTTTTTTAATTAGCCTATACTGTCCCACTGCTGAGCAAAGGCCTCCCCCAATTCCTTAATTTTATTAAATTATTAATTTATTAAATTAATTATTAAAATTAATTAATTATTAATTAATTAAAATTATGATTGCATAAGTTATCATACATATATACAAAATGCTATGCAATAGCTTTACCGCGGCAGTCCCCGAGTGCCACACGTATTTTTTTGTCATATTTAGATTGAGTCTTAGAAATACAACAAAATAAAAGCATAGTGGTCCTATTTATACGTATAGTAAATAACTAGTTTTGCTTTTACAAACATAAATTATTCACATGCACAAACAGACTGGGAACAACACTGATTGTAAGGTAATACAAATATTTGAACCCGCAACACGCTGCTGCAGTAGATTGCGGAGCCTCTGCGTCCACCTTTAAAAAAAGAAAAAAGTCCCGTGACCCGGACTTTTTTCCTTCTTAGAACGCAAAGTGCAAATGAAGGGAATTATGAAGTGGAGTTGAAGGCTGTAAACTGTAGTGCAACATACGGATTAAGTTTGGGTTGGTAGAGGTTACACATGCTTTCGAATTTTTGGTCCTACGTCTTGGCCGGTTTTCTTAGGCCCATTGCGGGTTGGTAAATGCTACATGTCTTCGATTTTTTTTTATTCCATTATGGATACATCACCATGTATTCCTTCATCCTTTAAGCAGAGCAATTGTGATAAAATTAATTACGCAAAGTTAATGCAAGTCAAGAGTGAATCTGCTGTCCGACCATGGACCATGCCCGGGTTGACGACGGCGCGTTGTGTTCCACGCGCGCCCCAAAGAGTGTCAGCATGATGACGGGGCCCTGGTCTAGAGTGCCAAAGCCTGCTGGGGTCGCGGGACTTTACAAATTACCGTGAACCTAGAACGTAAAGGGCTATTGAAGGACAACGTGGATTTTAGTCAGTATACGAGTCTGACAGTCCCTCCCGCCCTGCCCTGGGTGGGAAAACTCATTAGCTGATTTTACCACGATAAAAAAAAAGTGATGCATGACAAGAATGAATAGGTCCCTTCTAGACAACCGAATCTCATTTACCGCGGACTATACTACCTTCGCGTATCATCAGGCGAGATATTGATCAAACGCGAGTGTATCGCCAAATAAACTTTTCGTTCAACTCGAATGTGGTGCTCACTGAGCCACCAACGCTCATAACTAACCCATCGTTCACAACATAATCCCAAAGTCGCCTAGTAAGACAGATGGTACTCTCTTCATAAGTCCGAACAGTATTCATGCATCATTCTCTCTGAACTAGTACAAAACACACTCTGTCTTAGTTAAGCTTAAGTTAGTTAGCCACAGTTAATTGGACTACCTCGGCCAGAAGCCAATTAAGCTATGAAGCTATCTCATTTGAAATTTGTCCAAAAACATTGTTTTAAAAATTACTATGAAAGTGGCTTTCATGTTTTATTTGCGACGTCAATTTCACAATTGCATAAATAATCAATTTTGTTGTTTTAATGGGGATGGCAACTGGGGATCTAATGGCGCTAGTATAGCTTGTTCCAAGCATCGTCATTGGTTCAAATCTTATAGGTACTTCAAAATACATAGTACTACCTCATTGGTCGGATTGGACTTAGCTATGGTGGCGCCATCTACAATTAGCTTTGACCGGCCTTCCCCATTGTTTAATGAAACCTTAGATTTGGTACGTAAAACAGTAAAATATATGTGATTACAACTTTTATAAAAACAAGGTAGAATGTGTCAAAGATATCCGTGATTTTTAAACGCTAAACAATTTCTTGTTTATCTGTACAATAGGATTTAGAACTGTTAATTAAGAGAAATGAATTAGGGTTATATTGTTATTTTGACTGGCCTGTTGGTCTAGTGGTTAGTGACCCTGACTGCTATGCCGGAGGTCGTGGGTTCGATTCCCACCCAGGACAAATGTTTGTGTGATGAGCACGATCATTTGTTCTGTGTCTGGGTGTCATTTATCTATAATATGTATGTATTTAGAAATATATAAGTATGTTTATCCGTTGTCTAGTACCCATAACACAAGCTCTGCTTAGCTTGGGACTAGATGGCGTAGTGTGATAGTTGTGGAATATTATTATTATTATTATTATTATTATTATGGGCTAATTACTTGATCAGTGTTTAAGTATTAGTTAAATTAAATTGCTATATTACACATTTATCATGAATGATTGATTTAGCAACTGGCTCTCAGATAGTCAATTCTCCACCATTCAATTGAAGTTTTCGACTCTTACCATAACAACACGATCCGATTTATTTATCACGTCATGGTAAAAAAATTGGTCAAACATAAAAACTGGTACGGTGGTCAATTACCTAGAGTGCGCCAGTTGTACCAAAGTACCGCCATACATTAAAGCTGTTTTAATGTACACCTTAATTACACCTGTTGATCTGTAAACCCCTGATAGTCCTCTGTTATAAATAGCTCAAAATATCAACGGGCTTTTAGGAAGTCAGTATACAGACATGTAAAATTGAACCTACCGAATCTACATCCTAAGGTTGAATTTCGAGTATAATGAGCAATGCAGAGGAGATAACCTGTCTCCTTTGAGAAGCAAAGAGGTATTAGTTTCACAGGGTACCACAAAGTTAGTGCAGAATAGTCAACTATAATACTTGAAAACTAGCTGTCTGTAGTGTCCGTGTCGTTATTATCGTGGTTGGCCGTCAGAGAGAGCTGCTAACATTACGCGGACAATATTTCAGTGACTCGGTTGACATTTTCATTAAAATTAATAGAGGTAGAGATAAAACTAAGGACAATTTGCAAAAGTTTCGAGCTTTTGCATTAAACATGTTTAATATACATAGAGAGGTGTGTAGTAAGCATGTTGACTGAGCTACTTATTATATGCAGTACAATAACATTCTACTTTGTTTATCATCATCATCATCAGTCTATTAAAGTTCCCACTGCTGGGACACAGGCCTCCTCTCTGTGAGAGGGAGGGAGTGGGCCATAATCCACCACGCGGGCCCAAGGCGGATTGGTGGATGTCACATGTCTTCGAAATTTTTCGTTCGGTTAGTCGTTCTAGGACATGCCGGTTTCCTCACAATGTTTTCCTTCACCGTTTTGAGAGCAGTGGTGATGAAATAAATTACACAAAGTAATGCGCCTGCCTGGATTCGAACCCACGACCTACAATTCGTAAGTTGGGGCCGGTACCACTGGGCCACCACTGCTCTCACTCTACTTTGTTTACCTGGGGTGAAAAAAGTGGGCATTATTGGTGACCTCATTTTATCTGGGTGAAATGTCCGGACTCAAGCGGTGTCCTTTGTTCACATAGAAATTGTTTCACCTAGATGAAGAAAAGTGACTTTTTCTCTTCGATCTCATGGACTTTTATTGTAAAGATTGAAAAAAGAAACAGCTTAATAAACTTCATCGTCAAACTACACTCGCAACAAAATTATGGAATCACTTACTCCAGTAATCCAGTTCCGCGCGATCTTGTACTTAAGTCTAGTTATTAAGTACCCTTAATATGTAACTAGAATTCATTCAAATCACACCATTATTAATGAATCTATCCATCATATCAATAGCATATCAATTCCGAGTGATTCCATACATTTGCTCGCTAGTGTAGTACTTACTCAAACTCACTCCGTCTTACCACAAAAATAATATTTTTTTTAGACAAGTGATCAACAGATGTTTAATAAATCTTTCTTGTGGTGAGGCGGACTATGTTCATTGAATCCTGTGTTAAACATCCTTTGCGTAACCTGTAACCGCTTACGACATTTCTTCAAAAATGATATCCTACCCTCCAGAAACATGTTACTTAAGGTCTAAGTTTACATTAATGTTCTCTAGTTCTGTCTTTATTACCTCCTTTACTCCTTTAGAAGCATAACCCTTTTCCTCCACGACTTTTACGGTCTTCTAAAGATTTATAAGTCAATTATGTATGGGCCTTAAATCTTTTTTAGGTTACCAAGGTAACCATAATTCTTCAGATCTCTTAGGACCGTTGACATTTTAATAATCTGCTTAGCTTGTACCGTAAGGTTGCGGTTAATGGAAAAATGTTTCTCATTCTCTGTCAAGGTTATGTTATCGTCTGTAGATTATTTCGGGAGTGCAGGAAATTGACTCGTGTCCTCGATTTATATTTTCCTTGGCCTCTAGGGTCTTATGTACCAATAAAGCTTATACCTATTATCCTCTGTGTTTTTTGTAGAGGTAAAAACATAACCAAGCCCTCCTTTTAAAAAACTGGCCCAAGTACGTGACTTTTTCAACTTTTTCAAACCCTTTTTGAGAGTATAATACGAAGAATGTAGGAAGAAGCATTGTTCCGATAGTTTAAGGGAAAACAGTTTTGCCAAAATTTATGATGGGTCCGTCAGCTATTGGCACTATGATCCTTCTGGGTATGCGGATAGCGATTAATGGGTGACTCGCCGTCCGATCATGGACCGGACTGGCCGGGTCGACGGCGCGTCGTGTTCCACGCGTACCCTAAAGAGCTGTCAGCAATCAATGGGGCACTTCCCCTTAGAGGGCCAAAGCCGGCCAGGGTCGCGGGATTGTCTCTATGATTCTTCGAGAAGTGTCTATCCGCATCCACGGACAAAACGCAGACAGAGGCAGTTCAAGGTCATATATGTCCTTATGCTTGAAAATTGATTATTCCACCCTTTAAAATCCCCGAAAACCGGCTTAATTTGCTCAATTGATCAATATTCAAAATCACACACACACGCAGAGATCAAAACAAATGCGTAAACACAGTCGAATAATCTCTTAATGAGCTTACAAGCATTATACGCGCGGAATCCGCTTACAATTTATTACGGCCGAACCATGCGCATACATAACTTATACTTGTGTTGCTTTGGAACGGACTTAAGACCAAGTTTGTGGAGTTCGGTGTAAAGTCAACATAAAACTGGATTGAGTTTCGAGATTCTCAAAGAGAATGGACGTTTTATAGGGCAACTGTTAAAAGTAATGTGTTTCGTGTTTTGAGTGGCTACTTTTCGATTTGAGTGTTGGTAAGTGATAAAAATGTTTTGTTTTTTTTTTTTGCTATCGTTTTGCTATTGACTGTAGTCTAGGAAGAAGGTGGCAGGGTATCTACTTTCTAAGTCCACCAAAGAAAACACGGGAACAGATACATAATAATAATTATGTAGAAACGTAACTATCGTCAAAATCTTGCGGACGGATGATACCGCCACGACTGAAGTCATTTTCTATGCCAATCAAATTGCATTAAAAAGCTGCTGTTGTTGTTGCTGTTTCAGGGGGTCTAATTTCTAACCACGGGATTTTTGCTTAGAAATTAGACCTCCTGAAACAGAGTCTACAATGAAGTGAGTTTAGCAAGAAGAAGCCTGTTTAGTCTAACTAAGTACTAATTTCTAGCGCGCCACACCGTTTTCTACTTCTATCTCAATAAAAAAATAACCTGTATTAAAAATATTACTCATTTATTACTCCTTCTTCCTCATTCATTCTCTCATAGCTTTCATTTACAAAATCCCAGTTACGTATAATAATATATTATCATTCAGTAAACTTTGTAAAGTAAACATAAAAAGAGTATTTGTATTGTGTCCATAAAATAAACTACTTTATTTATGTCTAGCCGTCTTATTCCACAGAAATAAGTATAGTAACTGTAATAAATAGAAATCTCAACAAAAATATAATAACACATTATGAAATGTGAACAAAAGTTTCATTGGAAATAAAAGACGAATAGTTGTAGTAAAATACGCTAGCCTCCGGCTATTTGATTAGACCGAACAGAAATGGACGAACTCGTTGGTATGGTACAAGGTACGCTGATTGGGCGAATGTAGAACGAAATTCACTTTATTTGCAAAATTCATGGAAATGGTTGACAATTTTTAGTAGGTGAAGTAAGGTTATTTTGTGAGAAAAGAAATTCGGTGATAGAGTCTTAAAAGTCTTTCGAAATTCACCTATGCATGCAGTAATGCGAAATGATGCAATTATGTAGTTTACAAGACAAGACGAAGTGACACATCATTACGCAATATTGCGTGCATAAGTACCATCAGCAAGTAACCTTACTTTACTATAATTTATATTCTGGATCGGCGTCGAAATTGTTACTACTTGAAAGATGAATGAAGTGAAGATGCCTTGAACTTTCTATTAAATGATAGCTAATTACTAAGTTTTTTATTGTGAAAAAAAGGTGCCTTGAACCTGCAACCATTTGATTAAGTACAACTCCGTGAGCATGACAATTCTGTTGGTCACTAGCTCTCTGACCAACAGAATTGTCATGCTCACAGAGTTGAATTTTTCATTCGTTTGTTGGTGTTGTAAGTTGGTTGACGCCATCTATTGTCAAAATCATTTAAAAAAAATATGCTATACAACGTGTAACGTTAATAGCGCAAAACCTCTCGTGGGGTAACTCAGCCCATGTTACCTACTGAACAATGTTTGTTCTAAAACTTTTGGAAAAATAAAAAAATAAAAATTATACAAAATGAGAAATTGATCGAGCCCACAAGTATGAAAAATCATTTTTTTTTTCCAAAACTTTTAGAAAAAACAGTAACATGGGCTGAGTTACCCCACGAGAGGTTTTGCGCTATTAAACGTTATACGGTGTTTATAACTATCAAGGTATTACGCGTCAAATTACTGTAGTATGACCTGAGCAAAAGTCTGGACTTTAAAAAATACTGTGACCTCTGAGTTTATTTAGGCTGTATCTTCTCAGAGTAGTCAGATACGAAAAACCGGTATCATCTAGCTTTAAAAATATTGGTTGTGTCGTGTAAAAGTGTTGTTTATAACCAACTTACAAAATAAACATCATTTATCAGTGACCTTAAAGTCGTCTCCTCCAATTTTTTTTTTTTTTTTTGCTGTGGTAAAATCATCAAACAGGAAAGTCCTCTCACCCCGTGCAGGGCGGGAGGGACTGTCAGACTTGTACTGACTAAAATCCACGATGTCCTTCAATAGCCCTTTATGTTCCGGGGTCACGGTGATGGAATTAGTCCCGCGGCCCCGGAGTCCCGCGGCCCCGGGCCAATCAAGATACTTAGTTTAACTTTGACAAGCAAAGTTTAATAATCACTTTAAATGCCAGTAGGCTTAATATCGAAGTTTATAATCCACTTGATGGTTATTGATTTTGGCGGTCAGTTTGAGATGAGAATTCAGGCACATATCCAACAGCTTAGCATGCTATCCGAGACACGGGGGTAGGGGAACAGTGTATAAGACGCACGTGAGGTATGATGGAAAATCACACACTTAAGGCAAACTTAACACAATACTAACGTAGCGCAAGCGCCAACTGGACGCCATTTGTTAATGGCCGCTTGCAGATATCGTCCTGATGTAATGTCCCCATGATACCTCGCGTCCATGTCTTATACACTGTTCCCCCATCATACCGCCAACTTCCAAACCTTGGCTTTTATTGAGATTTTTTTTAAGGAAATATCTAACAGCACCCTCGCCTACTTTAACTGCTATATAGCAGTTAAAGTAAAAGTCAACGAAATAGTAAATATGTTTACAAACATCATTATAATATTATTGTTGATGAAAACAAGGAAAACAATCATCTTTTAGCCCGAGGTCAACCACTGCTTAGGTGCAAGATACCCCCTTTTCCTGCCATACTTCTTGGTTTTGTGCATCCCTCATACATCTGTTCCCTCTTTCTTTCCGTTCTGGGCTTTTGGATGGCTTTGGATTCTTTGGCCGAACCTTGGCCACCATTCGGTCAAAACCTTATTTCATCTGCTTCACATTTAGCAAGCCCAGATGTCATGCCCAATTCCACTTAGCGTGTGTGAGTGTTCCAACCTTGTCTCAAGGAGTTGTTATCCAAGTGACGGAGTCTCATACGACCAAACCTCTGCCGCGGTCATAGGACCAACTATACAGATAACCGTGACCCTCGACCGCAAAGGTCTACTGAGAGAACAAGCTAGATTTTTAGTCAGACGAAGAAGAAGTCAGTCAGTTGAAGAGTCTGACTTCCACAATTTACAACCCTGAAAAGAGGCGTACAAGCATCAAAATACAAATCTTCCATAACTTGTGCCATCCCTAAGTTTATACCCTCATATGTAGGGCGATGATGGAACGGCAAATGAAAGTCAAGATCGAACCCGGAAAACTCTTACCTATACATCATTTTTCGTTTCGACTACAGCAGACATGTTTGAAGAATCTTCGCCTTTGGGAATTTCACATGTGATTGATGGTGATACACTTAGGTCCCAACTTTGTATGTACTTTATAATTTATGCATGTATGTACTTTGTAGATTAAATCATTGGGGTAATGTTTGGAGAGATTATTTTGGAATTGATTAAAATCTGTCTGACATTCTCTTTTGTAGGACTAGATTTTTTAAAGGTCATTTAACTTACGCATCATATTATATATAAAGGAGAAAATAGGCTCTAAATAAGTAAAAATACAGAAAATTTATTACTACAAAAACAAAAGACTTTTTAGTAATGTTATGTGTTCTGTGGTAATGTTGTGTGATTGAGTGTTAAAATACTTAAAAGACAATGCCCGTTGCTACTTAGAGCTATGACCCACCAAATAAAAGTTGGTTTCCAACTATACCTAAGGTAGCATTCTATTTGTCCTTTATCAGTGTTAGCTAACATTATGATTAAATGTCTTTAAAAGTGCAGTTTCTGTTTTATTGGATAAAATATCACATGTAGGTTAGATACCTATGTCGAGCATACGTTAACGTCACGTCCCAATTTTCACAATGCTGGTCTAGCCACAAAGCACACACAATACAATACTAACAATCTTGACGGATTACAGATGTTGGTGGAAGCTGTAAACACATTTATAATTTGTAATAAACAAACACAATAGCCACCCAAAAATCAAATGACTTTGTCTATAATGCCAGTTGTTACATTTTGACACAAGGATAAAATACACAAACAATATACGAAATTGACTGAGCACTCATGCCGTAAAAACGTGCTGAGAGAGATAGCTCCGATGGGGCCAGTTGTCTCTTTCTAATAGGGTAGGTCTCGTCCAAAATACCTCAGTGCCTCAAGTCGAAAGTTTTCGCCCAATGTGTGTTACCAGTGATGACGTATGGCGCCGAAACGGGGTCCTTTACTATGGGCCTCATTAGTAAGCTCAGTAAGTCCAACGAGCTATGGAGAGGGCTATGCTCGGAGTCTCTCTACGCGATCGACTCAGAAATGAGGAGATTCGTAGACGAACCAAAGTAACCGACATAGCCCAACGAATTAGCAAGTTGAAATGGCAGTGGGCAGGCCATATAGCTCGCAGAACTGATGGCCGATGGGGCCGTAAGGTTTTCGAATGGAGACCATCCACCGGCAAGCGCAGCGTAGGACGTCCACCCACTAGGTGGGCAGACGATCTTATGAAGGCCACAGGATCACGCTGGATGCAGGCCGCTTACAACCGGTCCTACTAGAAGTCCAAAGGGGAGGCCTATGTTCAGCAGTGAACGTCTTACGGCTGATATGATGATGATGTTGTTGATGAATAGGGTAGGTAACCAAAATACATGCTATTACGTTTTTAAATATTTCTTAAAAAAACAATAAAAAAACATTTATAAAAATAAAAACAGTAGTCCGCCGCCGGTGTGGGAGCGGGGTCCAAACTACCGGTGGTTAGGGCTACAGAAACAGGAACCTCCTCACAATGCGGGCCGTATTTAGGAACACTGCCTTCAAAATCAGGCCCTTGATCCAACTACCTAGAGAGAGCCTCGAAAGGTATTCGTCGAGGCCCTTTGCCATCAGGCCATTGGCTGTAACGATAAATCGGCACAATGATAGCCGAGCTCATATTCCCACTCCGACAGCCGCGCGTGCTGAGTTGAGATATTTCATTTATTTATATTTCTCAGCTTTCAGTTGACAAGGTTCTCGTCATGCGAGATGGTAACATCGATTATTTATCATTACGCGGCGCACCGATCTGTCTATCACAACAATATCAGGGACATTGGCGACAATCGCCCGAATAAAAAAAAAAAGAATATTGAAAAATAAACCTGAAAGCAATTTTAAAGCCGAAAAAGTAAACAAGGTTAGCAAATAAGAGTTATATTTTACTGTTTCTATCCATACTACTTTCTGGGAATAGGAGGAAAGGGACAAGCGCCATCCAAGTTGCTCTTCTCTTTCGTCATGCTAATTATAGCAAATCAAAAAAAAACATAAACGGTGGCGATTACGGTTCATTTTTGGGTACTAGGTAACTTGAAGTGCTCAGTCCAGATTTTATGATAGGGCTATGTTTTGATTAGGTACTTCCGCGTCAATGACGTTTCGTTGTACCTAATCATTCATGCTCAAATGTGAAATATTTTTAAGAGTGTATATTTATAATGTGATTTATATAAAAAAACATTATTTTCGTTAAACACACTTATTGAAAATAATGTTTTATTAAAACTGAATATTGCATATTTAAATCCGAACAATAACACATTAAAAGGTGTCATTTGTCATTTTCTCTGCGTGTAGGTATGCTTATTGCGTAACGCACATGGCCGCGATGAAAACAGGAAATGGTTTTTGGGTTTTCGAAATCCTTTTATCACTAACTTTTTAAAAGCATCTATTGCAAAAAAAATATAAAGTAATCAGGGGTCTTATTTTCAGTTAATATTTTTCATTAATTTATATTTCCTGGAACTTAGGGTGAAAGGTGGGGCAGGATCTGGCATTGTCATTTGCTTTAGAAGTATAAGCAACTGGCATTTATCAAATAGTTCCAAAACCTAGCATCAGTTACGAAATATTTTCGAGACTTTTAGAACACTTTTTGGAACAAAAAACAAAGAAGTTTGCCAATACGTAAAAAAAAACCGGATTGATACTCTTTCTTTTTAGAAAGTTGGTTAAAAAAGAACCAATTTCTCCCACGTTTTTATCACGACTCTTTTTATGAAAATTGGTGAGTGTAGTATAAATTTTCGACAAGACACTCATTAAAAACTGTCACGTAGGTAGTTGAACGAAGTTTTTCAAAACTTAAATCACCAATTCCAGTAAAAGTTTGGTGAAGTTTGGAAATTCGTAAATTATCGAATAATTTAAACTTTGTCAAAGGATATTGATTACTAACTGAAGTTAGTGAAATAAGTGATAGCAGAGACATCGAAACGACGACGACTGTGAGAAATTGAGTAATTAAGTAACTGATCAAGGATAATGTATTTCAAAATAATCAGTATTAAAGTTTTTATATCGAATGCCAATCAATAACTCACGACTCGTAAGTCAGGGCCGATACCAATGGTCACCATTGCAATAGGTATTAATTATATATTAACATCTAAAAACATTTGACTGTCCTTCTCGAAAATTAAACCTACATAATTCAACAGCACATTACCTTCTTCATAGCTTCGAATAACATCGTCACATAATATAGGCTCCTCTCTTAATCCTGTTAAGCGAAAGTCTGCAATTAGTCATGTCGCAGATACAGCATTCTGACTTAATGTGCTACCTGCTACTTAAAACGGCCGGATTACACCCCCAACTCAATTTGTCTCGAGTTCTCGCTTTAAAGTATTTATAAGTCAAGCTATGAAGATACACAGCGAAGGCAACCTGGCTTCAAGTTTAAAAGAGATTAGAATTATTCATACTCGACTGTTTTGAAGTAACACGTCAAAGTATATGACGGCAAATGATGAGGAGAAAACAAACGGTGAAATTTTTAAGGAAACAGACAGTTGTTTAATTAAAGAGAAAGAGATTTGAGAAGTGACTTGAACGATGATGACGACGAATAAAGAGACAAACATGAAAATATTAACAAATTAAAATGATATATTATGTATTAACAAACTGTGATACGGATGATAATGTACAGTTAGAGTAGCCAATTTTCAGACCTATTGAATATGCATAAAAATTTCATAAAAATCGGTCAAGCCGTTTCAGATGAGTTTGGTAACTAACACTGTGACACGAGAATTTAATATATTAGAGACTAAAGTCACTTCTTTTCTGTATTATTGTTTTACATTCTTTCCTCTCTACCTTGTCTCATTCATACGTAACCTCAGTGACCCGTAACACACATTGGAGTGAAACAAACAAATTGACGATGTTCCATCGTATCGCTATTGTTTTTCTTTAACAAAGAAAATTGTGTCATCCTTGGAAACACAGGCAGTTTGTTCAGCTCAGTAAATACTAGAGACAGATGTTTTCGTACTGGATATGATTGTAGATGTATTATAGGTAGGTTTTTCTTTGTTTGAAGCTCATAGCAAAATAAATATCTCGTAATATCTGTTGCCAGCGGCTTCTACGAGTAATACGTGTAACTCTAAAATAATCCTAGGAAAACTTAACACCGGGATAAACGATATCTTATAATATAACATAATTATTGTGTTAATCCAGGCTATAATCTACCTTTGTGACCTGATCTACCTTTCATCAAGATCAGCAGGCTGTTTTGACGTAATTGAGTAACACGTCCATCCATCCTAACTTTTGCAATTTTACTATTGGCTTGGATGAGCTCGTGGCCAAATAATTACAGCCGCACAGGCCGATCTTCTGCCGAGGTTGGTCTGGATGGGTGACTGTCTGTTATAGCGAGTTTCCTTCATGCCTCGGAAAGCACGTAAAGCCGTTGGTCCCGGCTGTCAATTGTAAATCTTTGACAGTCGTTAATCATAATCAGAAGCTCGAAAGTCTGACAACCAGGCTTACCATGGGGTATCTTATTACTCAGTTACTGGGTTGTGGAGGATCGATAGGCAGTCGCTCCATGTAAAATACTGATATTCAGCTGTATCTGGAATGTACGGATGTAAAAATGTAAGGATGTCTCGGAAAGTACATTAAACACGGTTACTCTCGGGTGTCAATTGTAGATCTTTGAAAGTCGTTACAGATCATCATCATCGTTATTAAAGCCTTGGAAGGCCTACAGTCACTGCTGGGTCTATACCCAGGAAAGTGGTAAACTATAGGCCTTTTATTTATCTTTTCTGCCACACTTTCTTTCCTTTTTTACCTATTCACCGCGGCTTTGAAGATATCTTTAACACTTTCATTAACACTTTACTCTCTCTCTCTCTCTTTGTCTGGTCTAATGTCAATTCAGTGAAGGGCCGGATAATAATGACAAAGACGTCTTAAAATAATGTCCATAAAAATTTTAAAAACGTTCAAAATTTATTAAACATTTTCCAAAATCGTTCGTGATTTTAGACGTTCAAACAAGTTACTATCTGCGCAAAAAAGATAAAATGATTTCAAGTTCCAAAGAGCAAAGTGAGACATATTGAGGAAATCCACGATTTTCATAATAAATTCATGGCACGTTCAGTTTGGAGACTCCTGATTCAACCATCTTTACTTCACGTCCCAATTGATCGCGATAGCTTCCTTTTGGAAGTCTCCCATTTCGTTTTTATCTATGAGTTTCGTTTTGCCATCGTTATCGTAATTTGACACCTGACATCTTTTTGACAGGCGATTCAAAGAAGGAGGTTCGCAATTCAACACCCAAGAATTATTTTGAATCAAAGAATATTTTCTGGACAATGATAACTGATACAAAAAACGTACTACGTAATAATCTATGTCTAGATATCAGAACAATAAGTGTTGACTCTTGGTAACTACCAACAAACTACGTCTTTTGTTTTAAATGTTATTCATTTCCATGTTTTTTTTATACAATCATTGCCCCTTATTAGGAATTTGTGCTGTATCGTGGGTCCGTTAACAATATCTTAAACTCACACACACAAAGAACCGTGTTTATGAAATATTTTTTCATAATAAAAGAGACAGATTATCTGGTCTGGACCAATATTATGCAAAATATTTTTTTTTTAAACTTTATCTACAAGACTTCTTCTACTGTTAGAAAAACAGTTATCTGGAGGCGGTGAGCCGTAGTCCAGGGCCCAGTTTGGTCCGGTGAAAGTTACATGTCTTCTTTGTGGTTTTATGATTTGTTATAATAATTTTGCTTGAAACTATAGTTCATCTTCTAGAATCTTAAAATCTTCTTGTTCTCTCTAACAAACCCTACTTCTGGACAAACTTCAAAATATTTTTTAAAATAACAAAGTTATTACACTAGTTCAAAAATATACAACCCGTACTACCACATTATTCAAACAGAACTGGGAACACGAAGTATGCAATCTAAAACATAACTCAAATAAAATCGTAGAAACTTGGTGAACTTGCCTCGCCAGATCTTATTATACTCGTATGACTTATTTGACGTTTCCGAGCCAAATGTCATCACTTTAATGCATGCAGAGTTTGCTATGAATTAGGTATTCAGCATAGTTATTCTATTTTTATTATGATTGGCTAACACTTTATTTGGATTGGATGATTCCAGAAATGGAACTTTGTGGTCAATAAGTTCACAACGCTTGTTGTGTTTTAAAGAAAGATAAATTCGAACTACTAAATGCGAAAGTGAGTTTGTATGTTTGTCATCGAAATCGGTAGGTACCGAGATTTTAAATTTCGATGGGATCATTCATTATTCTTTAAGTTGGAAATCTCCAAAATGATCAACCTTTTTCTTCAATTCATATCACTTAGTGAACTCTAATAAGTAAGTATTTAATTAATTTATTCGGACGGAGCAATGAAAATTGTATGCACACAACGAAACCCAAGTTTATAACGTTGAAGAGATAATTGAAAAGCGCCTAGCAAAGGGATTTACAAAAGCAAGATAAGATCAAAAGGTAAATGGACGACCTAGAAGAACAAACACTGTCCTTATTGGTGATGTTCTTGAAAGGTCAGATGCCTAGCCGTGTCACCGGCCGGTGTTTTGGAACAGATGTGAACATGGACGGATTAAATATGATAGACTAGCTGTTGCCAGCGGCTTCACCCGCTACAACTAGAAAATTATCCCACGGGAACATAAAATCGGGATGAAAACTATCCTATGTGTTAATCCAGGCTATAAACTATCTGTGTGCCAAATTTTAGCCAAATTCGTTCAGTGGTTTTTGCGTAAAAGAGTAACAAACATACCTACATTGTAGGCGCCCACGGCGACGGACGTCGCTTGATGATCTCCGGCCACCGTAGGCGCGGGCATGCGGGCAGCGAGTAAAGGGCAACTCGCTGCCCGACCAAGGACCATGCCCGGGTCGACGGCGCGTTGTGTCCCACGCGCGCCTCAAAGAGCGTCAGCATAATGACGGGGCCCCCCTCTCAGAGGGCCAAAGCCTGCCGGGGTCGCGGGATTATTCCCTTACCGTAACCCCGGAACTTAACAGGCTATGAAGGACACCGTGGATTTTAGTCAGTAGAAGTCTGACAGTCCCTCCCGCCCTGCCCGGGGTTGGAGGACTCATTTGATGATTTTACCACGCTAAAAAAAAAAAAAAAAAAAAACATACCTACATACACATACGCATACTTACATCCTCACAAACTTTCGCATTTATAATACTAGTAGGACAAGTAGGACTAGTAGAATTGAAGCTTGTAGCATTCTGCAGTTTTTGAACACAGTAATGATGAAGTGTAATAGTACATTATACTATATAAAGCTCGATTACCACTGACTCACTGACTGATTGACACAATTGTTCTCCCAGATGGTGAAGGGGGAGGTGGGTATATTTTGACAGATTCGTAAACAAGTAACTCTCGTGAGTATGGGAAAAATCCCAAACCTCCCCTTTTCGCCCCCCCTCTCCCCCCTCCCCATCGTATCTCGGAAACTAAGAGACCCGTGTTTTGTGTTTTTTTGCGGATTCGTATAGAGGAGGCTCGGAAAAGTAAAAACCATTTTTCAAAGTTTGTCCCCCTTCTCCCCCTTCTCCCCCCTTTAGGCGGATCTCGTAAATTGACAGACTTGCAACATTTTTTTTTTCAGATTCATAACAAGGGGCCAAGAGTTGGTCCAAATCGTTTTTCAAAACTCCCGCCTCTCCGCCTCTTCACCCCTCCCCCCATCGTATCTCGGAAAGTAAGAGACCCGTGTTTTGTTTTTTTACGGATTCGTATAGAGGAGGTCCGGAAAAGTAAAAGTCATTATTCAAAGTCCCTCCCCCCCCCTTGGCCCCCTTCTCCCCCCTTCAGGCGGATCTCGGAAGTTAACAGACTTGCAACATTTTTTTTTACAGATTCATATCAAGGGGTTCAGAGTGTGTCAAAATCATTTTTCAAAACTCCCCCCTCTCCCCCTCTTCACCACTCCCCCCATAGCGGTAAAGCGAAGCGCAGCGTAGCGTAGGGATAAGGTCACGATATTTTTCCGGTGGTAGGTAGGTCCTGAGTGGAGCGAACCTGCGAGACTGAGAGGAGCGAAGGGGGGAGGTGGCGAGCGAAGCGAGCCGGCGACCTCCGTAGCGTAACGAGGGTTGAGTGGGTGAAGCGTAACTCAGCGGTGACGACAAGCAACCTTACATTAGTAACTCTCATTAGTAGGGCAAAAGTACCAAGCCTCCCCTTTTTGGCCTCCCCCCCCCCTCCCAATCGTATCTCGGAAACTAAAAGACCCGTGTTCTGTGTTTTTTTACGGATTCGTATAGAGGAGGCTCGGAAAAGTAAAAACCATTTTTCAAAGTCCACCCTCCTTGTCCCCCTTCTCCCCCCTTTAGGCGGATCTCGGAAGTTAACAGACTTGCAACATTTTTTTTTTCAGATTCATATCAAGGGGCCCAGAGTTGGTCAAAATCATTTTTCAAAATTCCCCCCTCTCCCCCTCTTCACCCCTCCCCCCATCGTGTCTCGGAAACTAAGAGACCCGTGTTTTGTTTTTTTACGGATTCGTATAGAGGGGGCTCGGAAAAGTAAAAGTCATTATTCAAAGTCCCCCCCCCCCCTTGGCCCCCTTCTCCCCCCTTCAGGCGGATCTCGGAAGTTGACAGACTTGCAACATTTTTTTTTTCAGATTCATAACAAGGGGCCAAGAGTTGGTCCAAATCGTTTTTCAAAACTCCCCCCTCTCCCCCTCTTCACCCCTCCCCCCATCGTATCTCGGAAACTAGGTAGCGGTAAAGCGAAGCGTAGCGTAGCGTAGGGATAAGGTCACGATCGCTTTCCGGTGGTAGGTAGGTCCTGAGTGAAGCGAACCTGCGAGACCGAGTGGAGCGAAGGGGGGAGGTGGCGAGCGAAGCGAGCCGGCGACCTCCGTAGCGTAACGAAGGTTGAGTGGGTGAAGCGTAACTCAGCGGTGACGACAAGCAAACTTACAAGTAACTCTCATTAGTAGGGCAAAAGTACCAAGCCTCCCCTTTTTGGCATCCCCCCCTCCCTCGCAATCGTATCTCAGAAACTAAGAGATTCGTGTTTTTTTTTTACGAATTCGTATAGAGGTGGCTCGGAAAAGTAAAAGTAAAATATCCCGGTGGTAGGTAGGTTCTAAGTGGAGCGAACCTGCGAGACCGAGTGGAGCGAAGGGTGGAGGTGGCGAGCGAAGCGAGCCGGCGACCTCCGTAGCGTAACGAAGGTTGAGTAGGTGAAGCGTAACTCGGGGGCGACGACAAGCAAACTTACAAGTAACTCTCATGAGAAGGGCAAAAGTACCAAGCCTCCCCTTTTTGGCCTCCCCCCCCCTCCCAATCGTATCTCAGAAATTAAGCGACCCGTGTTCAGTTTTCGAAGATGCTACACCCGAGAGTGAGGTCAAAATCAAAATCCAAGATGGCGGCTGCGATAATTTTTAAAATGTTCATCATGGGAGTCGTTTCCATGGTTTTCGAGGGTGCTAAAACCGATGGCGAGGTCAAAATGAGAATCCAAGATGGCGGCTCCGATAAATTTCGAATTGTTCATCAATTTCATCATGGGAGTCGTTTTCAAGGTTTTCGAAGATGCTTAAGACGATAGTGAGGTCAAAATCAAAATCCAAGATGGCGGCTTCGATAATTTTCGAAATGTTCATCATGGGGGTCGTTTTCATGGTTTTCGAGGGTGCTGAAACCGATGGCGAGGTCAAAATGAGAATGCAAGATGGCGGCTGCGATTATTTTCGAATTGTTCATCATGGGTGTCGTTTCATGGTTTTCGAGGGTGCTAAAACCGATGGCGAGGTCAAAATGAGAATCCAAGATGGCGGCTCCGATAAATTTCGAATTGTTCATTATGGGAGTCGTTTTCATGGTTTTCGAGGATGCTAAAGCTGATAGTGGGGTCAAAATCAAAATCTAAGATGGCGACTGCAAAAAATTTCAAAGTTTTCATCATGGATGTCGTTTTCATTGTTTTCGAGGGTGCTAAAGCCAATACTGAGGTCAAAATCAAAATCCAAGACGACGGTTTCGATAATTTTCGAAATGTTCATCATGGGGGTCGTTTTCATGGTTTTCAAGGGTGCTGAAACCGATGGCGAGGTCAAAATGAGAATCCAAGATGGCGGCTGCGATTATTTTCGAAATGTTCATCATGGGGGTCGTTTTCATGGTTTTCGAGGGTGCTAAAACCGATTGCGAGGTCAATATGAGAATCCAAGATGGCGGCTGCGATAATTTTCGAATTGTTCATCAATTTCATCATGGGAGTCCTTTTCATGGTTTTCGAGGATGCTAAAGCCGATAGCAAGGTCAAAATCAAAATCCAAGATGGCGGCTGCGATTATTTTTAAAATGTTCATCATGGGAGTCGTTTCCATGGTTTTCGAGGGTGCTTAAACCGATGGCGAGGTCAAAATGAAAATCCAAGATGGCGGCTGCGATAATTTACGAATTGTTCATCAATTTCATCATGGGAGTCGTTTTCATGGTTTTCGAGCATGCTAAAGCCGATAGTGAGGTCAAAATCAAAATCCAAGATGGCGGCTGCGATAATTTTCGAATTTTTCATAATGGGAGTCGTTTTCATGGTTTTCGAGGATGCTAAAGCTGATAGTGGGGTCAAAATCAAAATCTAAGATGGCGACTGCAAAAAATTTCAAAGTTTTCATCATGGATGTCGTTTTCATTGTTTTCGAGGGTGCTAAAGCCAATACTGAGGTCAAAATCAAAATCCAAGACGACAGTTTCGATAATTTTCGAAATGTTCATCATGGGGGTCGTTTTCATGGTTTTCAAGGGTGCTGAAACCGATGGCGAGGTCAAAATGAGAATCCAAGATGGCGGCTGCGATTATTTTCGAATTGTTCATCATGAGTGTCGTTTTCATGGTTTTCGAGGGTGCTAAAACCGATGGGGAGGTCAAAATGAGAATCCAAGATGGCGGCTCCGACAAATTTCGAATTGTTCATCAATTTCATCATGGGAGTCGTTTTCATGGTTTTCGAGGGTGCTAAAACCGATGGCAAGGTCAAAATGAGAATCCAAGATGGCGGCTCCGATAAATTTCGAATTGTTCATCAATTTCATCATGGGAGTCGTTTTCATGGTTTTCGAGGATGCTTAAGCCGATAGTGAGGTCAGAATCAAAATCCAAGATGGCGGCTTCGATAATTTTCGAAATGTTCATCATGGGGGTCGTTTTCATGGTTTTCGAGGGTGCTAAAACCGATGGCGAGGTCAAACTGAGAATCCAAGATGGCGGCTGATATAATTTTTGAATTGTTGATCAATTTCATTATGGGAGTCGTTTTCATGGTTTTCGAGAATGATAAAGCCGACAGTGAGGTCAAAATCATAAGATGGCGACTGCGAAAAAAATCAAAGTTTTCATCATGGGAGTCGTTTTCAAGGTTTTCGAAGATGCTTAAGACGATAGTGAGGTCAAAATCAAAATCCAAGATGGCGGCTTCGATAATTTTCGAAATGTTCATCATGGGGGTCGTTTTCATGGTTTTCAAGGGTGCTGAAACCGATGGCGAGGTCAAAATGAGAATCCAAGATGGCGGCTGCGATTATTTTCGAATTGTTCATCATGGGTGTCGTTTCATGGTTTTCGAGGGTGCTAAAACCGATGGCGAGGTCAAAATGAGAATCCAAGATGGCGGCTCCGATAAATTTCGAATTGTTCATTATGGGAGTCGTTTTCATGGTTTTCGAGGATGCTAAAGCTGATAGTGGGGTCAAAATCAAAATCTAAGATGGCGACTGCAAAAAATTTCAAAGTTTTCATCATGGATGTCGTTTTCATTGTTTTCGAGGGTGCTAAAGCCAATACTGAGGTCAAAATCAAAATCCAAGACGACAGTTTCGATAATTTTCGAAATGTTCATCATGGGGGTCGTTTTCATGGTTTTCAAGGGTGCTGAAACCGATGGCGAGGTCAAAATGAGAATCCAAGATGGCGGCTGCGATTATTTTCGAATTGTTCATCATGAGTGTCGTTTTCATGGTTTTCGAGGGTGCTAAAACCGATGGGGAGGTCAAAATGAGAATCCAAGATGGCGGCTCCGACAAATTTCGAATTGTTCATCAATTTCATCATGGGAGTCGTTTTCATGGTTTTCGAGGGTGCTAAAACCGATGGCAAGGTCAAAATGAGAATCCAAGATGGCGGCTCCGATAAATTTCGAATTGTTCATCAATTTCATCATGGGAGTCGTTTTCATGGTTTTCGAGGATGCTTAAGCCGATAGTGAGGTCAGAATCAAAATCCAAGATGGCGGCTTCGATAATTTTCGAAATGTTCATCATGGGGGTCGTTTTCATGGTTTTCGAGGGTGCTAAAACCGATGGCGAGGTCAAAATGAGAATCCAAGATGGCGGCTGATATAATTTTTGAATTGTTGATCAATTTCATTATGGGAGTCGTTTTCATGGTTTTCGAGAATGATAAAGCCGACAGTGAGGTCAAAATCATAAGATGGCGACTGCGAAAAAAATCAAAGTTTTCATCATGGGAGTCGTTTTCAAGGTTTTCGAAGATGCTTAAGACGATAGTGAGGTCAAAATCAAAATCCAAGATGGCGGCTTCGATAATTTTCGAAATGTTCATCATGGGGGTCGTTTTCATGGTTTTCAAGGGTGCTGAAACCGATGGCGAGGTCAAAATGAGAATCCAAGATGGCGGCTGCGATTATTTTCGAATTGTTCATCATGGGTGTCGTTTCATGGTTTTCGAGGGTGCTAAAACCGATGGCGAGGTCAAAATGAGAATCCAAGATGGCGGCTCCGATAAATTTCGAATTGTTCATTATGGGAGTCGTTTTCATGGTTTTCGAGGATGCTAAAGCTGATAGTGGGGTCAAAATCAAAATCTAAGATGGCGACTGCAAAAAATTTCAAAGTTTTCATCATGGATGTCGTTTTCATTGTTTTCGAGGGTGCTAAAGCCAATACTGAGGTCAAAATCAAAATCCAAGACGACGGTTTCGATAATTTTCGAAATGTTCATCATGGGGGTCGTTTTCATGGTTTTCAAGGGTGCTGAAACCGATGGCGAGGTCAAAATGAGAATCCAAGATGGCGGCTGCGATTATTTTCGAAATGTTCATCGTGGGGGTCGTTTTCATGGTTTTCGAGGGTGCTAAAACCGATTGCGAGGTCAATATGAGAATCCAAGATGGCGGCTGCGATAATTTTCGAATTGTTCATCAATTTCATCATGGGAGTCCTTTTCATGGTTTTCGAGGATGCTAAAGCCGATAGCATGGTCAAAATCAAAATCCAAGATGGCGGCTGCGATTATTTTTAAAATGTTCATCATGGGAGTCGTTTCCATGGTTTTCGAGGGTGCTTAAACCGATGGCGAGGTCAAAATGAAAATCCAAGATGGCGGCTGCGATAATTTACGAATTGTTCATCAATTTCATCATTGGAGTCGTTTTCATGGTTTTCGAGCATGCTAAAGCCGATAGTGAGGTCAAAATCAAAATCCAAGATGGCGGCTTCGATAATTTTCGAATTTTTCATCATAGGAGTCGTTTTCATGGTTTTCGAGGATGCTACAGCTGATAGTGGGGTCAAAATCAAAATCTAAGATGGCGACTGCAAAAAATTTCAAAGTTTTTATCATGGATGTCGTTTTTATTGTTTTCGAGGGTGCTAAAGCCAATACTGAGGTCAAAATCCAAGACGACGGTTTCGATAATTTTCGAAATGTTCATCATGGGGGTCGTTTTCATGGTTTTCAAGGGTGCTGAAACCGATGGCGAGGTCAAAATGAGAATCCAAGATGGCGGCTGCGATTATTTTCGAATTGTTCATCCTGAGTGTCGTTTTCATGGTTTTCGAGGGTGCTAAAACCGATGGGGGGGTCAAAATGAGAATCCAAGATGGCGGCTCCGATAAATTTCGAATTGTTCATCAATTTCATCATGGGAGTCATTTTCATGGTTTTCGAGGATGCTTAAGCCGATAGTGAGGTCAAAATCAAAATCCAAGATGGCGGCTTCGATAATTTTCGAAATGTTCATCATGGGGGTCGTTTTCATGGTTTTCGAGGGTGCTAAAACCGATGGCGAGGTCAAAATGAGAATCCAAGATGGCGGCTGATATAATTTTTGAATTGTTCATCAATTTCATCATGGGAGTCGTATTCACGGTTTTCGAGGGTGCTTAAACCGATGGCGAGGTCAAAATCAAAATCAAAGATGGCAGCTTCTATAATTTTCGAAATGTTCATCATGGGAGTCGTTTTCATGGTTTTCGAGGGTGCTAAAGCCGATAGTGAGGTTAAAATCCAAATCCCAGATGGCGGCTGCGATAATTTTCGAATTGTTCATCATGGGTGTCGTTTTCATGGTTTTCGAGGATGCTAAAGCCGATAGTGAGGTTAAAATCGAAATCCAGGATGGCGGCTGCGATAATTTTCGAATTTTTCATCATGGGTGTCGTTTCCATGGTTTTCGAGGGTGCTAAAACCGATGGCGAGGTCAAAATGAGAATCCAAGATGGCAGCTGCTATAGTTTTCGAATTGTTCATCAATTTCATCATCGAGGATGCTAAAGCCGATAGTGAGGTCAAAATCCAAATTCAACATGGCGGCTTCGATAATTTTCAAAATGTTCATCATGGGAGTCGTTTTCATGGTTTTCAAGGGTGCTAAAACCGATGGCGAGGTCAAAATCAAAATCAAAGATGGCAGCTTCGATAATTTTCAAAATGTTCATCATGGGAGTCGTTTTCATGGTTTTCGAGGATGCTAAAACCGATGGCGAGGTCAAAATCAAAATCCAAGATGGCGGCTGCGATAATTTTCGAAATGTTCATCATGGGAGTCGTTTTCATGGTTTTCGAGGATGCTAAAGCCGATAGTGAAGTTAAAATCCAAATCCAAGATGGCGGCTGCGATAATTTTCGAATTGTTCATCATGGGACTCGCTTTCATGGTTTTCGAGGATGCTAAAGCCGATAGTGACGTCAAAACCAAAATCCAAGATGGCGACTGCAAAAAATTCAGTGTTCGAGGGGCAGTAAGCGCGTACCTAACACAATAATATTAAAAATATCATATTTTTATCTAAACTGAAAAGTTTGTTTTGTTTGATTTGGAATTGAAAAATTATTTTTGTGATGGACATGTTTTGTGTTTTCATGGTTTTCGAGGGTGCTAAAACCGATGGCGAGGTCAAAATGAGAATCCAAGATGGCGGCTGCTATAATTTTCGAATTGTTCATCATGGGAGTCGTTTTCATGGTTCTCGAGGATGCTAAAGCCGATAGTGAGGTCAAAATCAAAATCCAAGATGGCGGCTGCGATAATTTTCGAATTGTTCATCAATTGCATCATAGGAGTTGTTTTCATGGTTTTCGAGGATGCTAAAGCCAATAGTGAGGTCAAAATCAAAATCCAAGATGGCGGCTTCGATAATTTTCGAAATGTTCATCAATTTCATCATGGGACGTAACGAAGGTTGAGTGAATGAAGCGTAACTCAGGGATGACGACAAGCAAACTTACAAGTAACTCTCATGAGTAGGGCAAAAGTACTAAGCCTCTCCATTTTGGCTCCCCCCCTTCCAATCGTATCTCAGACACTAAGAGAACCGTGTTCTTTTTTTTTACGGATTCGTATAGAGGAGGCTCGGAAAAGTAAAAACCATTTTTCAAAGTTGCCCCTTATGCTTCCCTTCTGAGTTTTTAGTAAGGTTTTAGATTGGATTAGGGGGTTCTTAAGGGGTTTTAAAATCGTTTAGGTGGTCTAACGGATTTTAAAATTCTTTTTACTATCCTAAGGAATTAACAATTTATTTTGTTTTTTTTTTTTTTGTTTCTTCTTTTTATTGAATTAGCTAGAAGGGTTTTCAGAATATTAAAAATGTTTTATATAATTTACAAAATCTTTTATGGACTAAGTATGGATTTTCCAACTCATTTAAAGATTCTTATGGATTCTCAAAATTTTATTAAGGTAAGGGATACTTCTCCAAAACATGACCCCGCGAGCTGCTTGCAGCTCGCGCAACGCGCAAATACTAGTTATACTATATAAAGCTCGATTACCACTGACTGACTGACTGATTGACAGAATTGTTCTCCCAGATGGTGAAGGGGGAGGTGGGTATATTTTGACAGATTCGTAAACAAGTAACTCTGGTGAGTATGGGAAAAATCCCAAACCTCCCCTTTTCGCCCCCCTTCTCCCCCCTCCCCATCGTATCTCGGAAACTAAGAGACCCGTGTTTTGTGTTTTTTTACGGATTCGTATAGAGGAGGCTCGGAAAAGTAAAAACCATTTTTCAAAGTTCCCCCCCTTGCCCCCCTTCCTCCCCCCTTTAAGCGGATCTCGGAAGTTAACAGACTTGGAACACTTTTTTTTTCAGATTCATATCAAGGGACCCAGAGTTGGTCAAAATCATTTTTCAAAACTCCCCCCTCTCCCCCTCTTCACCCCTCCCCCCATCTTATTTCGGAAACTTTGAAACCCGTGTTTTGTTTTTTTACGGATTCGTATAGAGGAGGCTCGGAAAAGAAAAGATCTTTTTATTTTTAAGTTCCCCCTCTTGAACCCCTTTTCCCCCCCTTAGGCGGATATCGGAAGTTAACAGACTTGCAACATTTTTTTTTTCAGATTCATATCAAGGGGCCCAGAGTATGTCAAAATTATTTTTCAAAACTCCCCCCTCTCCCCCTCTTCACTCCTCCCCCCATAGCGGTAAAGCGAAGCGCAGCGTAGCGTAGGGATAAGGTCACGATAGCTTTCCGGTGGTAGGTAGGTCCTGAGTGGAGCGAACCTGCGAGACCGAGTGGAGCGAAGGGGGGAGGTGGCGAGCGAAGCGAGCCGGCGACCTCCGTAGCGTAACGAAGGTAGAGTGGGTGAAGCGTAACTCAGGGGTGACGACATGCAAACTTCCAAGTAACTCTCATGAGTAGGGCAAAAGTACCAAGCCTCTCCTTTTTGGCCTCCCCCCCCCCTCTCAATTGTATCTCAGAAACTAAGAGACCCGTGTTTTGTTTTTTATGGATTCGTATAGAGGAGGCTCGGAAAAGAAAAATCCAATTTTTGCAAAGTTCCCTCTCTTACCCCCGTCTCCCCCCCCTTTCCGGCGGATCTCAGAAGAGACTTGGAACATTTTTTTTTTCAGATTCGTATCGAGGGGCCCAGAGTATGTCAAAATAATTTTTCAAAACTGCCCTCTCTCCCCCTCTTCACCCTTCCACCCATCGTATCTCGGAAAAATTATGTAGCGGTAAAGCGAAGCGTAGGGATGAGGACACGATAGCTTTCCGGTGGTAGGTAGGTCCTGAGTGGAGCGAACCTGCGAGACCGAGTGGAGCGAAGGGGGGAGGTGGCGAGCGAAGCGAGCCGGCGACCTCCGTAGCGTAACGAAGGTTGAGTGGGTGAAGCGTAACTCGAGGGTGACGACAAGCAAACTTACAAGTAACTCTCATGAGTAGGGCAAAAGTACCAAGCCTCCCCTTTTTGGCCTCCCCCCCTTGATTTTTTTTTACGGATTCGTATAGAGGAGGCTCTGTAAAGTAAAAACCATTTTTCAAATTTCCCCCCTCGGGCCTCTTCCCACTTTTGGGCGGATCTCGGAAGTTAACAGACTTGCAACATTTTTTTTTTCAGAATCATATCAAGGGGCCCAGGGTTGGTCAAAATCATTTTCAAAACTCCCCCCTCTCCCCCTCTTCACCCCTCCCCCCATCGTATCTCGGAAAAACTTGGTAGCGGTAAAGCGAAGCGTAGGGATAAAGTCACGATAGCTTTCCGGTGGTAGGTAGGTCCTGAGTGGAGCGAACCTGCGAGACCGAGTGGAGCGAAGGGGGGAGGTGGCGAGCGAAGCGAGCCGGCGACCTCCGTAGCGTAACGAAGGTTGAGTGGGTGAAGCGTAACTCGGGGGTGACGACAAGCAAACTTACAAGTAACTCTCATGAGTATGGGAAATATCCCAAACCTCCCCTTTTCGCCCCCCCTCTCACCCCTCCCCATCGTATCTCGGAAACTAAGAGACCCGTGTTTTTTTTTACGGATTCGTATAGAGGAGGCTCGGAAAAGTAAAAACCATTTTCAAAGTCCCCCCCCTTGCCCCCTTCTCTCCCGTTTAGGTGGATCTCGGAAGTTAACAGACTTGCAACATTTTTTTTTCAGATTCTTATCAAGGGGCCCAGAGTTGGTCAAATTCATTTTTCAAAACTCCTCCCTCTCCCCCTCTTCACCCCTCCCCCCATCGTATCTCGGAAAAACTAGGTAGCGGTAAAGCGAAGCGTAGCGTAGCGTAGGGCTAAAGTTACGATAGCATTCCGGTGGTAGGTAGGTCCTGAGTGGAGCGAACCTGCGAGACCGAGTGGAGCGAGGGGGGGAGGTGGCGAGCGAAGCGATCCGGCGACCACCGTAGCGTTACGAAGGTTAAGTGGGTGAAGCGTAACTCAGGGGTGACGACAAGCAATCTTACAAGTAACTCTCATGAGTAGGGCAAAAGTACCAAGCCTCCCCTTTTTGGCCTCCCCCCCCTCCCGATCGTATCTCGGAAACTAAGAGACCAGAGTTTTGTTTTTTTCCGGATTCGTATAGAGGAGGCTCGGAAAAGAAAAAACCATGGATAGCTTTTGTGTTTTCATCAAGGGAGTCGTTTTCATGGTTTTCGAGGATGCTATAATGCCGATAGAGAAGTCAAAATCAAAATTCAAGATGGCGGCTGCGATAATTTTCGAAATGTTCATCATGGGAGTCGTTTTCACGGTTTTCGAGGATGCTAAAGCCGATAGTGAGTTCAAAATCAAAATCCAAGATGGCGGCTGCGATAATTTTCGAAATGTTCATCATGGGAGTCGTTTTCATGGTTTTCGAGGATGCTAAAGCCGATAGTGAGGTCAAAATCAAAATTCAAGATGGCGGCTGCGATAATTTTCGAAATGTTCATCATGGGAGTCGTTTTCATGGTTTTCGAGGATGCTAAAGCCGATAGTGAGGTCAAAATCAAAATCCAAGATGGCAGCTGCGATAATTTTCGAATTGTTCATAATGGGAGTCGTTTTCATGGTATTCGAGGGTGCTAAAACCGATGGCGAGGTCAAAATGAGAATCCAAGATGGCGGCTGCTATAATTTTCGAATTGTTCATCATGGGAGTCGTTTTCATGGTATTCGAGGGTGCTAAAACTTATGGCAAGGTCAAAATGAGAATCCAAGATGGCGGCTGCTATAATTTTCGATTTGTTCATCAATTTCATCATGGGAGTCGTTTTCATGGTTTTCGAGGGTGCTAAAACCGATGGCGAGGTCAAAATGGGAATCCAAGGTGGCGGCTGCGATAATTTTCGAATTGTTCATCATGGGAGTCGTTTTCGTGGTTCTCGAGGATCCTTAAGCCGATAGTGAGGTCAAAATCAAAATCCAAGATGGCGGCTGCGATAATTTTCGAATTGTTCATAATGGGAGTCGTATTCATGGTATTCGAGGGTGCTAAAACCGATGGAGAGGTCAAAATGAGAATCCAAGATGGCGGCTGCTATAATTTCCGAATTGTTCATCATGGGAGTCGTTTTCATGGTATTCGAGGGTGCTAAAACCGATGGCGAGGTCAAAATGAGAATCCAAGATGGCGGCTGCTATAATTTTCGAATTGTTCATCATGGGAGTCGTTTTCATGGTATTCGAGGGTGCTAAAACCGATGGCGAGGTCAAAATGAGAATCCAAGATGACGGCTGCTATAATTTTCGAATTGTTCATCTATTTCATCATGGGAGTCGTTTTCATGTTTTTCGAGGATGCTTAAGCCGATAGTGAGGTCAAAATTAAAATCCAAGATGGCGGCTGCGATAATTTTCGAAATGATCATCGTGGGAGTCGTTTTCATGGTTTTCGAGGATGCTAAAGCCGATTGTGAGGTTAAAATCCAAATCCAAGATGGCGGCTGCGATTATTTTCGAAATGATCATCATGGGAGTCGTTTTCATGGTTTTCGAGGATGCTAAAGCCGATAGTGAGGTCAAAATCAAAATCCAAGATGGCGGCTGCGATAATTTTCGAATTGTTCATCATGGGAATCGTTTTCATCGTATTCGAGGGTGCTAAAACCTATGGCGAGGTCAAAATGAGAATCCAAGATGGCGGCTGCTATAATTTTCGAATTGTTCATCTATTTCATCATGGGAGTCGTTTTCATGGTTTTCGAGGATGCTTAAGCCGATAGTGAGATCAAAATTAATATCCAAGATGGCGGCTGCGATAATTTTCAAAATGATCATCGTGGGAGTCGTTTTCATGGTTTTCGAGGATGCTAAAGCCGATAGTGAGGTTAAAATCCAAATCCAAGATGGCGGCTGCGATAATTTTCGAAATGATCATCATGGGAGTCGTTTTCATGGTTTTCGAGGATGCTAAAGCCGATAGTGAGGTCAAAATCAAAATCCAAGATGGCGACTGCAAAAAATGCAGTGTTCGAGGGGCAGTAAGCGCGTAACTAACACAAATTTTTTTTAAATATCATATTTTTATTTAAACTGAAAAGTTTGTTTTGTTTGGTTTGGAATTGAAAAATTCTTTTTGTGATGGATAGTTTTTGTGTTTTCATCATGGGTGTCGTTTTCATGGTTTCCGTGGGTGCTAAAACCGATGGCGAGGTCAAAATGAGAATCCAAGATGGCGGCTGCTATAATTTTCGAATTGTTCATCAATTTCATCATGGGAGTCGTTTTCATGGTTTTCGAGGATGCTAAAGCCGATAGTGAGGTCAAAATCAAAATCCAAGATGGCAGCTTCGATAATTTTCGAAATGGTCATCAATTTCATCATGAGACGTAACGAAGGTTGAGTGGATGAAGCGTAACTCAAGGGTGACGGCAAGCAAACTTACAAGTAACTCTCATGAGAAGTGCAAAAGTACTTAGCCTCTCCTTTTTGGTTCCCCCCCCCTCCCAATCGTATCTCAGACACTAAGAGACCCGTGTTCTTTTTTTTACGGATTCGTATAGAGGAGACTCGGAAAAGTAAAAACCATTTTTCAAAGTGGCCTTTATGCCTCCCTTCTGAGTTTTTAATAAGGTTTTAGATTGGATTAGGGAGTTCTTAAGGGGTTTCAAAATCTTTTAAGTGCTCTAACGGATTTTAAAATTCTTTTGACTATCCTAAGGAATTCTCAATTTATTTTGTTTTTTTTTTTTTTATTTGGTTCTTTTTTTATTGTATTAATTATAAGGGTTTTCAGAACATTAAAAATATTTTATTTAATTTAATAATTTACAAAATCTTTTAAGGACAATGGATTTTCCAATTCATTTAGAGATTCTTATGGATTCTCAAAATTTTATTAAGGTAAGGAATACTTCTCCAAAACACGACCCCGCGAGCTGCTTGCAGCTCGCGCAACGCGCAAATACTAGTTATGATATAAGTGCGGTAAGTTGATCATTACAGCAGAGGCGATATTGGTAGCACAAGCCGTAAGGCGAGTGCTATAAGAAAGCAGAGGCTGTAATTAACTAATTATCAAACCGCACGTATGTCATACGACGTTTTATAACACATTTGTGAGTAAATAAATAAAATCATTACATCGAAAAGGAAAAGCAAGCTGAATAATTTTTACTTTTTCTCAAATTAGCGATGCGCGCGCACCAGCATCTTTTGTTTATGGCAAAGGCACAAAAAACAGCCACTAACTAACACTAATAAAGTAAATTAATTCTTTTGTGGTTTTATTACAGATAAATGGTTGTAATTAATTGTCAAAATTAATTAAATTAAAGAATAAAATGTTTATTTATTATATTTCATCTCCCAAATTTAATTTTAATAATAAAATGTTGACCGCTTTTCTGACATAAAAACTCTTTGCTAAGATTTAAAAAAGTACCGTTCGTTTTAGACGGAGCATCTTGATAAACCGTGCGATTTACTTTACCATTACCGCACTAGTGCGTTTTACTTTACCATTACGCACTAGTGCGTAATAAGATACATTACGATACTGAAATAGGTGCAGTAAGAGACCTTTTACGAGCAAATGTGTTATAAAAGTATTTTTCATTTCTCATACTCGGAAAGTAGTGTTTGTGTGATCAGAGCAGCGGGTCGAAAACGATGCTTCCCTCCCTTGGGCGGGAAAGACTCATAGTAATTGCTTCCCTCCCTAGGGCGGGAATGAATTTTAAAAATAGAACTAAAATTGGTTATTTAGTCGGCTATATTTTTTTTTACACAATTAAGAAAAATATCGACAAAAAAAAAAATGCTGCGGTCTTGTGAGTGTATACGGCCAATGTGAATTAAAAAAAATACCTATTAAAGTGGGATGGCCCGCGGCGGTGACGCGGGCGGTGTGTTCCATATTTGAAATTTAAATTAAAAAGACTATTATAATAGGTACTACTCATGTTATTACTATCAATAAATATTTTAGAAAAACTACTATTTTTTACTTTCCTTTTATTTGAAATGAAAAGTAGAGTGTTTAACACGGGTGAAAGTCATCAATTCCCACTCGGACTATAGCCGCCCTCGCTTCGCTCGTGCGTCTAAATACCTCGTATGGGAATTGATTTCTTTCCACCCTTGTATAACAATCTACTATTTCCTACTCCTCCGTTATTCTTTTCTGATTAATTTCGTTGCAGGTTCCAAGACGGGTTAATTCATTGTCCGGACACGTCAAGCTTCAATGTATCGGCACTTTTCTGGTGGTTGCCACTGTTGATTCTGGCTTTCAGGAGTTGCAGTGGTTTGCGAATAGTATGGTGGGTTTGTCCCGATAAAAAAAGAGTTAGTGATGATGTTATAAATGTGAAAATTTGGATGTTTGGATGGATAGATTGTGTGGCTGGCTGGCAGTGGCTGGGAGTTTGACTGCTACACAACGTGGCGTGAATTCGATCTTATTCCGGGTCTAGGTGTAAGTTTATGTGAGTTTCTATAATTGTGAACGCACCCATGATACTCAAGAAATTACTAGCGAGGGGCCAACATTTAAAAAAAATACTCAATCCCCTCAGAACGTTTCTTGATCTTTGGCTCAGAGATATGTTTTAAATCTAAAATAAGAGATAGGATAACTTTTATCCAGGTATTACATTACCGTACTGCTATTAGGGAATAAGGATAAGCTTAATATCATTGTATTTACATGTTTGTTAAGTCACGATATCACGATAAGATTCCAAAACTATATTTATTTTGTCAAATTATTAGTCGAATTTTGTATTACTTGATTTTGTTTAAAACTGTCTTCATGTTCTTTTCAAAATTCATGTCAACTAGTATAATCTTAAAAACATCTGACTTTACAGTAAATTAATTTACACTCCAATCAATGTAGCCATTCATATGCATAATGGAGAAATCTATTTCAATATCTACACCTGTAGCTGATCAATCAGAACTCTTGTCTGTAATTGCAATTAGTAGCATTGAACCATGTCTTCGACAGATACCTGTATTTTTTTGGGAATGTACCTATAAACATTCCCAATTTCGACACTTTAACTAAAGACCAATCGATTCGGGGAATGCAATGTCGCATATATGGAGAGGAATGGCGTGGAAGTAACACTAAAATTGACTGAATAAAATCAACTTTATATGCCTGGGAAAGAAGTGTCGCTGTTCGTTGAATGCTGTGATACATTAAGCAGTTATTGGAACGAAGTTCCTTATCGCGCGTTGTGAAAGGGGGCTGGACGAAAAAAATTTTTACGAAAAGTTGTCACGACACTTTTATCCGACTGCGCGACGCAAAGGAGGGTAATGTGTTTATTACCATGGAATGGAATGGACTGGACTGGACTGGACTGGACTGGACTGTACCGGACCGGACCGGACCGGACCGGACTGGACCGGACCGGACTGGACTGGACTGGAGTGGAGTCGCGACGATTATTTTTGTTGAGTGTATACAGTAACTTCGTTCCATCCGGGTGTCCCTTGACACCTCTCAAGTTTTTTTATGTTTAGAATAGGTATGTCGCAATCATAATTGCATAAATTCCCGTATTATTAAACGGCTCATTCATTCCAGAATATTGCAGTCCACTGCTGGACATAGGCCTCTCCCAGGAAGCGCCATTTTTTCATCCAGCCTCTGCAAGCCACCTTCTTCAGGTCATCGGTCCATCTTACCGGGGGCGTCCAACCCTACGCTTACCTACACGCGGTCTCATTCAAAAACCTTCCTATTCCACCTTTTGTCGGTTCTGCGGTAGACATGGCCAGCTCACTGCCACTTCAGCTTGCTATAGATTTCGACAATATCTATAACTTTTGGTCTTATGCCGTGAGACCTCATTCCGGATTACATAATTATACGTTACGGCTAGCTGTTTCCAAAAACAGGGCCGTTTTGTAGCGGTGGGTCAACGATTAGTGGAGTATTGGATTGTCATTGCCAGACGTTTTGCAAGATGGCAGCTTACGTTTAGCTTCATAGTTTTTCTGCTATTCGTGCGAAAAAAAGCAAAATTGCGAATTTACAATGATCAAAGCAAATAAATTAAAATTGTAATTAGTAATTGCTAATTTACACATTGATTTTTTTTATGGCGAATTAACTTTGTGGCTATGTACAACAGCTCCCTAAACATACGGTCATGTACGCAGATGATGCCTTCAGGTTTTTTGAAATAAAAAGAACGCCACCGAACATTTTAGAACGCGAAAAAAATTTCTTCAAGAATTGCTTATTTCATTCGATTGGTGTTATTTTTTTGGAACAAATTAATCTCTTTTGAAATAAATAGGTATCTACGAATACGTCCAAAATAAACGTAGCGTAAAAGCACTACTGATTTAAAACGTCAATCAATTCAAACCACTAGATTCCAAACACTCAATATCAGCTTCAATCGAATATTTAATAGATTTAAACCCAAACAGTATTTTAGGAAACAGCGGCTAGACTGTACGGTACACAAGGCAACACATCAACTTGTACAAATCCAGTATAAACTGATCGTCGAATGTACGGAAAGATCGCACAAAGCCAGACCACAATAAACTGGTTCTGTACAGCTTCATGTCTATCCGTAAGTACAACCTCCTCGCCTAGTTTCCGAGCTGTCTGCTCATATCATGTTGTTCCTCTCCTCATACATATTTATCAACGAAGGCTTATGCAGAACGCTTGAAATTCAGAGGTTTATTAAAATTAGAACAGGACTGGGTTCTCGTCAATTTGCGAAGTTTTTGGTGTCGAGCAAAGTTCAGTTTGTGCATGAATTAAGATAGCTGTAGAGTTTGATAATCGTTTTAGTTAGGGGGGTTAGTAATTGTAGGCTGTAGATCTGTGAACTCTGTACTAAAAGCGAGAACGGTGAAGATAAGTTGCGAGAAGTGTTTAAACGTCAGTGTTCTATCTTAAGAGGATCGTCTACCGAGCGCTCGTCCATACTAAAAGAGAAAACGTTTTCCTACCCCTAAATGTTATCCTATCTCAATTATTTTTTAGAATGCTTCCTAATCAGTATAAAACTAGGTTTATAGGTTATCTTTTTTTTTAGTTTATAATAGTTTGAACGTTACAGACGCCTAAGAGTTACTTTTGAAAAAAACCTATAAACCTAGTTTTTTACTGTGTCAGAAGCATTCTAAAAAATCATTGAGATAGGATAACATTTAGGGGTAGGACAACGTTTTCTCTTTTAGTATGGACGAGCGCTCGGTAGACGATCCTCTTAAGTGGCTATTTTAAACGGAATAAGATAATGATACGAGTAAGATAAAATATTTATTTGCGTAAAACATGGTATAAAGAGGTGTTAAATACGATTAATATGGCACAAACATGTTTAGCTAGGATAAAACATAGCATGCAAAATCATAAAGTTTTGTGAAGAGGACAGCAACCATTCACATTTTAAAAGCATCAAAATTTTTATTCTAAAACTCCTTTATACTGTAAAAACTAGCTTCTAGTAACCATTTATAAGTCTTAATTTTAAACAATCTCAAATTCAAAGTTTTAAATTGCCTGGGTATCTTGTTATAAATACGTACACATAATAATTGCAAGGCAGTTATTGTTGTATTTTGCTAGTCTCTCGGATTCAACCTAGATAGATAAGAAGCGCAAAGACGAGGCCTAAACTCCTTCGAAAACTAGGCAACACAAGCCTTCGACATCTTTTGACTTTGGTATCCATTGACACGTGGCTGGTACGAACCTCTATGTATTTGTATTGCGATAGTCACCTGGATACCAAAGTCGTAAGGTATCGGAGACTTGCGTCGCCTAGTGTGCGAAGGGGCTCAACTTCTGCTTTAAATGGCTTTGCTCTTGGTCTCAATCTAGACGAGAAGCGCAAAAATGAGGCCTAACGGCCCGCTTACAATTTTGGTTTTGGTGAGTGGCGCATAAAAGGCAATATTACTTTGTAACTATGCGAATTCGCCACTGGCGGCGCCTCGTGGTGTGTTTATGTATTTTTGGAAAACTAGGGAAGGATTACAAGGTAATTTTGAGGCGGTACGAAGTTTGCCCAATCAGTCAGTATTTCAATATATTTGATCTTATCTCTCGCTTGCCACCCCTCGCTAAGTCACCCATAGAGCAAGTTATTCCAGCGTAGCATGGCGCCATAGAAACAGGTTTAGTCGACGGAAGAATAGACAAAATGACAGAACGTAGAAAGATTTTTAGCGTTTTAAGCATGAAAGTGTTTAAAGAAAGAAGAAAGAAGTAGAAATGTTACAGTGCTATGCTTCAAAATAGATTTATTAACTATCGAATTATTGCACTATATTAACAATCTGCTCTATGAGTGCATCCTAAGTATTCAAGTACTTTTGTATCAACCCCCAGGCCATTATATGGGTTAGCCAGAAAATCATTTTCAAATCTGGTATTCCGAGGAATTTAGTTTATAGACAGCAAATAATTACCAGGAACACCGCATTCAAACAATGAATCTCAATTTCGGCCAGCATTTTGCTTTAAATTCAACTTCCCACAGGCTTAACTTGTTAACCCCACGCGAAAAGAGAAACAAGTAGGTACAGAAATTCACAATAATTTGATAACGAGAATGGTTAACAAAAATAATCTGTTTCCAACTTCAGCTTCGTCCTGACCTGGATCGTCGCTGCGAGGTACATAAATAATTCACAATTTTCTGTGACAAGACACGCACAAATTAAAATATAATTGCTCACTCGTACATGTTTTTCTTTACGCAAAGCATTTTCGTGGGAGGCAGATTTCGCATCAGAATTGTAGGTTACCATTTTAATAAAAGATGATCATAATTTATTATTTCTTTAGGTACAACGTCAACGTTTTGCGAAAGACTATTAATTTATATTAGACTTTGTAAATTAATAAATATGTTTTGGATGGTATAAAATCTAAAAGTAATAAAGTGTGGGCTGTTTTATCCCTAAAAGCGATTGTTTCCAGACTACAATGTATATAAAATATTAGAAATAAGACAGGTAGTCTTTGTACAAAACTATTATAAATTGAGAAGAACGCCCACGGCATTAGAATGTATTTTACTTAGCAAAATTCAGATAAAGAATTTCTACTGTTTTTTTTTATTTATTTGCTTTTCTCAATCTAGCCAATAGCCTATGGGTAATAATCAGACTTTTGATGATATAACGGTTTCTAAGGAGAGAATCGCTTTTGAATTTAGTTCTTTATCTAATTGCTCATGACTGTACATAATTATCTTATTCTAGAACAGTATTTGCTCTAATGCCTCTCTAAGGATTAATAAAAAATTAAGGAGACAAGCAAATAAAAGAAATAATAAAATGGAGCATTATTTTTGTGGAGTTAAACTTAAAACTCCTTTCCTTTCGTATATTTGAGCTATGAGCTGACGTTTATCTGTATCGCTACCAGTCTTCAAAAAGATTTTCCCGCACTCCACTTTCTCCGACGACCGCAACAATGATGATGAACAAGGTTTTTTGTTTTCGTTTATTTACGTTTAATTCGTTTTTTTTTTCTCTGTTTAAGTTAAATACATTAACAACTCAGAGCTCAAATTGCATCGGTGCGTCAGTGAGGCATTTTCCATAAGAAAGAACAAAAAAAAAAATTAATATCAAATTATATAAAAATCAATGCCACTTTTCGTTGTAATTTTAAAACTCGTGAATGGGCTCAGCTATCCAAACCAAATGTTTAGGCTTTGTTTGGACTATTTAGTAGATGGTTTATGTGAAGTTTGCACAAAATCGGTCCAGCGCTTCTTCATTTATCACATTTTTTTGTAACATGTAAATGAATTCAAAAAAAGGCGGATCATTTTGCACTTTATACGTAGCGAAGAACGTACCGGGCCGCTAGTATTATAAAATAATCAACAGACAAACTATTACCTACCCCACTATGCATGCAAACACTTAACGACCTCAATTCGAAAAACCCCTCACATCCCATACTATTACCGATAATTTTATACTTACAAAGGACAAACATACTCCCAGCTAAAGCCCCTATACACGCTCACTTGAATTTTCACAAGCCTCACAAAATCGGTCACGTAGCGGAAGGTCCAAAATATGAGCAATCTTCCAAAGATTTTAGATTGGCCGAAACCTTTGGTTATAAATCCAGGGTTCTTATTGGTGGAATTGTGAGATTATATGGGTATTACAACGGTAAATCAGGTGGGATTTTGAATAATAATTGAATGTGTAGGTCAGACGTTGAGTGACATACTGCGACTATGGAGGCTAGCGAGCATGTAAGATTTTTATTGTTCAACGGCAGTAGGCCCCTTAGAGGGCCAGAGCCTGCCGAGATCGCGGGACTGTCTTATCAGGTAACCGTGACCTGGAACGTAAAAGGCCATTGAAAGATCACCTTGGATTTTAGTCAGTACGAGTCCAGACAGTCCCTCCCGTCCTGCCACGGGCGGGAGGACTCGTTTGATGATTTTACGATGATAAAAAATAGGGCAGTGGACTGAGATTTTTTTTTTTTTTTTTAATGAAAGCATCGTTCTACTTTCGGTCGTAGAACGATGCTATCCAGTATTGATCTTACTGCTTAGATAAAAGCCTTCTCACTGTTATCTAATAATATGAATGCTTGGTTGTGATAGCTTTAACTGAAACTAAAGTAACCCATTTATTACCACGAACGAAACGCAGCAACAGACGCGCAGCCGCGGAACCAAACACATTCAAGTATTAGTAAATAAGACCCATAATATTCTTTTAAATCCCTTTGCGTAGAAGTATAAAAGTTTGAGTAGTCTCTAGCGAAATTTTGTTCCACAAAATCCATTAATTGCTACTCTTTATCCTACTCTTTGTAACATCAAAGTAATTTACAAAGCAAGGATTTCAGACAAACCAACTGTCACTTTCATTTGACAGATGTGTTTGAAATGGTATGTCTGAACCGACTCAAAATAAATAAATAAAAAGAGCGGTATTCCTCTCTTTTCTCTCAGACTTTTAAATAAGTCACGAATTTTGACTTGTTGAATTGCTAATGATAGGGACTCGGTTGCTCTGTCTGTGAGTTGTCCTTTTTCGAGATAAGGTCAAGGTTGTCATCGTAAAAGATCTATTCATTGACGTCAACATATATTTAGTCACTGAGTACTTTGTCGGACAACAGCGTCCGACGTCTGTCCGACGTCAAAAAGATTTTTTTTCATTCTTTGTTGTTTTAAGGTAATTAAAACTCCCGTTGTGGGGGATTATTATCATAATTACTGTAGGTTCTAAGAAAAGCTCTTAGAAAATTTAGTCTTTAATAATTATAATTACATAATTCCGTCCAAAGAAAATAAAAACATCTATGAAGTTCATACTTAGTGGAAGCATTTGTAACATATTTTCTGTGATCACATTATTACTAACTAGTGGCTGCCCGCGGCTTCGCTTGCGTTAATTTAGAATTTGAGAAACAATACGGATCGTGTAAATGGCGCCATCTGGAATATTCAGAACGTAATTGTTTTCTCGGCAACAAACAGCTCTCTTCTGTTATTCGGGATGAAAGATACGCTGTAGGTATCCGTGTCTATTCTCCTGACAACGAATAATACAAAATTTTGGGACGATTGATTCATTATGTAGTTTTCGTGAAAACTTAAAAAACAAACATACTATTGCATTTTTAATATTAGTTTAGATCAAAGTTTACAGTATCGCGATGAACGTACGATAGCGTTGCTCTTATCCCTTTAGCATACGAGTACCTAAAAATAGCTTATTATTTACACTGGTTTGAGCACCAATTCAAAACATAAATAAACACAAAATAATAGAAAGACTGATTGTGTTTTTTTTGCGGGCATGCGGGAGGCGAGTAAAGCGCAACTCGCTGTCCGACCATGGACCATGGCCGGGTTGACGTCGCGTTGTGTTTCACGCGCGCATCAAAGAGCGTCAGCATAATGACGGGGCCCCCTCTAGAGGGCCAAAGCCTGCCGGGGTCGCGTGACTTATCTCATTACCGTGACCCGGAACATAAAGGGCTATTGAAGGACACCGTGGATTTGAGTCAGTACGAGTCTGACAGTCCCTCCCGCCCTGCCCGGGGTGGGAGGACTCATTTGATGATTTTACCACGCTAAAAAAGAAAAAAAAAGACTGATTGTTTTCTAGTGTTTAAAATTCCTACTTCTCGAAACAATAAATTACGGTTTAAATAATATCCAACTTACCTACCTACATTTAAATCAGCGCAGATTTATCCTAGAAAACTACTGAAAAATATTAGAAAAAAATTAAATTGCAAATAATTTTGAAATAAAAGTGTGCATAAAATTATTTTTAATTATTTAAAACTCTCACAGGATAAATAAAAACAAAAAAAAGAACCACACAAAGTGAAAAAGAAAATCCAAGATTTGATCCTGAGCCCCATTGCACGAGAGGCAAGCAGGTTATTAACCAGACTGGGTGGTTCGTGGACAGTAAGCTTCAAATAGCGGTTCTTATACAAATGTCAACAATGACTGAAAATCAACATCATAGTATAACATTGCTAATCCCCCAAGGGAAATAGCGTAATTATACATATCCTATTAATAAAAGCGCAGTTTAAGGAATATTTAAGGAAAAATTGAATAAATAATATCCAGTGGTTTAACTTCCAACGAAAAACATACATTTGAAAAAAACTTAAAAAAAAAATGTAACCGCCTTCAAAAACAACCACAAAAAAGGGTAAAATAACCTACAAAACTTTTCTTTCGGAAGTCGGTGGTTTTTTTATTAATTTCATTGTTTTTTTGCCACCGACTTCCGAAAGAAAAGTTTTGTAGGTTATTTTACCCTTTTTTGTGGTTGTTTTTGAAGGCGGTTACATTTTTTTTTTAAAGTTTTTTTTTTACTCTTTTTAGTATAAATGTTCAACCAAAATTCTTGTCAAATACATCATTTTCTTACATATATGTAAGAAATCCGTAGCACCGGCAATAACATCGTTAACATCCCTTTCATTCCTTCCCTATCTCAAAAACTACTGAACCGATTTTAATGAAACTTGCAGTATTCCTTAAGTTGAACAATACCTAGTACAACATAAAAAGAATTACTTAAATCGGACTTGTAGTTCCGGAGATATGCGAACACAAACATAATTTACTAAATCAGTCGATGCTGACTCCTTACTAGAGGAGTTGTACAGATGCAAATACTTGAACAGCTTTAGAAAATATATGAAAATGGTACTATGTGCCTATAAAATTTGAAGGTTGCCCTCGATTTCCCTGGGATCCCATCATCAGATCCTGACTTGATGATCATGGGACCAATTGGAAAGTATACCCTTTCAAACAAAAGAAAAATTTTCCAAATCGGTCCAGGCGTCTTCGAGTAATCGGGGAACATACATAAAAAAAAAAAAGATTCCGACGAATTGAGAACCTCCTCCTTTTTTTGAAGTTGGTTAAAAACAACAAAATTCAAAATTGCTTATCTCCCAGGGAAAATAGCGTAATAATGCAAAGCCTATAACAGAAGCATATTATTAGGAGTATTAGAGGAAAATTTGATCAACAACTTTACAGAAGTTTCGGAGATAGATCAAAAGAAAAAAACATAAAAAAAAATCGAAAAAAAAAAGTTGATCTGGCATCAGAATCGATCCCATATCTCGAAAAAAATACAAAAAGAAAAAATATTCAATGTACAGGAATGACAGCTCTACGATTTTATTATATGTAAAGATTAATGTGATACCTTAATTTATTTTCATGTACAAAATAAATAAACACAGAGCATAGAGCAAGCTCAGCATTACAATTCGTGTCGATAATTTACATGTTATTAATTCTAAACAGAATGAAGATATTCGCACCACAAATTCGCAGGCGCCGCCATTAAAACTATCGCTATTGTTTGAGCACAGCAGGTTCGGTTCTATGATTATATGTTCACTTATTAGTGAACATATAATTCGCATAGCTTCGGAGAAATTTCAATGTATTCATTGAAATTTCCCCGAAGCGTGAGAATAATTGGATTATGTCGCACAACATAAATTTATGCCAATATTATTCTCTATATGATAATAAAGCCTTCGATTCGGTGGAAACATGGGCGGTACTTGAGTCACTCCAGCGATGCCGTATTGACTATCGGTACATCGAGGTGTTGAAGTGCTTGTATAATAACGCCACCATGTCGGTCCGAGTACAGGAGCAGAGCACGAACGCGATTCCATTGAGAAGAGGCGTAAGACAGGGGGACGTTATCTCCCCGAAACTGTTTACTGCCGCAATGGAAGACGCCTTCAAGCTCCTGGAATGGCAAGGACTTGGCATCAACATCAACGGCGAATACATCACTCACCTTCGGTTTGCCGACGACATCGTAGTCATGGCAAAGTCGATGGAGGAACTCAGCATGATGCTCGATGGCCTCGACCGAGTTTCACAACGGGTGGGCTTGAAAATGAACATGGACAAGACGAAAATTATGTCAAATGCCAATGTTGTGCCCACCCCAGTCTCTGTTGGAAACTCGGTACTCGAAGTTGTTGACTCATATATCTACTTAGGACAAGTAGTCCAGTTAGGTAGGTCCAACTTCGAGAAAGAGGTCAACCGCCGAATCCAACTCGGTTGGGCAGCGTTCGGGAAACTACGCAACGTCTTTTCGTCCGACATACCTCAGTGCCTCAAGACGAAAGTCTTCAACCAATGTGTGTTACCAGTGATGAGTTACGGCACCGAAACGTGGTCTTTCACTATCGGCCTCATCTCAAAGCTCAAAGTCGCTCAACGAGCTATGGAGAGGGCTATGCTAGGTGTTTCTCTACGTGATCGAATCCGAAATGAGGAGATCCGTAGACGAACTAAAGTCACCGATATAGCCCACCGGATTAGCAAGCTGAAGTGGCAATGGGCAGGCCATATTGCTCGCAGAGCAGATGGCCGATGGGGTCGAAAAGTACTAGAGTGGAGACCACGGACTAGCAAGCGCAGCGTAGGACGTCCACCAGCAAGGTGGACAGACGACCTTATAAAGGTCGCCGGAAGACGCTGGATGCAGGTCGCTTCCAACCGGTATAAGTGGAAATCAAAAGGGGAGGCCTATGTTCAGCAGTGGACGTCCTACGGCTGAGATGATGATGATGATATGATAATTATGTATTCCGAAGCTTTGCTTCTAGTCTTCGAAGGTAAAACTTGTCTAGACGAACTTAAATATTCTCAATCGTTATATTCTAACGTATAATAAAATATGTACATAAATTTTTCCTTTTATATATTTTTGAAGTGAAAACTTCTTTAGCGGCGTTGTACACTTTTTCTGTAATGGGTAAAAAATTTAAAACTCGCGTCAGGGTCACGTGACCGTCAGGGTCACGTGACCGTCAGGGTCACGTGACCCTGATCGAAAATGAGTAAGACGTCATTCAAATTAAAAATAAAACATAGTAACAAAAAAGTTTTCACTTCTACCGGCACTCCTGGAGTGCAACCTTTTTTTTTTTTTATAACCTTGTTCATGTTTACTGAAAGGTTTGTTAGTGTGGCAAAAAAAGGTTCTACTGGCTACGTTAGATAGTTTAATGATTCGATCCAAATATTTATATGATCTACAAGTAATTGTTCCGGATCTGATTGTTTGTGTGCCCATGTGAGTTTACATTTTGTAAACGCAGCAACGACACAGTTTTATTCCTAGAGTGAGGAATCATTTTTCTTTATTTTACTTACCCACTCTGTCTCACTCCTGAGCAAAGCCCTCCCTACAATCTCTTCCATTTCTCTCGATGATGTACCTCTTCACGCCAATTCCCAAGGTATCCAAAGCGTCCCACCCTCTTCTGCTAGGCAAGCCGCAACACCCTAGCTGTCTTTAAAAAAAAAACATAATTATTCTCAGCAAAACCCGAATTCCTGAAGCCGATAGTACATAGTAACTGACAATTGGCCATCGGCCTATGTTAGTAAGAACAGGTACAAAGGGTAGTAGTGCTATTGAATACATTTTGTTCCTCAGAAAATAAGTAGCCCTGCTGAGCCAATGATCATAGTAAAGGAAACTTCAAAAGCACGTAATAGTACTCCAGATTTTGTTCATTCAAAGCAAAAGGGATAATAAATATCAAAATTCTCTGAAAATTTTCCCTTAATTAAACTTTAATTCTTCTCACTGTCACAGCGAAATTTTCGCCAACCTAACTTCAGCGGTAATGTGTCAAGTAACCTTGTTCATTTTGAATAGATCAAAACTTTTAAATACGTCATCATTCTATTTTAGTACGAGTCTAGTTTGATGCTTGTTTAGGAAAGTTGTGGGTAATTACCGTCAAAATGTTACTGTTGGGAAACAACCTACCTTACAAATAAACAGTGACAAGAATTGTGACAGGAGTTATGACAACTTTGGTCTTTCTTTTGTACAAGTTTTTGATGTTAGACGTTTATTGCGATAGGTGGGTAATAGTTCGTAAGTAACCACTTTATTTGAGACACATAGACAATGTGTTCGATCTAGGTTCTGTACAAACTGAAAGGGAAGGTAGCTTGCTCAGTTTTGTCAATAAAATTATTTGACAAGTGGGGTCGGAACCAAACTCCTTCTGAATGGACGTAATTACCGTCTAAGTATATTAAGTTGCTATTCCACCAATTCACACTAAGCGTTTCCAATCATCCTTCATAATGCGCCCAGCAAAAGAGTGGACCTCACCACCTGTTTGTGTTCTTGAACGTATACGTCATTCAAAATCACTTCAACTTTTGGGTACAGGCTTCTTCTCGGTAAGCTCACTCCATCGAAGGCTTTGAGTGTGTCACCTTTGACCTTAAACTCACGAGCTAACCCATCTCAAAGAAAATTACTGGGAATTGGAAACTACTGAGAGGAATCAGGCAAAACAATTCGAAAAATATGAGAAAAGTCGTGTTGTGCCGATTTCAAAATAAATTGGTATGGAAGTATGAACATTTCAACCAGCAGAAGTCGAACAATACAATCACAAACAGGTCGAATAGGTAGCAATAAAAAATTTGACCAGTGAATCCGCATCTTTATCTAAATAATAAAATATAGTACCAAGAACTTAATAGGGTTCCGTAGTTGCCCATCAAAATACTAAATGCGAACTAATTAAACTGATTCGCTGAATTTAATTTTAAAAAGAAGAATTTTCAAAATCGGTCCAGGCGTCTTTGAGAAATCGGGGAAAATACATAAAAAAAAGATTACGACGAATTAAGAACCTCCTCCTTTTTTTGAAGTTAGTTAAAAATAGTTGACAATAAAAACCTACCTATCCCCAAAACATACCCACCTATGTATTATAGCTGTAAAAATAAAGTTTACAAACTTACAATTGCAGTTGAAGAACATGTTCTGCGATACATTTTGTTTAGGAAAATATGCTATCCAAGTACGTTTTATAAGTTGGTCGACTATTACTCGTAAACTTGTAAAGCCTACTTAGTCATGATAATTTTCCTTCAAACTTCGTTATATATACTACTATTGTGAATTTTTTCACACCCCAAACATAACCGTTTAGCTGGTAGAGGGGGGGGGGACATTCGAGTCGAGCAAAAATTAGCACTTTAAAGCTTAATATTTCACAAACGAATCTTTTTATCAAAAAATTGTTAATGGAAACTATCAATATTTTTTAAAGTCCTATTTAATGATACCCCACACTAACCTTCAAGTACCGACGTGAGCTTTGAGTTACGTAAGTACCGACGTGACGTCTGACAGACCACCATCGCTTAACTGACCAAAAATTTTATGTTTCTGGATTGTTTTAAAAAATATTTTTTAGTATATATATTTGACATATCTAGTTATCGTATAAGTAAAACAAAATTAAAAGTTTTCATTTTAGTACTAATTATAAGCATTTATCTGTCAGTCTCAACTTCTTTGAGATGAAAATTCAACTTTTTACTCAGTAATTAACATTTATAAACTGAACATTTTTTTTTTCTTCACAACATTTTTTTCTTAAAGTTTAATAACTAAGGAAATAAAAAAAAAATATAAAGAAAGAAAAAAATAAGTGATTTCTTGGAAATCGCAATGCACAAAATATTCGAAACAGTCAAATTTTACAAACAGTCTTTGCTGCATTGTAAGTACACATATTTCATGCAAGTGTCACATTTATAAGCAGTATTGCGCTTGATGAATCATGATCACTCTCCATAGGAACAAAATTTGGATCGATTTCATCATAGTCGGACTCCGAGCTCTCATTTAGCCATTCATCTATAATGTCCGCATGGTCTTTATTTTGAGGCCTTGCAAGGTATTTTTTATTTTATGTTTTACTCTTGAAGTACTTGGTTGATCTATTTTCGTATGTGACTGAAATTATCATAAAAAACGATAAAACCTCAAACAAGTCTCATTCAAAAGTATTACATAAGTACAGACGAGTGGTCTGGTAGACCACTCGCGATCTTATAAAAGCTAAAATTCCCCGGAATCGCATGTGCCAACAAAACCACTCTTCTTAAACGCTGCGGGGCGACTGCTCGAGGGGTAGATAAAAGCGCGGGGGTGTATGTCTTTGCTAACACAGGTAACTAGACAAATCGGATACCCAAAGTGTCTGTCAGACCACACGTCGGTACTTAAAGGCTAAGGGGTACGCGAGAAATAAAAAAAACATCCCCACTTTACGTGTACAGGAGGTACCCTAAAAAAAAATATTTTACGAGATTTCATTTTACCACTTTTTCGGCACAACAAATCCGTATATTTACACCAAATTACAGCTTTCTAGTACTGGGCGTCTCTGAGCTAAACTGCGGACAGACGGACGGACGGACGGACATGGCGAAACTATAAGGGTTCCTTGTTGACTACGGAACCCTAAAAAGTACTCAAATGAAATCTATACCTTTACTTCCACACAATAAGGTTCCCGATGAGATGAGAATCTAACAGTAGACCGTAATATCATGTGGCTAATGGATAGTGCTGAAATCTATAAGGGTAATAGGAGGGTAGTTTATGAAAGTAAAGTAGATTTTGTGTAGGCGTTCGGTAATATTGATGAAGCAATTTTGGATCTTTGTAAAGCTTTTGATACGGTAGACCACGGTACGGGGTGGTCCGGTAATTCAGTAAAAGATTTTGAATTTCCATTAAACTAATGATCCATCCTAGTTTTGGACAAATAAAATTTAAAAATGAAATATAACTTACGGTACTTGCAAAATAATTTTAAAATCGGTACCACATTTTCTGAACTTACTGGTCACTAACTGTAAGTAGTAAGTAATGATAAATTTTCAAGGTGTCACTTTTGTTTTTTTAAAGATAAATAAGTTTTAGTAAACGACTAATTTGCATTTTTTAGATCATTATAATATTTTATCGTAGTAATCTAGATGAATGAATTAATTAATGTTTGATCTAACGTAAATAATGAGAATTAAACCCACAGAAATATCGCTGGGACATAAGTCTCTTTCTTCTCTGTCAATGCGATATACTCAGTCGATTACTGTAGACACATCGGTGTAAGTAGATGTCACAATTTCTTGAACTTTTGGGTCCTAAACCGCAGTATTTTGCATCTCTTGTCAATCCAATGCATTTGTAACTTATAAATCATTGTTATCTCTGATAGAATTTCATTTTGTGCAGGTCCTCAGAGCTTCCAATTCTATTTCAACTATCTCTGTAGAACTTGAAGTAGCTGACATATAAATACTGTCAGCACTAAGATTCTCTTTCACTCCCAAGGGGAATCGAAATTCGATTCATCTGAAAGCAACGCATCAATATTCAAAACGCGATCTCTGGTGTCTGTCATCATAGACGGAATGATAAACTGAATTCTAAAAGAATCTTCGACTGTTTCGAAAACATGGACGATTCTCATTTTCGGATTCTGGATATAGATGGAAGATTACGCTTTTGATTTAAAATGTTGAGTGTGTTAGAAAGAAAAGTTCATTGTGTCAGGACAGTTTCCATATTCTTGCATCTCAAACTTTCGGCTCGGAACCAACGTTTTAAAGGCAAAAAAACTGTTCCTTTATTACATTACATTGAAACTTTGTGATAAACAAAAATAATGATTTTTTAGCGGTTGCGATATTCGTTCCATGGATAAAGTTGTTTGGTTTTAACGTTTCAAGAACTCCCTTTTTTGGAACAGTTCTGACATTTCTATAACTTTTCATGGTTCTCATTACCACACATCTTTTTTTTGAAATCTCCAACATCTTGCTTTTGATCAAAATAAAGTAATCAAACTAATTATTACATCTCCTGCCGTCAGGCTTATTCTAATTCATTTAAAGCAAAGCGTAATAGAAAACACAATCATCGTCTTCATCAAAATAGAATATTAAATAGTCTAGTCTGGACCAGAATCGTAATGAGAATATTATGATTGAATTATTACCATAATATTTTAGCTGCTATATTTATTCTTCTGATCTTAGAGATAAATTTTTATTGAAATATCTTAACTTAATATTAGAAATATAGATCTGAAATCTTACAGACAACTAAACTTCGAAGAAAAGAAGCCTCATAAAATTGTTTTGTCAGCAATTTCCAATATTTCAACAAATCAGCGAAAGAAACGCTCTAGAATTTTTCAACAAACGTTAAATCCTAAGCGTCCGTTAAAACTCTTGTAAAAATACAACTTCGTTCTTAACGATAATTTTCCGATACGAGAATCGGAATAAGAAATTTTTGCACCAATGAATATAAAAATTGAATCGGGACTTTATAAGAATTCATTTTTTTGTCAGCATTCTCGAACAACCATATTCCGGGCTTATCGGAAGATATCGGTAAAGAATTATGACAACGGCCTCGGTTTTGTTTGTTTTTCGTATAATAATATACTTTAGATTCGCGTCATGAACATCTGAGTGGCATGCTATAGCGAAGATCGATTTACCCCAAATTCGCAAGGGTTTATTAAAGTGAGCGAAAATATCCAATCGTTTTGTATTACATGGTTCTCTTGTTTTGTCTGAAAAATACTTAATAATATATATTTTCTCGCTAGAGCAAATACGTGTTGCTAAGAAATAATATCCACCGGATTATTATAATTATATTTTTGCCTGGAAAACTGCATTTCCTAATAGCTACAAACTTAGGATTTTTAAGTCAAGGTAAGCTTCTAGGTAAGCGTGTTACAACGTCGACCACATTCATCATCGCTTAATCGCTTACCATCAAGCGATACAGTGGCTAAACGCGAGCCCATTTCTAAATACTAATAAAAAACTAAATGCATTCAATAGAATTGAACATTTACAATTTTTGAACGTGGTTTCGATGTGCTGATCCACATCAGTCTTTGGATATACCTTTGGGTCTTTACTCGTTCCTTTGTGTAATTATTATGAATCCCGAAAAATAAAGTGAAACCCTCAATAAATGTAACTACATACACCACAAAATTGTTAGACCGCACAATTTAAAGAAAAATCCCAATAAAAACTAAAGGCAACTTGAATCCTACTGGGAAACAAAACAGCACTGTCAATTAGGGACAGCCAATCAAATTAGCTCAATCTAAGGCTAATAGATCAAACGTCTGAATATTCAAAAACCTAAATCACTGAGGAGTCGTTGCTTCCCGTAGTTTCATCATAGAATAGATAGTTGCAGAAGGGCAAGGGGCAGGTCAAAGATCGCAAATGCAGTCACACTTAAACATGCTTTGTGTGTTTGTAAGCGCACTCATTTCTTTAAAATTGCTGTGTCGACGTGTCTATGTATGATGATTTGTACGTAGCTGATAAATGTGAGCCACTTTCAAAGCATTCCGACGAAAAAGTACCTAAATCATCGTCTTTCAACAAGGCTAGATAGATCTTTCTGTCACTTGTTGTTCAATAAATTATTGAGTTTCTATCAGCGATATTGCTGATAACATGTCACATTCTGTTGAGGTACAAGAAAACATCTTGAAAGATTTCAAAGTTTTCTTGAAAAATTGTGTAAGCAAAAAACTCTGCTAACTATAATAGTTCAGATGCAGTAACGAGCAAAACATGCCATAGACACACGTTTCATTCGCAGCTGTCATTTGTTTGCGACAATCTGTTATTGCTGCACGTGTCTATAAATGCACAAGCCACTTTTCTGTGAGAAGGCCTTCTGTACGCTATGTATTCTGTGTGCATACGAGTACCTAGATAGGTTCTACCTAGATGATATCCGAATAAGACCGCCGCTGCCGCCGGGATTACGGTCTCTACTTTGAGTTCGGCAAGTCTGCATATTTTTCACTCCGGTTCGATTTATTACATGCCTTCCTGTTGAGGATTAGGGTTGGCTTTTGCTCGGATACACATCACAAGGGCTTTAATAGGGAATAAAAACAGGATGGACGTTGGACGTTTATTGGGTTATTCCCAGTTGGCGTGAAATATTGCCTGTTTTATTTTGACATGCAAATGTAAAGTATCAAACGACTTGATTTTTTTTTTTGTATTTATTTATGAGGGAGACCGTCCTTAACATACGTGGATAACAATTGACATAACAAAAAAAAAATAAGTGTGGCAGTCGGAGACTGCCGCGGTAAAGCTTAAACGAAGTTCCTTATCGCGCGTTGTGAAAGGGGGCTGGACGGAAAAAATTCTTACGAAAAGTTGGCACGACACTTTTATCCGACTGCGCGACGCAAAGGAGGGTAATGTGTTTATTACCATGGAATGGAATGGAATGGACCGGACTGGACTGGACTGGACTGGACCGGACCGAACCCGACCGGACCGGACCGCACCGGACCGGACCGGACCGGACCGGACCGGACCGTACTGGACTGGAATGGACTGGACCGGACCGGACCGGACCGGACTGGACTGGATGGGAGTGGACTGGAGTGGAGTGGAGTCGCGACGATTATTTTTGTTGAGTGTATACAGTAACTTCGTTCCATCCGGGTGTCCCTTGACACCTCTCAAGTTTTTTTTTAAGAAAAAATATCGCCTACCGCGTATATTTAACTAGAATATTATCATTTGATTGCCGAAGTCTCCCGAACTGAAACGACGTTAGACGATGCGGGGTGTTAGGTTATTTTCGTTAGGCTTTTTCGTTACGGGATTTCTTGATTCGATCGCCGCGCTCAGAGCCCGCGATAAAAGCTATGCAATAGCTCAAAAATCTGACAAGAGTTTATAAAATGAACTGGAACATTTTCCGCAAAAAATGTTATTATTACGAGTATTATGTAAGATTCGAAAAATACAAACATAAAAACTTTCTAACTATCCCTTAGAGAGTAATAGTGAAGTGTACTTAGAAAGGGTTTTTTGTGACTCTTTTCATGAATGGGTCAAACGAGGGTTTGAAGTTTGTATATGAATGAAGTCGTGAGTTATAGTTATTTTTAAGGCCGTGTGTCAAAGCGAAAGCGTCGTTTGATGAGTCGGGAAAGTTGCCACGCACCGACACCAGCAGGCGCCACTATCGCGAAATGATTGAAATCCAAAGTTTTATGTATTTCATTTCGTCAACTTCAACATTTCATAAAGTGTTCCCTTTACGCAAAACACATGTATTACTCTAGTAGAAATATTTTAATATAAGGATGTCGAAACATTTACTAAAACAAAATGATAGAAATACTTATTGATGTGGATAAATATTTTGTAAATATTTTTATCATTCACAGTCTTAAATTTATTTTATAACATTTTGACACAGATTTTGACGTCCCGAGATAACGAAAAAAACTACTATTTGGTAGAAAATTAATAAAATTGGCACACTTTGCGAAAGTGACAATTCCCAATTATCTAAAGCCCCAAACACACGCGCGCACGGGCATAGGCATGTGCGTTGTGTTCCACGCGCGCCTGAAAGAGTGTCAGCATAATGACGGGGCTCCCCCTTAGAGGGCCTACCGGGGTCCCGGGATTAACGAATACCGTGACCCCAGAACGTAAAGGTCTATTGAAAGACATCGTAGATTTTAGTAAGTATTACGTCTGACAGTCCCTCCCGCCCTGCCCTGGGTTGGAGGACTCATTTGATTATTTTACCTCGTTAAAAAAAGCCCCTAACACACGCTCCTTTTATTAACGTCCGTTCACAAAGCTAGTTGCGTGATATCTTTATATGTTCGAGAATGTAAAGCTAAGGGTGGTGTTGGTACTAATTTTTGATGCATTTTGATGTAATGACAGACACTAGCGCCGCGTAAAAGGGACTTAGTAGTTTTTTACTCATATATTATGAGGTACAGGTACACAGATTATTGTGGTACAATGGGCATGGTCTTAATATCACTTTTCTGATAAATGAAACCTTTGAGAGATATCTATCGGCTCCAAAAGAATGAGCCCAGTGCTAATCATTTTTTTTGCCTCCAAAGCAATAAATAGAGCGAGAAGCAACTTGTACCGAACACGCGGTGAGACAGCAATGACCACCAATTTTTCATCGCAGTCGCAGCATTATACTATAGGCGATATTTAACAGGGTGGTGGGTGCTATGCCTTATTTGTTGACATGTAATTTTGAAGTATTCAAAATTATGACAATAGCAGTTTTCATTTAATTTATTTTAATCCTGTTTCTTCGAAATTGTTATAAATCTGTGACGAAACTAAATAAATAATAATAAAAGTGAAGTGCTTCTTATCCTATATCGCAGTTTGATACGATTAGAAGTTGTTTTCAGTTACATATTGTCTCAAATTGTTGACTGCAAATCAGTGCATTTATCATTATTTCATGTGAAATGGTATTTGGATGCATAAAGATTAGATGGAGGATGGACACAGAGAAAGCATCCGACAACAATAGTACGATATCACGATAGCATTGATATAATTATCACTGTGAGTAATTTATTATATTGATAGGAACAATTCGTAATGTATAGTATCATACGTATTCTAACATTCCCTTGTTTGCTCTGAAGGGGTCGTCAGGAATTTCCTGCGATGATATTCAGTAAGTTTGGTTTATTTTATTCTTGATTTATTAATGAAAATAATGTGTTATTGAAAAAATAAAGTTTATGTGACTTATTTACAGTCATGTCCGTTTAATCACGTCCCATTGAACACAGCGAAACATAGTTTTGAATAATCTATAAGCCTACGTATCATTCGTTTTTATTTTCTCGATCTTTTTATCCATTTCCAATTTTATTATTACGAAAATCTGACAGCCGCGATCTGAAAAAAAGTGTTATATGTCTAGCCTGTAAGAGCCACGCTGGCTGACTGATTCGTCAAGGAACGAAAGTAATGACACTACTTTTAAAAGGCAAAAGATGAGAGGACGATAGTGAATGAGTGCTCAGAATAAAACGGCGTATGTGCCCAAACATATTGACGTCTTTTTATGAATTAAAATTGTTATTAATAAAAAAACTGTCTTTAAAGAATTTAGATACTAGTATTTTCTACAATTTAAAACAACTTCCTTTCAATAACTCATAGGAGTTATGCCATAAAGTCCAAAAAATAAAAAACATAGACCGAACTTTGCATTTTTTTTGTATCGAGAAAATTTCATTGAATCGTGTTTTCAACTTTGTGAGAATTTAGATCATATAGTCAATAACTATATTCCAAGTTGTAAGATCTGTAGTCCAGTCATGTACGACAGAAAGTTAAATATAAAAACCGTATAAGTACTGACGTAGCCCGTTAACGAGTGTAGCAGCTGGGAGAACTTTCACAGTAAACCTTATTCAAATCTAAATACATTTTTTTAAGAGTATCCATGGGGTTTCTTGTAGGAGTTTCCTTATCACAAGATTTCAGTATTTTATTTACAGCATATATTTGAAGTACTCGTCTTTACTGCGTTTATTGCATAGAAAACTGAAAAGCCGCCTCTAGTTCACGAGCTAATTTTTCCATAAATTAAAAACGTCAAAGTTCCGGTTTATTTTACGTCACAAAAACTGGAAAATTCATGCTAGTGCCTCTGAATTTTACTGTAATAAAGTGCTCATGTCAAATGCATTTTTTTTTATTGATAAAGAGCCAATCATTCATTCATTGAAATTTTACGTTTAAGTACATTTTAAGGTAAGGGACAGAAAAATAGCACTTTTCTCTAGAAAAACAACGATATCGTATAATAGATGGCATCACAATGTACGATCTGAATTAATTTTTAAATTCTAAATTAATAAAAAAATATTATAAAAATACTGAGTAACTGAGAAGCTCGTGGCTAAATAATCACAGCCACACAGGCCGCTCTTCCGGGTTAAGCCGCGCTTTCCGAGGTTGGACTGTGGTTGGGTGACCATCTATCATAGCGAGTTTCCTCCGTGCCTCGGAAAGCACGTAAAGCCGTTGGTCCCGGCTGTCATTGATAGATCTTTGACAGTCGTTACTGTTAGTCAGAAGCTATAAAGTCTGACAACAAGTCTTACCATGGGGTATCGTATTACCCAGTTATTGGGTTGTGGAGGTCCGACAGGCAGTCGCTCCATGTAAAATATTGATATCCTGCTGCATCTGGTTCGACTGGAAGCCGACCCCAATATAGTAGGGAAAAGGCTAGGCAGATGATGCAGATGATGAGTAACTAAACCATTGCAAAGTAGGTACCGTGACATAAAGAATACCTAGGTATGTCACATATTACCTAAGTTCAGACCGGTGTCGGTATGGAAAAACATTAGCTCATACCTCGAACTTAATAATTGTCCTATCACGACGCGCGACTTATACGTATTCTATACGAAAAGAATTTAGTTAAAACTCAAAAAAGGTTTCGCAAACAAACATAATCAAAACCTCTTTAGAAAAGAAGTCTAGATAATTACTGATGTTTGATGGGATACTTGACTTTTACACGGGCGAAATCCCGGGCAGAAGTTACGAAACAATATTTTTTACAAACTGGGAATGACCCGTTTATTCCGAATGCAGGTTATAGGATTTACATTAATTAAATTTTATTTTCGAATTCATTTTTACGACGTGTGTAGAAATGTTGCCATATATTAGGCGGCTTTAGCTTCTGTATTTTTAACGTGTTTTATATAGGTTAACTCGATTTTTATTGTGACCTTGTTGGATACGCTTTGAGTAAGGTATGACCTTCGTTCAAATTAAAAACAGGGTTGGTACATTTTAAACTAACCAAAGTCAAATCATTTATTAATATTAGGTTGTAAGTCAGAACTTTTTGAACATCAAAAATTTCCTAAGGCCTTTAAAATGGTTGCCTACCGCCACTTACCGTTTTATAATTTAGTATCTGTAAAGAGCATAATTAAAGAGGTTTCTGCTATCATTTTCTGCCTCGCCTAATATCTATCAGGGTAGAGTAGATTAGATAGTAATTCACATGTAGAGGTTAAATAGGTACGTTGGCCGCGGGACTTTTCCAATAACCGTGACTATGGAACGTAAAGGGCTATTGAAGGACACCGTGGATTTTAGTCAGTATATGTCTGACAGTCCCTCCCGTCCTGCATTGGGCGGGAGGACTCATTTGATTTTACCACGATAAAAAAAGAGGTTGATTAAGTTACAGTAGAAATGTAGTAACAAGTGTGGAGCAACATTTAAAGAAAAATATCTTTGCTTCTCATGTACGAGATTGTAAGTTAAAAAAATTATATTAGTACTGTAATAGTACCAGTATATTTTTTTTGTTTATAGGTACTTTCTTGACAATGCTAATAAAACTTGTCATTACCGATATGTCGGTGAAGGAAATCATCCTGAGGAAACCTGTCGAAAATTATATTAAGAATATTAGTCTAAAGCTTTTTCAGAGGCCTGTGGAATTTCTGAACTCTGAAACGAGAAATAAAAACTTAGGTATGAAATATTAATATTTTGTTAGGAGTCACTCAACCATAATAATTTATATCAAATTTTATTATAGTCCAATATTTAAATAAACCTAAATGGAAATGTTTACTTAAAGGTCAGTTTCATCGTGAAACTGATAAGATTAATAATAAAAATAAACGAAAACATCAAAATGTCTAACCAGAATAAGCGCAAACAAATATCAAACAAAATATTCCAAATACAAATCCACAAATAATATTGTAAACCCTGAATTGTCAAAATCCTTATTTATTGTCAGTGAACTACGTGAAATAAGGTTAAATTATACATTTGACCTTCGTCATTTTAGCCTTTATACCTTCAGGAAGGGTTATATCCTTCTTGCAACCTTTTTGGGCTTTCCTGCCAGAATCTTCCAAAGGTAATTTTGAGGGTATTGTAGTGTATCCACCTGATTAAACCTCTTTGTCGGGTTTCCATCATCCGTGATTAGGTATAGTTGGTATATAGTCACGTATATCTAAGTCATCGGTAGGTTTTGGATAGTGCAATGATTTCAGAGAAATAAGTAAAAGTTTACTTGGATCACTTTATTTTTTTGACCTTGTTTTTAATATTCTTTTTACTCAATAATTTTTTTGAAAATTTCGGATTTACCAGCTTATTTTAAAAAGAATATTTTCCTTTTACGTTTAACTCAAATACACAGTAGTATTTTATGATATTTTTGTTTTTTTTTTTTTCGTTGTTTGTAAATTCATTAAATGTGTCATCCCGGTCTGAGTGTAGTCACAGGTAGTGAAAGAGACTGAAAATTTCAATTTAATCTTTACAGACACTTTTGAATTGTGGCCAACTTAACGTCAGCTTTATGAATTCCATTATAATATGATCCATATAATATGATTTACTAGTGTTTAGTAGGTAAGTACTGGTAACTTAAATTTCGCGATTTTCATTTATTTTCTTGAAAGTTGAACCCGATATGACTGTGATACCTACCTAAGAGCCTATGCACACCACGTTTTTTAAACGCGCCGTCGACGTGCCGGTGCAGCGCGTTTCTAAAACGCTTTGCACCGGCACGTCGACGGCGCGTTTTCATCACAGCAGTTTGCAGTTTGTTGTAGTTTGTTTTAGGCTGCCTCTGACTTGCGTGCGTATATTTCGCGTCTGTATCGCGTCAAACGCGCTGCACCGACGCGTTTAAAAAACGTGGCGTGCATTGGCTCTAAAACACCGCTAAAACAAAGCCCATACGTAAAAAGAAACATACAAAACAAAAAACAGTACCTAGCGTCCCTATGGATTTATACCCATATATTGTACAGTTCATCCGAAAAGTAATAACAAGCGTCACCCATTTTTCAATACCAAGCGCCTGCTGGAATAGAAAACGTTACGAAAAATTATATTATTTCTTATCCGGTAATCCACTACGTTTTTGTGCCTCCCAACACAGAAATTGCTTGTACAGTCAGCGCGAACAATTTTTGCTCTTATTTTCGACATTGTTAACGGCTTTATTTAAGTAGCTGAGTTTTCATTTATTGAGTGCCAAGTATTTTTGCGCTGTTGTTACGTGATTTTGGTCGAATGCAAGTAGTCATAATGGTAAAACATTTTCAAAATGCTTTTGTTTCATTTTTTGCCTGTAAGGACAATGTCACGTAAAGATTGCTGAAATTGTGCTTACAGGAAAAATCTATATATATAAAATTCAAAACTGACTGACTGATCTGACAACGCACAGCCCAAACCGCTGGGCCTAGAAACTTGAAATTTGGCATAAGCCCTCCTTATACCACGTAGGTGAGCACTAAGAACGGATTTTGCGAAATTCGGCCCCTAAGGGGTTGTTTTTGGGTTTGATAGTTTGTATGAAACTTCGCTACTACAGGTGCTAGGAATTCCAAATTTTGCACGGGGTGTCTTTTTAGAATGTAGATGCTCACTGTGACGGGATTTTGCGAAATCCGACCCCTGAGGGGTTTGTTTTTGGGGTCGATAGTTTGTATGGAACTTTGTTACTACAAGTGCTAGGAGTCTCTTATTTTGCACGGGGGTTCTTTTTATGACGTAAATGCTCACCACGGTGGTATTTTGCGAAATTCGACCCCTGAGGGGTTGTATTTAGGGTTGACAGTTTGGAAACTCAAATTTTGCATATAGGTTAATTTTTGGACGTAAATGCTACCTAATATGAGAATTTGGTGAAACTCGACCGCTGAGGTGTTGTTTTTGGGGTTGATAGTTGAGAGACCCAAATATTGCATAGAGGTTTTGTTTTGGACGTAAGTGTTCCCTGAAACAAGAATTTTGTGAAACTCGATCCCTAATGGTTACTTTGTATACAACTTTAACAAGAAGTTTCAAATTTTGAATAGGGGAGTCTTTTGAAGACGTAAGAGTTAACTATGACGGTATTTCGCGAAATTAAACCCCTTAGGGGTTTGTTTTTTGGGTTGATAGTTTCTATGAAACTTTGTTACTACAAGGATTAGGGGCCTCGAATTTTGTATGAGGGTTCTTTTTAAGACGTAAATGCTTACCAAGGCGGTATTTTGCGAAATTCGACCCCTAAGAGGTTTTGTCGAGGTTGATAGTTTCGAGACTCAAATTTTACATGTGAGATCTTTTTAGAACATAAGTGTTACCTAATACGGGATTTTGCGAAATTCGACCCCTAAGATGTTGTTTTGGGGGTTGATAGTGTGTATGAAACTTCGTTACTATAAGTGCAAGGAGTTTCAACTTTCGCATGGAGTTTATTTTCGGACGTAGATGCTCACTGAGACGAGTTTTTGCGCAATTTGACCCCTAACGGGTTGTCTTTGGTGGTGATAGTTAGCTGTCTTAAATTTTGCAGTAGAGTTCTATTTAGGACATAGGTTTTCACTAAGAGAGGATGTTGTAAAATTCGACCCCTAAGGGGTTGTTTTGGGGTTGATACTTAGGAGTTCCAAATTTCGCAGTGGGGTTATTTTTAGAACGCAGGTGCTACGTAAGACGGGATATTGCCGATTGATTGAATTTTTATTGTATATTGAATCGATTTTCCAATAGTATCCCAAAAAGAGGGTGGCCGGTAGGAGAAATTAACAAAGACAAAGTTCTAAAATCACGCGGACGAAGTCGCGGGCGGAGTGCTAGTATAATATATTACAAAGTGTAGGCACAGTGTAGGCCTCACCAGGGCCTTGCGACTTGCGACCGTCATCCTGTCAAAAGCCAAACAATCCAATGGAATGACTAATTTCTGTCTTTTATCTACCAAGAATAGACAAAGTAATTTCTATACAATCCACCATTATTTGGCCTGAGAATGGCAACACCCGTAACAGACTGAAGAATAGACAGTTTTTAAGCTATTGCATAGCTTTTATTGCGGGCCGAATCAAGAAATTCCGTAACGAAAATAAACCTAATTAAATATTTAAAAAAACATTTGACACGCGTTTTTTCTTTTGTTGCGTAAACGAAAGAAACAAAGATACGACACTTAAAATTGGCAAAACGTCACAAGCAAGTGCAGTTTTCACTTGCTTTTGACGTCACAAAACCCACTTTCTTTCGATGCGTATCTTTCCATTATTTTTCAAAACTCCTATTGGCGGACTTATTAAGCCGGAAACACATTATTTAACACGCCACGCGACGCAACGTGTCGACACCCGATGTGCAGTGAGCGCGTGTCGTCGCGTCGGGTGTTCATAGTGTGATTCTGGTCATAGAAAACAATACATTTGATTTGATCCAACACGCATCACGTTTCATCGGGTGGCGTCGGGTGTTAATAATGTGTTTCCGGCTTTACATTTTCAAATTATTGATGCAGTCAAAATTACTGTTGAGAAATGAAAAAAAGCTTCTAGTGTTCCAAAGAGGAAGTTTTGAACGTTTACGTTACGTCAAAAACGTGAAGACTCATGATAAAGCCTCTGTTAATTCCTTGTTTTTTCTCAGTCAGCTTAGCATTTAACGCTCATTTGTTCTCAAGTTAAACGTAGACAACAACCTACTACCCACCAACCATAAAAATGTTTTAGTAAAAAGAAACAAAAATGCTTTGGAGACAAATTGCTTTCTTTAGTACAAGCTTATCCTTTTAGCCAGAAAAACGACGGTCGTGCGCACAGTAAGACCATTAAAAACGTCTAACTACGAGTACCTACAACTTTGTTGCTGGTACTTACCTAAATTTTATTTTTTGTTTCCTTTTTCTGAAATTCCATTTATTTTATTTCGTCTTCTAGTAGGGTTGCCAACTATTTTTTCAAGAAATAAAGTATTTTCAGGTCTATGAAGATAATTAAACAGTATTATACAAAAACGAACAGTATTTTATTTATTTATTGTTTTAAATACTTACATATTTTTTGGAGCTTCCCGCACAACTTACTAATTTACAATCATTTTTAAAAACTTCATACGCCTCATCACAATTAAAACTGAAATTAAAATAAATGAGGAGCTCATTTTTTATTAAATTGATAGATGCTCTATTTCTGTCATCCCGCCACTTAGAATTCATTACTGAAAAAACTCTTTCAGTAAATGCTGAGGTAGCAGGAACAGAAAGTAGATATGAGACAATTTTAGTTATGTTTTTAAATTCTTCTGAAGTGTTAACTAATAAATTATGGCACCACTTTTGGCTAGTGCTCATTTCAAGAAAATCTTTGTTTGTAAACTCAGTGTGATTTGTTTGTGGCTGCGCTGCACTGAGCAGTGAGCGCCCTCTGACTAAATAAAAACAAATTTGTGAGCGTCTAAGTGTAACACATAATAATGTGTCTGCATTTTGATGCTGAAAACAGTATTTTGTATACTTTTTTTTTGTTCAACAGTAAAAAGTATAATTTAGTGAAAAACAGTATAATACTGTTCAAAACAGTATAGGTGGCAACCCTATCTTCTAGTATCGTTTCGAATTTTTATGATTTTTTAGGTTTTCATAGCAATAAACTGAAGAATTGGTTACAGTTTCACGACGGAATACAAACCATTGCTTATTTTTTACCGACTTCAAAAAAAAAGGTGGTTATCAATTCGACCCTTATTGTAGATAATTATACCCCTAAAGTATATTTCCAGAACTGCCCGGTTTTCGTTTAAGTTGGTCTATATCAGCGTCTGAACAAATGTGCCAAATTTCAAAAGTGTATGAATGTATAAAGTGTATGTATTGTTACGAGCTGGGTATTGGGATAAATTAATTAACACCAATTAAAACCAAATAAACTTTAATCACACACGAATCACAGACTAAAATAAACACTTAACACTACTCAACACTTAAACACTTATACACACTCTTAATCACACGTAAAAGTCACTTAGAGATCGCTTGTTCACTTCGAGTCGCCTCGATCGTAGTCAAAACCAGACTGTCTCAGGTCGGTGATCGACGCCCTTTTTATACCCCGGCCGGACCCACTAGATGTTTCTAGAAGGTGGTCGAATGTTCTGGAAACATCCATAGACTTCGACATAGTCCCATGCCTTCTGGAACATTCCAGAACCATCTCGAAACATCTAGAACAGGGTAGAATTTTCTAGAAATTTCCTGACCTATCTTTAGTAGAATTGTCGAGAACCTTGTGGAACTTTCGAGAAGATTATAGATAGGTCTCGCAATTCGATCGACGTAACAGTATGTATTTATTTACGTACGTTTTTACGTTTGTGTTCGCAAAGTTTATTATTCAGATACTACTACTGTGAAGCAAGTCAAAGCAATTCACAAAAGATGAAACACTTTTTTTTCAGCAAGGTTAATTCATGAAATTTGTCCCCCCACCCAGGGCAGAGCAGGAGGTACTGTCAGACTTGTACTGACTAAAATCCACGGTGTCCTTCAATAGCTCTTTATGTTCTGGGGTCACGGTAGCTGTTTAGTCCTGCGACCACGGCAGAAGATGAAACACACAAGGCTTTGCCAAACTGCGAGCGGGGCGCGACGCGAGACGCTAGCGTGGCGTTTTTCGTCACTATGAAAATATATGAAATTCGTCACTGAAAACACCAGCGCTAGCGCCCGCGCCGTCGTCGTTTAAAAGGACGAAGTGTGTTTGTTTGGTTGAACACGGTAATTTCAAAGAATACTGAGTCGGTTGAAAAAATTGTGTTGGATAGTTTATTTATCTAGGAAGGCTTTAGGCTATTATAACATGAGGGGAAAAGCTAGTTATGAAACAAACCCGAATATTTTATTTCCCGACTGTACAGTACACAAACCCAACTTGTACCACGCACGAAATGGCACTCGAATATGTTTGACTCATATTTCCTCATCTTACTACCAAGTATGAATTATTCATAAAGATATTCCCTACAACGGACTATTTTTTGTATGAAGATGTTGCTTCCAACCTTGATAACAATCAAAAACATGTAATTTTCATATTGTTCTTTTTTCAGATTTGAAAGTCTTTTTGTGCGTCATTTAAGCGTCAAATGTGACAAAAGAGCGTCACCATCTTTCTGCCCTCCTTAATTCTGTTGTGAGCGGTGCAACACGTTTTCTTCTTCCTTTGGGCGTTTTTCCATTAGACGGCATGGCACCGGCATCGGCGCCGGCGCCGGTAAGTGCAAAAGCGAGCCATACGTTGTCATACATTTTTGCTTCCCCGGCACCGGCATGGCGCCGTTGCCGCCGCCGGTGCCGGTGCCGTGCCGTCTAATTTATTTATTTATTTATTTATTTCTAAATAAATAAATAAATAATGGAAAAACGCCCAATCTCCGTCTTCAGACTTCACAGCATCTTTTCCTACTTTTGGAGACTATGTACGCATGTGGGGTGCGAGGTTGTTTGTTCCTTCATTATTATCATTCCTCACACAATCAATTCATCTTTTCTTTAGCCTTCCTCTTCTTCTCCATACCATAGTGAGAGATAGTCGGGCACCTAGTGGTCCGGCATTTCCTGTACTAGGTCTATTTGGCGCAGCTGAGAGTCACGATTTTTTTTTTCTTTCTAGGCAGTGGCTAAATAATAACAGCGAGGTCGATCATTAAAATTTAAACCAAAGCTGTGGCTCACGGAAAATACTAAATTGGCATACCCCATAATACACGCTAGATATATGTAGGTACAAATTGTACGAGTAGGTACATGTGACATGTGTACATGTGGTATAATTTTCGACGTAAACGCAGGTGAAGCCGCTGGTAATAGCTAGTGAATTATAAGTGGATTTATAGAGCCCAGTATTAAATTATAACATCAACAAAATTGAAATATTCTCAGTCTATCATATTTTTGATTGACAGCGTTTCAATTAGTGCTCGTCAATCAAAGTTAATGATTGATTAATTTTATGTAAAGTCTGTGAGTATTAAAGTAAACTTTTGAAATTTCCGTTTTTAAATAAAGAACCTGCCTAGTAACGACCTTCTTATTTAAATTTTTAACTAGTATTCATTCAACTTGCTCGCGGGATTATTTCCTTACCGTGACCCCGGAACATAAAGGGCTATTGAGGGACACCGTGAATTTTTATTCAGTACAAGTCTAACAGTCCTGCCCTGCTCTGGGTGGGAGGACACATTTGATGATTTTACCACGCTAAAAAAAGGCGCTGTCAATTTTCCTTCATAATTTACACAGCGAAAGAGTGGAACTCACTGGTCGGTGTTCCCGAACGCATACAACCCGAATCTCTTCATGGATAGAGCGCACTAGCTTCTTCTGGGTAAGCACACTCCATCGTTGGCTTTGTCTCAGTCACCTTTGACCTGGACTAGAGTCAAGAATCTATAGTAAAGATCTCAAAAAATAAAATTAAAGCGTTGTTTTGGAGTTAAACGTGAACTATATAATTGTGAAGTGATAAACATTGTTATTGAATTCGTCGTGTTCTACTTGTTTGAATTTAAATTAAGACTCCAGCAAAAGTTTCTATGTTTTACATTCAAGCTTTCATTAACTTTAACCTGTCCCGTTCTCTGTGATCAAATCTTGCAAGTTAAATTTGATCCACTTTCCGGTTTCCGATTGAGCTGAAATTTTGCATGTATGTGTATATCGCGTGACAATGCAATGTTATGATGATATGGAGCTGATCTGATGATGGAGCTGGAGGGTGACCATAGGAATTCTGTAAAGAAACGCCGCAAACCCATAGAGTTTTGACTCGTTTGATTTGTCTTGGCGTGTACTTTGTCTATTGTAAGTATTTTTTAAGAATAAAAGCTTGTGTTTAAAAGGAACATAGTTAGTTTTTTAAATGACCGACTTGTTATTCGACATGCTATTCCGTAGCGTCACGTTTTCCTGTTTGTTCTATAGATTTTTCATGTTATTAGATGTCTAATGTTGGCCAAATAGGATGGGTATATCGATGTGTGATGTGAATACTAATCGTACTGAGATGTGGGGATGAAAGCGGCTTATAATGTGTGGGCTGTGAGAATGAATCTGCTTTTTGTAGGCAGTTTTTCTTTTTGGCAAATACTAGCAGTTGAAAGGTATTTTTACTTTCAAAATGTTGTACATAATATCTGTTATTCAGTTATTGATTCTTAGAAATAATTCTTTATTTCCGAGTTATTTCAAGTACATAAATACTGTTTAAATTTTTTCTTCTTCTTCGATTCACTCTTTGTCAGAATCAATTCTTTTTTTTTCATTTACAGATTGGTTTTCGTTTGACCACTGTTTCGGCTGGTGATGATGTGGTCGACGGTAAAGCACGCATGCTTACAAGACAGTAACCTATTCACTCTTGACTGAAAGACCCCAAGGTTTTAACTGGCAAAAACTATAGGCGGGTGTTCCTGTCAGGCGTGCGGTCACGCGGATGGTCAGCGCTGATGGGTCAAAATGCATATAGTAAGCGGCCGTCAGCGCTGAGCGGTCAGCATTACTCAGAAACGCTACCTTACTAAATCGCATATTGACCCATCAGCGCTGACCATCCGCGTGAGGTCAGCGTGACAGGAAAACCAGCCATAGCAATTCTAAATCTAAAATTATTTCATAACAATATACAACATGTGACAAAACTGAAACGAGATACACGACACGAATACTGAAATATGGCGTCATCGGACAGGGTGACGTCATACGACTGATGGGTATGCTGCTTTCATCGGCACACAACAAAGGGTGATAGGCTTCAAATATGATGTGTATTCCGCGCATAGTTTGGTTTATCTAACACTAAAACACGTGACTATGTTGTCATAAATCACGTAGCAAGGAAGATTATAAAAGGCGCCAGCACGAGTGCGTGACGTGCGCCTATTTCTAGACTAGTGACGATAAGAAAGAAGACCTCAAGTCGTATCTCGAAGAACTCCATTTCCTGCGGGTCTAATCTCTTAGCACGAAACCCGTGGTTTCGGCCTTAGTTAATTAGCTTTTTGACAACGAGCCCGAACAACGAATGAATGATATTACAATTTGACAGATAGCTCCAAAGAGTCGCGTCGCGTCACCACTCATGACCTGCGGAAAATTCGTGGTACTCGTTCCTACATTTTTTAATGCAATTTGACGAAATGACATAGACAGTAGCGCTGCGTCAAAAGGACTTCAGTCTTGGTGCGGTGTCTACGTATTGTCTGTCCGCTATGATTTTGACGTTAGTTACCCGTGGCTTCGTTAACGAAGTTAGAAAGTAGACCTCCCTTGTTCCCGAAGGAGGAAGCTGGACGCGTGAGGGAGAGGACAACGTCCACCTCACAGCCCACCGGCAGTGGTAGACGCCCACGGCGACGGACGTCGTCGCAAGACGATCTCCGGCTACCGTAGGCGGAAGCATGCGCGGGTGGCGAGTAATGGGCGACACGCTGTCCGACCATGGAATGATCCATGGTCTCAAAGAGTGTCAGCACGCTGACGGGGCGCCCTTTAGAGGGCCAGAAGACTTACGAATACCGTGACCCCGGAACGTAAAGTGCTATTGAAGGACACCGTGGATTTTAGTCAGTACAAGTCTGCAAGTCCCGCCCGCCCTGCCAGGTGGGATGACTCATTTGACGATTTTGCCACGCCATAAAAAAAGAGCCCCTGTTCCGGCGCGCGTCGTATTCGTGTTCCATAATACGAAAAGAAAAGAGTTAAAACTCTACAACATACAAGAAAACTGACCCATTTTCCTACGATTTACAAACACAATTTTGTACTTAAACCTCAAGGAAAATACAATAGCTGTTACCTTAAGCCGGTCACATCTGTGTATTGCACCTGCCAGGGAACCATTACAGGGAATTGAACATTACGTTAAGCTGGTCCTATTCGCACTTTACGTTATGTCATTAGATCTTCAGAATGTAATGAAGTCTTGTTTTATTTTTTTTTGGTAGGAGATTGTGTTGAGGTAGACTGTGGCCATTGATATTTGCATCATTCGTTGTTTTAAGGCGCTCCCTCACCGCGAGCGTAATCTATCGTTACAGATTCGCGAATTTCATCGGTGAGGGAGAACAATCGAGCATCACAATGCGCACCTTGTATCAAATCTATACTTAATGTACGCGAATGCTCGTCAGTCAGGGAGGTAGTACTGTAATGTCTAAATCTATAATGTTACATTACACGCAAATGCTCTCAGTGAGGGAGCGCCTTTAGGTATATTTTACAATTTAAGATTTTTGAGAAAAAAAAAATAGTTGCGAACCTGTAAACCTTCCGATTCAGGGGGTCTTTTTTCTAAGTCCGTCAAAGAAGACACGGGAACGGATACAATAAGATATACGAACGTAACTAGCCACATACTGCCACGACTGAAGTTTTTTTGACGCGGCGCTAGCTAGTTTCTTTGGGTGCGGAGTCTAAGGATCTATCTGTCAAATCGAATTTATCAATAATTCTTCGCCTGTCACTAATGCCGCAACCACGGGTTTGGTGCTTAAGCTATTCTGCCGTCCTTTAACTAGAGTGCCGTTAAGTACAAAAAACACATTTTGAGATACGGGGGGAAAACTGTAGAAAAAATTTAAATTGATGCTACTTCCTAACCAGGAGTCATATTCGAAACTTTTAAATACCAAAAAATATATTTTAAAAGGCTCTTTTAGACAGTGCAACTGACAGTCAAAAACGTTTCCGTAAATTAGAGAAAATAAACATTTATCATTTTGTTAAAGTAATCTTTAAAATATCTAGCCCTAGAATCATAACTATAATGCCGTAATGCATACCTTAACGGCATTTTTGCTAATGGTTTTGAACTAATAATTTAGTTATTTACCACACTTAAAAAAGTTATAATAATACTAACTTTAAAAGCCGCTAAATACGCTTAATGTCAATGTAGGTTAGCATTAATTACCTAAACAAGTAGACTCGTACCATGCTATATTGCCGCTAAGACACCTTAACGGCAATCAAGAGAAGTAAATTTCAATAATTATTTAATCTATTTTTTGGCGTAGATATTTTTTTGTTTATTACATAACTTAAGTGTCGCTAAATACAAAACATTTCATGAAAACGGCATTTTAGATTTGGATTACGTTTCATAAATTGATAGAGAATCAACAAAATTGAAGTCAAACGGGACGAAATGGACTGTCAGACTTGTACTGACTGAAATCCACGGTGATTTTTCAATAGCAATTTACGTTCCAAGGTCGCGGTTACTTGGAGAGAGAGTCCTTCGACAGGTGGCAGGCCTTGGCCCTCTAAGGGCCCCGTCAGATTGCTGACAGCTCTTTGAAGCGCCCGTGAAACACGACGCGCCATCGACCCGGACATTGGTCCATAAGACACTCGCCGTCTGCGAGATACCCATTAATTATCGTACGCGTCTGTGGTGGACGGAAATCAGTCACGACGTCAGTTGCCATGGGCGTTTCCGCCTTGGTTGGTTCATAAAGTGGAGACGGTTCTCTCCCTCCCGCGTCCCGCCTCTTTCTTCGCTAGCATGGCTGCTTCGCAGAAGGCAACTGCTTCCCATTTCATTTCATGAGGTTGACTGATTCACCGGCGATCGTGCGGTATCCCCAGATAGTCCGGATGGCAATGACCCTCAGACCAGCCGTGCCGGTCGACAGGAGCCCCGTGGAGGGCCACGAACCGCACGATACCGGCGTACAGTCTACGGCAGGAGGCATTTGGCTCACCGAGATTGGGCAGGAGTCACATGGAGGCGGCCTCAGCCTGATTCCGTTTTGGAGCTAAATGAAATGCTCCTTGAAGTTCCATCGGCTGTCGAGGACGAGTCCTAGGTACTTCATCGTCAATTCAACGCCGATGTCAACCCTTTCTACCGTATTTGGGACTCCGTAAAGCACCACCAAGACACCGTAAAGTGGCACGTTCAGACGGCCATAAAAGCACACGTTCTCTGTCTTGTGCAGCGGCAGCTCAAGCCCCAACTGTTGGATCCTGCATTGCTAGGACGTCGGTCACCTGATGTGATTATCCTGGCGCTAGGACAAGCGTCTGGTCAACGTAGCACACGCTGAGGTCACTAGATAGGTCACTTGCAGCACCCAGTCGTACCCGATGTTCCACAAGAGCGGCCCAGGGCCGATCTCTGTTAGACACCACACGATATTTCTCGCCGGTTCCACTCTCCTCGATGACTGGAGTAGCTGACGGCTCTGTCCGTCAGGTAAGCCTTACCAACGCGATTGAGCTACCTCAATCGCGTTGGCAAGGCATACCTGACGGACCTGGTGTGACTCCATGGCAAGGTGTTGAAGGCGTTGGTGATGTTTAGTGACACCGCCAAGACGACTCTGCTCAGGGATACCTGTCCCCGTCGTGAGGGTTCTTACGCGCATGATGGCGTCCACAGTCGAGCGCTCCAGAAATCAAACTGGCTCTCATGCATTAGAACCCAACATGGCTATCCGCAATCACTCTTTCAAAGAGCTTAGCCACCTATTGGAGCAGCACTATGGGCCGAGATTAAGCAGGCCGCCCGTGCTTTTTGATGAGGACCGGTTTCTCCGTCTTCCAACGACGTGGGAACGGAGTGCAGAGTGCCGCGCGTCAATCCCACACCGGACCCCGGTCCCCGCTCCGCTGCCGTGGGAGCAGAAGCACCCAAACTTTTACTCTCGCAAAAAAGTGTTCTACTTTTTTTTTGTTTTGGGGGGAAATCTTAAAAAGGCGCCCGGTTTTTGGGGATAAGACCGGGAAGTGTGGAATTTGTACCTCACTAAAACCCCGGTGATCACCATCAGCACAAGGAGGAAGGAGCCTGGACCTCTTAAAAGACCAACTCCAAAACCCTCATGTGCAACGACGCAAGTATACTTAGCGGCATTTTAGATTAGTTATGTTGGATAGCGGCAATTTAGTATTTTACAATAATTCAAATATTTTGCTAGATTTTTAAATAACTGCCGCTATTATGAATTCTAACTGTACTATACAATGCTTAAAATGCAGCAAAGGGCTTTTAGCGGCATTTATGAATAGGAATCTTAAATAACGGCAATTTAGCTAGGTAACAAATCTCAAATTTATTGTTAAAATCTGTAGTCATGAAGCCTTAGCTGCGTTTTAGCTTTGCAATGTCACATAACTACGTTTTAGCGTAGGTTTACTATATGATTTGTGCATTTAACGGCATTTCTTTTTTTCATATCTCGAAAACTTTAAAAGCTATTGAAACCGTAATTAGACAGATCGATAGAGCTTTTTTTTCTGATAAAAATGGCCTCAGAAAGTCAAAAATACCTAAATGTCGCATAACGGCATTCTTGTTAAAGGACGGCAGTATTGTCAAACAGACAGGTGTGGCGAACGCGAAGCGAGGTGTTTTTTATTTGTAATGTATGGAATTGTTTGAAGCCAGTCACATAGACCATCGGATCGCTTTCGCTTTTATATGTGGCTGGATTCAAACAGTTCCATACATTACAAATAAAAACGCTTCGGATGGAATTAGCTTGGCCTGTTTGACAATAGCTTTAGAGATTAGACCCCCAGTACACCGGACGCTTTACAAATTAAAACACCGCAGTTACGTCCTGCTAACTCAAATATTTCAATCCCTTGCTGACATATTACGGTGATCTAATAGCTCCGTCTATTTTTTGAAGTGCCAAACTTCTACGACCAACATGTTGACATTACAGTCAAATCAGTTTTGTAACAGATTGACGTCTAGGATACTATAACAATCCATTTTAATTAATTGCCATTTCATATAATTATTATGTGTTCAAGTAATTGCGTTTTAATATAGTGTGAAGTAACACATTGTGTTTTAAATGATAAACACGTCACGTTTTCTTTCACACGGCCTATTTTCGGAAGGCGTAAATAACGCTAGGTTGTTACCCAAAGAAAATAAATAATTACGTAAGGTGTGCACAGAAAGGTGTTATTTCTACATAATTGCTTTCTGAAAACGAAAACATTTGCTCAGAAACAACTCATTTTGAGCTATTATTACTATGCTTTTAATTACAGATGCTTTGAGTCAAATTAATGTGATAATTTTTGTTGAAACTAAACGTTGTATTATGAGAGATGTTCAAATTTAAAACAATACGCGTGGCGTTACACCATAGAAACTGATATTGACGACGGAAGAATATACAAAATACAATAAGTAGAAAGACGTCTATCGTCTAAGCTCGGCAATGTTTAAAATATATAAAAAAAAGGTTTTGACTACGGTTCGCGACAATCTGGCAAAAAAAATCGAATTGTATTGAAATAACTTTTTAAAATTGTGCCAATATTTATATCCTACTAATATTATAAATGCGAAAGTTTGTGAGGATGTATATATGTGTATGTAGGTATGTTTGTTACTCTTTCACGCAAAAACCACTGAACGGATTTGGCTAAAATTTGTTACACAGATAGTTTATAATCTGGATTAACACATAGCATAGTTTTTATCCCGATTTTATGTTCCCGTGGGATAATTTTCGAGTTGTAGCGGGTGAAGCCGCTGGCAACAGCTAGTAGATAATAATGATAATACAAATGCTCAAATGTGCGATGAGTACAATCCACCAAAACGCAACTGCAAAAAAAACTAAACCGTAATTTGGTCAGTAGGTTCTACATCAAGTTCCCAGAAACTTTGTTTTCATTCCATTGAAACGTTCCTAGAATTACAAATGGACGGAGATTGGCCTGAATTATTATATACTCGATTGTTCAGTGTATCGATTTAAATTGAAATAGAATTAAGGCTGTAAAACTCGACGCCAGTTAAGGCTGTGTACGTCCAGAGATGTACGAGCCAGCTAAGCGGTGCGAGGTGACACAGATGTAGAGAAAACAATGATGGCTGCACAGTTTCGCTTGGACACCCCGGGGCAAAGCGAGTGCGAGAGAATATACTAAACTCGGTCTACTACGTTTGATCACCGTATCCTTTCAATGTCTTACGAGACATCTCGGGAGAAACACGAATAGAAACGAGAGTGCTGAGCGAAGAGAAACGGATTGTCTGAATCTTACTGATTGTGGATAACAGGGTGGACTTTTATCCACCCTGTTGTTTCAGTTGCCCTATGAGTTCCAAGGTCGCGATTATCTTCACAAACGGTCCCGTGATCCCAGCAAGTATTTGGCCCCGTCAGTTTGCTGAAAGCTGCTTGAGGCGCACCTGGACTTCCAGGCTCCATCGACTCAGGCTTGGTCCTAGATCGGAAGGCGAGCTACAGCGTGCAATAAACATTTATTACACCAAAGATAATCAAATGGATTCCTCCCAAGTGCCGGGTATCTTTAATATTTCTTTTATGTTTTACTTCGCTTTACAAGCCATATTACATATACAGCAGGCATTTCGCGCGAAACACGACGCGCCACCGTCCCGGGCTTGGTCCTTGGTCGGACGGCGAGCTACCCATTACTCACCGTCCGCAAGCCCGCTCCGCCGCGCGGCTGTGCCCTCTGCTGATCAGAGGGACACGCGTTGGAGCGTCCACACGACAGGCTATTCGCATACGGGCAAAGAGACTCCTTGGGCACACAGTGCCTAAGGAAGAGTTTTTGCCCGTATCCCAGGGTGCACCGGCCCGAAAAACTGGTCTTCCCCCCGGACGTATCCGAGAGGGAACTCCAGTCCACGGGCGCACGTGGAGGTTTCCTGTCTTACCATCCTATCCTACTAATATTATAAATGCAAAAATTTGTGAGGATGTGTGTATGGGTATGTAGGTATGTTTGTTACTCTTTCACGCAAAAACCACTGAACGGATTTAGCTAAAATTTGGCACACAGATAGTTCATAACCTGGATTAACACATAGAATAGTTTTTATCCCGATTTTATGTTCCCGTGGGATAATATTCGAGTTGTAGCGGGTGAAGCCGCTGGCAACAGCTAGTACCTTATATAGTGCTAAGATAAACCTCTATTACCAAAGATCTCGGTTTGAGACTTCAAGTTAATTGAAATTGTTTTGTACATTATTAACTAACAAACGTACTAGGCTAGCATAAGTTCAAGATGGTATGTATACAATGTATACATGTATGTGTATGTATGAAATAACAGTATTATTTTTATTTGCGTTCCGCTTGCTCGTTCAGCTTTGCAGTCTGAAGGTCTCACAATCAGTTCTCGGTAAAAGCGATAAAGATGTATTGATTTTCAATCTAGGTAAGTAAGGGGTTGGTAAATGGTCGTGAAGCTGATTACACTTGCTGTGGTAAACGTTAGATACTAAATATTTAGTGATGGGAGTGTACGGTGATTGAATGACTTCCAAAGTTTTAGTGGAGTGACGAGTTTGAATTTAGTGCCTAGCTAACTGTTCCCTGCGATTTCATTTGCTCCGCCGTCTCAGTTAGGCCAATTGTCCACGTAACCGCACGTCATACGCGCACGCTTTATATTAGTCAATTGACGATTGCAAGAGGATGCTTGCATCTTGCGTAAAAACAAAGAAATCTGTGTCCACGAAGCGGCAACGTCGCGTCAGCCGCTCGTGTTGCGTTCGTCATGCATTTTTACAACAAAAGACGTCCTTTCTCGATGCTAGTTGAAAGAAAACTGAGACCTTTTGTAGCGTGACTGACTATTGCATGAAGCAGCGTGGACATATTAACAAATATGGAAAATACGCCTATCTTCATTTGTAGGTTACAATTATATGCATCCTACATTAAAGACGACTGTGTGGACAGTAGGCCTTAGTCTAACAAACGGGCGCAACCAGTTGCCATGAAAATAATGGTAGGAAATTAATTTTTACGTATTTTGCGCCTGCCGAGGTGCATGTAAAACCAACTAAATTATCTGGCTCATTAGTTTTCTCTCTCTTTGGATATTCAATTTTAAAGGTATAAAAGTTTCGAAATAGTAATAGTACCTACACTTTTTTGGGACCAAAAAAATCACATCTTTTAATACCTACGTCTACCATTATTTTATCTTTAATTATGATTTGATTTTAATTTTAATTTTGATTTTAATTTTACTTCTGTTTATTATTTTGATTTTGTTTTCAATTTTGATTTTTGTTTAATTTCGATTTGATTTTGTTTTTAATTTTGTTTATTTTATTTTGTCTTTTATTCTACTTTAATTTTGATTTAGATTTTTAATTTAGTTTTTGTATTCTTTCTTAAGACTGTCGTCTACCGAGCGCTCGTCCATACTAAAAGAGAAAACGTTTTTCTGCCCCTAAATGTTATCCTATCTCAATGATTTTTTAGAATGCTTCTGACACTGTAAAAAACTAGGTTTATAGGTTTTCTTTTTTTCAAAATTTATAATAGTTTGAAAGTAACAGGCGCCTAAAAGTTACTATTTTTATGACAAAATCTTCATTGAAGTAAAACCTTTGTATTTTAAAAACAAAGAAGTTTTAGAAAAAAAGCAAAACCTACAAACCTAGAATATAATATGCTGAAACGATTGACACCAGAATCTAAGAGATTGGGCGTGATTTAGTATGTGAAAAACGTTTTCTCCCGAGAGACAAATTTCATATAAAAAATACTCACAGTCAGTCGCGAGCTGCAACGCTCTCTATCGCACGATCGGGGGTTTTTCAACGCGCGAGAGGGACAGCACGAGTTTTTCTAAGTACCTATTTTTTGAAAAGGCAGCAGCTATACAATCCTCTTAAATTTAGAGTTCTGTCTTGCTAATTGTCATAACTTGTGGCGGTGGGCGTTAATGACTGCGACACAGTATTTTACTAATGCAGTCGTTATCGAACACAGAGTTTTTGTAACCTGAGTTTTTTATTTTTCTAAATAAATATTATTATTATTATTACCTTTGTTCAAAACCACACTTGCACTTTTCCAAAATTTCTAACAGCTCTACCGTACTACCGTAATCTGTCTTTGTTTAATAGATTTTCAATCGTTGTAGGAAAGAAGTTTCATTTTCTATTGGGAAAAGTGCAGCTATGTACTCGTACATCGAATCCAAGACCAGAAAAATGAATAAACTACTTCAAAGAAATTGCCTTTTAATTACACATTTTGTTGCCATCATAAAACAAACATTACATACACAATTCGCGACCCTCACGTTTTCATTAAGACACGTAACAAAAGGACTGAGTTGATAATTTAGACCTTAATTAGAAGTAGGTACTAATGTCACTTTTTAGGGTTCCGTACTCAGAGGGTAAAACTGGAATCAATTACTAAGACCGCGCTGTCCGTGACCGTGTGTTCGTCTGTCACTAGCACACGTAGCATGGCACTATTTTGTCGACGGTATAAAGACAGTATGACAATGTTAAAAATATAGAAAAAAAAATATTGTAAGATAATCGTGTCATACTCCTGCAAAGTAACAGCCGAATTGTGTAGATATAACGATGAAATAACTTTGTCGTTCTAGGTAGAATAGAGATAGAATTTTTGGTCATGCTACGCGTGCAGGCATAACAAAAATAAATCATGAATGAAAATTATCACAGATAGGTAATATATTTTAGTTTCCGCTATAAAAAGAAATACTAAACAACTAAAGTAATTTTAAGCTATTGCATAGCTTTTATTACGAGCTCTGAGCGCGGCGACCGAATCAAGAAATTCCGTAACGAAAATACCTAACGAAAAAAACCTAACAAAATTACCTAACACATCGTCTAACGTCGTTTCAGTTCGGGAGACTTCGGCAATCATAAAAACGTCTTTATAACGGATGTTTTTATGATTGCCGAAGTCTCCCGAACTTACTTTTTCTTACTGATTCTAAACGACCAGCTACAGACAAAAGGAGGTTTTCACAATTAATCCTATTTATAAATTTATCCTACAACAAAGTAGAGCGGCGCAGTGGAAGCGTGCTGGGCCCATAACCTGTTAAAATTTTTGACCCAGTTTGGAAGTGAGACCTGGGAATTCTGTACCTACTGCGGCAGTCCACTTTTATTTGTTTTTTACTGTTTTATTGGTAATGCTACGGAACTCTTTGTGCTCGCACTTGGCCGGTTTCATTTACATACTTTGTTAAGTACTTCTTCATTTAGCGTCTTTGAGAAAGTTACTGGAGTTGTTTTAATAATTATCTTAATGAAATGATTAAAATGTAAACTCAGTACATTTATCTATGCAGCTACCTTCTATGTTATGTTTATTTAATATTAGTTTTGTTGCGAGATCTGTTTATCTTTGTATTTACCTCTAAAAATCCATTCCTGTAGATTAATGTTGATATCAAAAACAAGGGTGAAAAATAAATATTACTTTGGGCTCTAATTCAATAAATTTTGTATGATAAATTGCTATTTGTTGAGTAGTTGGCGCTTAAAGCAATAAAAACTAAAACAATATTTGACTTTCTTCAAAGTTAGTTAATATAAAATTTTCAGATTTTTTGTCATTCCCAAAATTAAAGGAATTAAAAAAAAAAGTTTAGTTTTTATTAGTCCAAAATACTATATCTTTTTAATCGATATAATAATATAATCGATATTAGATTTCTGGATGAAGGTTCTACCGATTTCGAACATTTTTCGCTTGTTTGAAAGGGTAAACTTTCCAGACGCTTCTTTGATAATCAGGTCAGGATCCTGATGACGGGAACTCTTCAATAAATGATAGCAAATCATCGGCGATTGCTGCCATCGCATAATATATAGATATTTATTATCCAACCTACCTAATTATGGTATAATTATCACTGTTTACGCAATAATGCCCACTAAAATGTGTTAAAAAAATAGCCGTAGCTTCTAATAATTGTTGTTGTTTTAATTGAAATCTAATATTTCTTTCTTTCATTCTTTCCAGAATGCGCCAGCACCCGCCACATCCAAAAGCAAACAAAAGAAGATAGCAGTGCCTAAAATGACTATTAATTTAAGTTTACCATGTGAAGTGCTACCAATGTGACCACAATATAGTGCCAAAACAATGCTTTGCTGTAGAGAACTCAAACTACTCTACGCCACTATTGTTCTTTTACTTGAAGCCGAGTTGCTAGTGAACACAGGTGCTATGGAGTCGAAGAGGTCTTCCATTTTGGTCGCGCAGAATGCGGATGATTTGAAATCGTTGGAGCTTTGTACGACGAGGAATCAACAACGGCTTGGGAGTGTGTTTGGGAATTTTACGAGGCATCACAAGAAAGGTAAGACAGTGTTTATTATTTTATGCCTTCATATTGTTGGTGAAATTATGAACGTGTTAAACATCTGTATCGAGATGACAATGTGCTGATAGGTTTTGGCATTTAATAGTAACAAAACATCGGGCATTCGCGGTTTTTAATAATATCGAACTGAGTCAAGCATAGAGCTAAACAACGCTATGATATTTTTTCCGATCTTTCTAGCGAACGCTCTAGCTAGTCCATGGCCGTCAAGCAATTTTTCCCACGTTTTTATACACTCACTTTTCTTCTTTGTTTGTCGTTCCGGTTAGATTTTTGCAACTCAATTTATCTTTATGAAGATGTCAGATTTGACAGTCGGCTCGGCAAAAAGCTCGCCAGAACGCTCGTTAAAATGCTCTGCTCGAGCTTGCAGTGATTTGAGAATAGGTGCGTCCACACAGAGTGAGCGCGAGGCATTTGCCGCGCGAGGAAACTGCCTCGCATGGCTGCTTGCTCTGTGTGGACACGCCTATTGTTTCACGACCAAGGCATGAAATAACATACGCGAGCAAAATAAAAAGCCAACACTGGATGGCTCGGGCGCTCGGTCACTAGCCCGCGGCAGCGCGCGCTCTTGCCTCGGCCGAGACACGTCCGCGAAGCTGCTCGCTCTGTGTGGACGCACGGTCTAATACCGTGGTAAAATTACTCAAACAAAAAAAAAGAGCCTTGGTAAGTTAACATTTAATACTGAAAAAACGATATTTATCACGGTTAGCGGTTATTACCTATTGATAAAACATTTTAAATTAGCCCCAAGCCGTTAATTAAAGGTTTAAACAGAAATAATGAACGAGTCAAAACCTCGACATAAGCTCCTATAAATTACTTTGAACTATAGTATTTATCCATTCTCCTTTGAAAATGTTGTATCTAGATATTTTACATAATAACAGATATTATAGACGAAATAAATAAAGCTTTAGAAGCGTTCCTTTAGAACATAAAAGACGTAGAATATTCTACAAATATTTTATCATAATAACATAATATTTCAAAGCTTTTGGAGCAGTAAATAATAATATCTAAGGATGTAATATTAGTTTGCCGTGAGTAAAAAAATAATTCTTAAAAATGTTTTAAATTAATTTGTGGTATAACTTTTAAGGTATTTTTTCTTTTAATCTACAAACTTTTGCCACTGTTTGCCTCTCAGATGTTACTCTAAAACTATATACCGAAATTAAATCACTAATAGCAAAAGCTCAAGGTCATTGACGTGAATACAAACCCGAGCTTGTATAATTTCGCCTACGGATTGCCCTTAATCAACTGGTCAGGTCATTAGTCACATACCGAGTTTACTCTGCTTCGGAGAGCTTGTTAAGCCGTTGGTACTGACTGCCATTTGTAGATCTTTGACAGGTATAAAAAGTAGTAGTTCGAAAGTCAGATAAGCAGTTGTAGCTTATTTCCATTTTAAACGTTCTTTTGTGCTTATTGGCCTTGTGTCTCCTGCTTAATACGGAGGAAAGTGGCAATTACGTAATTTTCTACTCCTCTGCAATTTTTTTCTGGGATTACTTTCCGATCCACGACTGTCAAATTCATTATTAAGGTCTTCGTCCAGCTTTATTGTCTTGGCTCTTTTCTAGTAGTCGTCACTATTGTTTCTGGCTTTCGTGAGTGGTTTGAAAATAGAGCGGTAGGTTTGCCCAACCAGTCTTATCGGGGGAAAAAATTGATTGTGGAGTTGCAGTCATTCCATGTAAAATACAGGAAAATACTTGCATTCAGGTACACTGGAAGGCATTTCTTACATAGTTGAGAAAAGGCGAGGCAGTTGATGAAAATTTTAATAAACTTCCTTACACGATGTCACATGACAAAGTCTTAGTAACTATGTAGGAAAAATCTAGTACGTACATAACTGATCTCTAACATATTGAATTTGTAGCTTAAATCCAAAAATTGCAGGAAATTCTGTGAAAGATTCTATAAAAGCTGACGCAGCGGCGCTTATCTATATTATACGTCATAAGAATGGACGTTTTGAGCTCTGCGAACGACGTTCGAACCGGGACTTATTTGAAATGAAGCTCTAGGATAAAAGAATATTCCAGAATCTGTGATAGTGCTAGCTTTTTGGCTGCACTTGTAGTTTCTAGAAAGATAGATTGAAGGATGATAGTATAAGATCAATTTTAGTTCTGAAAGGCGGCCGGCAGAGACTGGATGACGAAGCTCAAGACAGGGCTCAGTGGCGCACATTGGGAGAGGCCTATGTCCAGCAGTGGACGAATACAGGCTGATGATGATGATTACACTGACAGCTGGGGGGTCCATGGTTTAAACATAAATATTTCACAGAAACTACTATCACTTTAACCGTCGATACCTTCTTCACATCGTCAAAACGGGCATGAGAAAATTGCTACGATACTTCTGCTGTTGCGTCTATACAACGTGTAACGTTAATAGCGCAAAACCTCTCATGGGGTAACTCAGCCCATGTTACTGAACAATGTTTGTTCTAAGACTTTTGGAAATTCGCAAAAAAACAAAAAGATTTTTCATACTGATGGGCCCGATCAATTTCTCATTTTGTATGAAAAAGCAAAATTTTTTTTGCGAATTTCTAAAAGTCTAAGTCTATGGTGAACTATGAGAAAACATAGACTCTGGCAGGGCATTCGTAGCTGTGCGCACGACGAAAGTGTTTTGCAATCGCTTTGTATGTAAGAGAAGAATGTATGCCGTGTACTTATGCGCATTGCCGTACATCCTGTCGTTAGATTTATATGAGTTTTGTAGTGTTGTTTGAGTTACATGGTTACAAAGGTCTTAGCGGATTCAAATTATTATTGTCCAGTTCCAAAATTATGTTTTTATGCAGTTTTCACTATCATTAAGAGTTACATGTTTCAGAATTTTTTTTCGAACATCGCAGTAGTATTAACCATACATCGTTATACTTCTACCTTGCTTCCACATTAATATCTGCTTTTTCATAGACTAAATCACGGATAGCGTAGCTCTTTTAAACTCTTCAAAGTTAGAGTGAACAGGCTTCTTCTAGGTTAGCTAGCTCCATCATAGGCTTTGTCTCAGTCACTTTTGACCTGGACTAGAGAGCAAACCCATCTAAAAAAAATACAACTGTTTGCAAGTCTTCGAAGCCGTCCAAAGAAAGCATGAAAAAGACTCACTTATAGTAACACAATGAAACAAACTGCTCTATATTTATTACAACGCAGCATGATGTTATCAGCGAACAACTGAATACTGCAATCTATCCACTTAATAGAATCCGTTAATCGCACCAGCAGCCCTCTCTGGTGGATTGAAACCGTAGTCTATTTCCAACGGCAACTGCATGACCTAGTGACATAGTAGACTATCTTACAGTATACAGGGTGGACATGGGACTTATGAGCGGGAACGATAAATAACCTCCTTCATCTATCTAAATATAATTATAACTCAAAGGTGACTGACTGACATAGTGATCTATCAACGCACAGCCCAAACCACTGGACGGATCGGACTGAAATTTGGCATGCAGGTAGACGTTATGACGTAGGCATCCCATAAGAAAGGATTTTGATCAATTCTACCCCCAAGGGCATAAAATAGGGGATGAAAGTTTGTATGAAACTTTGTCAATTTGATAAAAAATACATTGTTAAGTTCCGACATCCACGCGAACGAAGTCGCGGGCACAGCTATTATTTTATAAATATTAAACCCATTACCACATGCGACTCGAATTTCAAAGATTTTCTATGAAAATAGAAACGTCACCATGAGACGTTTGAAATGAATTGAAGAATTCAACCCTTGTAGATAGGAACCTCCGTTGCTCGGTTGGAAAGAGCGTCCCTCTTCATCATCATTTCATTTGGATTCAATACATTATTGAATCCAAATGAAATGATGAGGAGGTTCGAATTTTTGTCGGTGCATTCATAACTACTTAAATTTTTCGTATGCTGTTTACATAATTATAACGTCTTCTATCAAATAACTTTAAAAATAACCAAATCATTTATTTCAAGTAGGCCAGTTTACAGGCACTCTTGAATTATTTATCAAAAGACAAAAAATTACATTATGATGCTACAGTCCCAGTCACAAGACATAATAACTGTGAAAGTGCTTTAGGTGCCCATTCCAAGGCGTGTATACAACAATGTAGTGTGTTACATACTTCCACAAGTTCTACGAAGAAACTTCTAGCGATTATATTATTTCAGTCATATAGGATATAAAGGTCACCGGCTCATGTTTCAGAGAGCATGCCAATGTACCTTACATAATATGTAACTTGGAAGTTTGTAGTCTATGATATAAGAGTGTGGTATTAATTATTAAGGAGGTAAAGGTCAAAGTTCTGTAACACTTCTGATACGTTTCGTTTATTTATGTCGTTTTGATACATGGAATAGCACTTAACGTTGCTGTTACTGATGCGTAACTAGCTGCTGCCGGCGGTTTCACCTTTGTTTTACCCTAAAATTATGCCATGGGAACGTAGTTCCGTTTATCCAAACCAAAACTTATCATTGAATCGAATTTTACAAAAAAGGTGTGCCGGTCGGAGTGGGGGATTTATTTTCATTATGAAATTTCTTGATTCGGTCGCCGCGCCCGATAAAAACTATGCAATAGCTTAAAAAAATACATAGGCAGTCGCTGCATGAAAATTTCCGGATGTTCAGCTGCATCCAGTTATCCAGTAGAAGGAGGCCGAACTCAACATAGTAGAGAAAAGGCTAGGCAGATGATGACGACATATATTATTTTGACAAGAGTTATATCTATGAAAAGAAGAACAAAAATCCCTTAGAAACAATCGCTGATACACCAAAGGGCACCACAATGACATAAATTCATCGTCCTACAAATTCCCATCGGTCACGCCAACATCGGTCGGCCGTAACTCCACTAATCCGGGTCTGATTGCCGAAGGGATTACCTGGAACCTGCCTTTGTATTACTGTTATGCTATTAGCCTGTGATATTACGGTGATGACGTCATTTATTGAGGTCATTGTAGGTACACAATGGCGTGTGTTTAGCCTTAAAGACGATGTTGGGCTTGAAGAGATTTATGCTAAAAAAGAAGTATCTGTAAATAATTGTGGATTTTTTTCTCTATCTAAAGAGACTCATTTTGATCTAGAAACTTCTGGAATTATTGAATTAGTGAAAGTGAAATTCCTATTAAATCGCTAAATCAGAAGATTACCTCGTGCATCCAAACTCTATCTCTATTTTAATATTAGTATAACTACAGAATCAACATGATAGAATGTTTTTATTATAATAAACACGAATTTTCGAAGATTGGAACTTGAAAATTGGGTCCTTAAAATCTCGATAAAACTAATGATTTTCAATTTACCAAAAACCTATGATTTATAGACAAAAATTGTTTTTTCTTTTTGATAAACTATTATTTTTTTAAGTGATGTCGTGTTGAGATATTTTATTTGTTAAAAGGAATTTTCAGTTCAAATATTAAAAAACATTAAAATTAATGTAGCTTTTATCCAATTATTTGCTCAAGGCTCAGATGTGCGTAGTGATATTTAAAAGGTACAGGCAAAGATAATAAATAAACTTAATTGAAATCCTAGACTTAATCTAAAAGTTAATACAAAAAGCACTTTGCTGGCTTATTTCAAACTAAACGTGATCAGCATATGCAGCACCAATGTCGATTTAATTTTTATATTAACTGCGGTAGACACATCCAGTGTTTGACCGAAACATTGGCTTTAGCCAAACGTTTGGCTTCGTGCGAAAGGGACTGAAAGGCACCGAAGTCGAACGAAGAGGCCTCGTTTGCTGATGGGGATGTGGTGTTACATTTTGGAATGATTAATCATTTTTGGCCACACTTTTGGATGAGTTACAAGTAATTAAAAATCACAATAAAAGAGTTACGGATCACCGCTCAAAAGTGCCTATAATATAATACAGAATTTATATACTCTTTTATATAAATCAAATAACATAAATATCCACCAAACTAATTTAAAACCAAAAAAAAATTAATCGATCTTTCACGTGAAATGTGTAGTACACGCTTCGGAACAAATTATCATACCGTTAATACAAGCACGACTAATGACCCGCCACTCAAGCATTGTTGTAATTTCCAACATTATTCCTCGTATTACAATTTTCACATTTCAGGGTTTTACCAAGCTCGTAAAAGTATTACCTGCTACGTATGTTTTGGAATGTGTTAAAACGAATGTTATTATCACGTCTCTAATCCTCGAAGGGTTAGGCAGAGATGTGCCTAAAAGTGTACCCAACAGTACACCAGTTATTTTTAAGCCCCTTACAATGGAGAGCGACCCCATTATCATAAGCCAAGCATAAATTCAGACTTCGTGTAAATTTTCAACATAAAAACTCACAAATACTTTGCCTGATTCGAGAAACAAAGCCAAAATATCATGATCAACAATAGCAGTTGCGACCACTAAGTAAAGAAGATACTATAAAGTATACTAACGTGCTTTTCTTTCTTTGACAGGTCACAGAAGAAGAACAACTACAACATCACCATCTCCAACAACAATTACTTTCTTAACAACAGTCAGAGAAGAGCCAACAGAAGTATACACAACAACAGAATATGTTCTAACAACATATCCTAAGTTACCGAAACCACTTCGCCTCTCCTCACTAGTAGATAATGAATATAATGATGATGTACATAATATAGATAACATTATAGATGAAGTTACATTAGGTAGAGGGAGACACACTAAACATGATAGAATAACAGATAAAGAAATTATACAAGAGTTAGAAGAAACTTCGCTATCTAAGTCTATGAATAAAGTTAAGAAAATGTACAGAGATTCAGCGGGCTCGACCGTTAATAAATTAAGTGGGAAGGGCGGGAAAGCTGGTATATTTTTGACTGAAAACTGTACAACAGTTATAGCTCAAATAGGAACTACTGCAATACTGCACTGCGAAGTTAGTGATATCACCGAGAATACGGTAAGTTAATTTATTTTAACAGATTTCTACTTTTAGATGTCGATGTTTATACATAAAATCCGTTTAAAGTTAAACAATGATTCGACCTGTTTCAAGGTATACACCCGGAGAATCCACCTGTGGTGAAACAAACGTAACAGTACCGATTGGAGCATTAAATCTATTTGTGCGGAGAACCGAGAATTACAGTACGCAACTTGAAACAACACAATTTGTAACAATCATTTGTTTCTGTACAATACGGAATCTAGCATTTGAGATGTTACAAAGCTCCATCCATCGTTAGGTTCATCATACGTTAGGTTTCAAATCAAATCTTGAATCATTTCGTAACGTCATGTGAATACTCCAGTGAGTCTCTTTAATTTTAACCAGCTTCTTTATTCAGAAGCTCCCAATTTATAATGTTATTGATTGAAGTAAATCTTATTACAATGACAATTCATATTTTAATGATTCTCTAAGCTGTCAAATCCTAAAAGTAATTGAACACTAATTAATTGCCATTCTAGATCATTCAAAAATAATCTAACGTAAAATTCAGTTAACCTAAAGATAATCGAAACAGAAAATTGAATGCTTGCTTGTATTTTATTAAACGAGTTCCCACAGAATTCTGTTCTAACATCCAATATAGGGTAACAATCAAAACGAAATTCTTCAAAAACTTTCTAACAAAACCGAGTATAAACACGCACAGAAGTTTAGCCGTAACTTTGTAAACTCTTGAATGACTTCCCAAACTCCCGACCAGAATGTTTGTTGTTTCGTTAAGGGCAAGAATTACAAAAATTTGTTTAGCTAAATATACATCCATAACTCGTATAAACACATGTGGGTAGTCATCGCGTTTTATATCATAATTGTTATGAATGGCCCTTCCGAATTGTTGTGCGGGTTACTGAAAATGTTTTTTTGGGCCCTAAAGTTAAGAATCATTCTTTTTCTGATGATATATAATGAGTTCAGAATTTATGAGCGATAATTGTTACGGCATGATTCCAATCTTTTTGCTGCTTCTATGGTGATGCCCAGCACTGCTGACTACCACGCAAATTGAGGGCAACCCAGCAGATGGGACAACCACCCTCCTTGCAGTACCCGAACAGCATTGCAGTCGACCTCGAAATGTAATCTCATACAAGCCTATAGCGAATACAATGAAGACCAGTAGTGCTTCGGGAGCACAACTGTACGCTACCGAGATCGGAATAATACCTTAAATCAACTACGAATTCAAATTCATGTCAAAACTTTAATAACGTTTACAACTTTATCTGAATTCATTCGAGTATAAAATTCCATTGGTATTGTGAGAGACGATTTAAAAATTATTATTTTCTTGCAGGTGACTTGGATAAGAAGAAAAGACTACTCATTGCTGTCAGTTGGTCTAGTGACGTATAGTGCTGACAGCAGATTCTTCTCAGCTCATGGGAGGCATGTGAAGGTAAAACTTATAACAATAAGAAGATACCATTGGAATCTTGATACACAACTTAAGAAAATCGTATAGGACATCAAAACACATTCAACCTTATCACGTATGTCTTACGAATTAGAATGTTATTAAAAAAAGAAAAGAGCCTCGCAATGTTACTTTTGGTATGAGTTTGGTGAGGACATTAATTCTAAATGGTGTGTATCTAGTATCTATCTGTATTTAATAATTTTGATATTTTTAATGATTTTGTTTATAACCACTGTGTTTTCAGTATTATTAGTAGTTATTCTATCATCATCATATAACTGTTTGAATAGGTCTCTCTTTTTCTGTGGTGTAATCTTCACTCTTCAGGCTTCTGTGCCAACCTGATTCAGGTATACCAACAATATGGTCTGCATATCCCTACCTTTGGACGCCTTAGTGCCGTCTTTCATAAAAACGTTTTTGGCTTTAATTTCTGTTGCACTTTTCAGCTTGTTCTTAACTGCGACTAGTAATTATAGTCAAGCGAGAGAGTTTGTGCCTAAGATCTAACTGTAGTTCTTAATCTGTTGTGAGCTGCGATCAACTAATAGTGTGTGAGAACTGAAGTAAACAGATCGTTTGGTACTGTAGTATTTGTGGGGAACAAGTGTGTGACTTCGAGAACAGTTGGTAGATAAACTAGTTCGTTGTTTTGGTCGTATTTAACACTGACTAACATGACGTAACTCAAACATGACGTAGCCATAAAATATTGTGTATTTTTTTTAATTTGATTATGTCTTGCCTGTCCCGCTGCTGGACAAAGGCTTCCTCCAATACCTTACAGGAGATCTTATGCTGTGCATCCTTGAGCTAACCATTGTAGTAAGCGTCTAAGTTGTCTCGTCGAATCTTTCTGGCCGGCCCCGACGCGACGGCCCCATCCATCCGAAACATGTGACAAAAGTCTGAGACCTTTGCATGAATTTTACGTATTTGGCCATACTTTATGGTAGCCATACACCATCCTGCCTATCGTATGACGCTTGCAATTGTTTCAAATTGGCAGTTCGTCCATATACACCATACACCATACTGCCTATCGTACGATCGATTTTCAAATCTGCAGCAGCGATGCCAACTTAGCAACTTTATAGCTAGATCTAGCTATTATTCGGTGACCGATAGCTACAAATTTATAAAATTGTAGCTGTCGTCACCGAATAATAGCCAAAAGCATCACGGCTGCCGATTTGACGTTGTGTCAAATCGATTTGATGACCTATCAAATTGGCATGTCATGCCATCAAATACAACAAAACAATTGCAAGCGTCAAATCGATCGTCGATAGGCAGGATGGTGTATGGCTACTATTATATTTTTTTATTTGAAAATGAAAAACGAGGAACTAATTTTGTCCATCTAATTAACGTCATAGTAACCATTTGCTTTAAGTATGTCACAAAAATGTGAAAAGTCGTGATAACGCCTCTGCTTCACTCAAATTATTTAAACTTTATGCACAAGTTACAAAAAATATGTACAAAGGCGGACTTAATGCCTTGGGCATTATCTCCCAGTCTACCTTAGGGTGATGCAGAGACAAAGACAAAGTAGTTGCAACATACAAGACAATTACTAAATAAGGAAATTAATATTTTGTACATAAAAAACAATACATACATACAATGCATACATATAATACATACATTAACTTACCCACCTTCCACAAAACACAAATGAAACTGCCCTGAAGTCTTTGCCCCGGCATTCAAACGGTCAATATACGTAGGTACTTTTTCACTCTGTGTTTTAATATCAGTTATACAAGAAAACTTGTGGACAATTGATAAATAAAAGTGATACAGTAACTCGGTAACACTACTTATGTGTGTTCAACTTAATAAAACTAAGGAAAAGTGTACAAATCGAACATTATTAAGTAAAAACAGTTAAAAGTTTTAAACGTTAACGAATCAGCTGATGAGTGAATGACCAGACAATTTACGGGCAGTGCACGGAATTTTGCACGCTTCGGCAGTGCGCAGAACCGTCAATATTGCTTGCAGCGGCGACCGATGACTCAGGCGGCCGGTCGCGTCAAAGATAAGTTAACACAGGCGGGACAGCGCTTGATGCCTATTTGATTGCATCTGAGAGGACGAATCGCATACTATTTTTATTCTTATTTTATTTTTTTATTATTATTCGTGATAATTGTTATTGCTGTCTCGCTAACAATTACAATAATAAATAAAGGATATAATTACTATGGCTGATGAAAAAATTCAATGGGGTTGTTGCACTAATGAAAGTGACACTATCTTAGAGGCAAAATCCATAAAGTGCCCAACTTGTGAAAAGTGTTATCACTATGCTTGTATATCGATCACTAAATCTCCTAATAAGAAGGCTACCTGGAAATGTCCGTCATGTCTAAGCAAAGCGCCAAAGTTGGGCAGGGACGATTCAACACCAGTTCGTAACGTATCTACGACCAGAGGCCAGAAAAGACAAGCCACTGAACAGCCTTCGCCTCCTTCGCCTCCTTCCACGTCCAATGATAACGACGAACTGCGTTCCGTAATAAGAGAAGTAATAAAATATGAATTAAGTGAGATGGCGTCCAAGTTTAACAACACTATTATCAACACGATTAGCCAAGAACTAGCACAAATTAAAAAGGAAATAGCGGATGTTATTGAGTCGATGAATTTCATGAATAAGAAATTCGAAAGCATTGTAAAAGCACACGAGTTGTCTAAGGAGATTATCACAAAATTAGAATCGGAAAACGCAGACCTTAAGATCACCGTAGAAGACCTCAACGACAGACTTGCTAACCTGGAGCAACAGTCGAGATCAAACAACTTAGAAGTGCAATGTGTACCAGAAAACAAAAATGAAAATGTTTACAACATTGTAACTCAACTTGCTCGTGTGGTTAACTGCGAAATCAGTGAAAGAGATGTATTGCATTGCACTCGTATTGCTAAGGCGAACACATCAAGTAACCGCCCTCGCTCTATAATTGTCCAGCTAGCCTCACCAAGAATGCGTGATCATCTTCTGGCAGCAATAATCAAGTACAACCAAGCTAATCCACAAGAAAAGCTGAACTGTTCGCACCTTGGCTACGCTGGACCAAAATCTCCAGTCTACGTTGCTGAGCATCTGTCCCCGGCAAATAGATCTCTTCATGCAGCTGCGAGGTTAAAAGCCAAAGAGAAGAATTATAAATACGTGTGGGTTAGAAATGGTAGGATATTTGTGAGGAAAAATGACGGCGCAGAGTACATACAAATTAGGAACAAGAACAGTCTTAGTAAGATTGTGTGATGAGTATGTACCTCTTGTTTTTATTGTTGTAATTTAATGCATGCATTAGGTTTGAACTCCATAAAATTCAAAGATATATTAATTTATTACCAAAATTGCAGAGGATTACGAACTAAAACGAATATTTTTTACTGTAATCTATGTAACATGAATTATGATGTTGTAATATTAACAGAAACCTGGCTAAACAGTAATGTATTAAGTAGTGAATTGTTTGATGACCGATACGAAGTTTATAGACGGGACAGGGAAACAACGGGGTTCCAGAACAACAAAGACGGGGGAGGAGTCTTGATAGCAATAAATAAAAAAATTAACTCCACACGAATCGAACGCTGGCAAAGTAATTGTGAAGACCTCTGGGTCACACTTGACATATCAACATCTCACAGGTCACGCCAAGTTGCTCTTTGTGCCGTCTATCTACCACCACCAGTATGTCTCGCAACTTTGGATAATTTTTTGGATGGCTGCAACAGAGTGCTCGACTCAATGGACTTTCCTTGTTTAATAGTTGGTGATTTTAACTTAAGTAAATTGAATTGGGATAAAACCGCCGTAAATGACTCTCTACCTAAGACTTGTCAAAACCTCTTAGATTTTATGAATGTAAATGAACTATCTCAACATAATTATGTAAAAAACTGTTCTAGTCGAATACTGGATCTGGTCTTATCAACAGAGCAAACTTGTTTAGTAAACGAGTCCAGCAATTCTCTAGTAGCCATCGATAAACTGCATCCCCCCCTTGAACTAACTTTGTCCGTGCTAAAGGACTGTAACTTACCGTATAGTATGGACACAAGACCAAACTTTTACAAGGCCAATTACCACGAAATAAACAATTACCTCATTAAGATGAACTGGGATGAACTTTTTGTAGATACTTGTGACGTGGATGACATGGTGGCAATATTTTATAAATGTCTGCGCGAGGCTATTGGAAAATTTGTGCCTGTTCGGAAGCCTAACAACTGTCGGTATCCGCCGTGGTTTGATTTAAAATTAATTAAAACATTAAAAGAAAAAAATAAACTGAGATTGCGTTACAAGAAATACAATAATCCTTTAGATAAAATTGAACTGAAACTGGTCTCTAAGCGGTGTGAAAAACTAGCCATGAATTTATATAATGACTACATTGATAGAATTGAAAAAGACATAAAAGATAATCCCAAACTTCTCTGGAATTACATTAAAGCGAAACGCGGTGGCACTAGTGGCTACCCTTTGGCAATGACTGATGGACAGGTTGTTACATCTAACGGATCTGAAATTTGCGACCTTTTCGCAAAACATTTCGCAACCGTGTATACTACTGACAAAGATACCGAAATCAACTGCCATACAACATACCTCCAAGCCCTGCGTAACAATAGTCAGGGCTTGAGTATTCCCGTACTTGACCGCGACTGTTTACTTAAGAAACTAAAAACAGTAAACACTAGTAAAGGACCTGGCCCGGACGGTATCCCACCTGTTTTTATTTCCAACTGTGCCACAGCTCTAGTATATCCTTTATTAATAATATATAATGCATCGTTGGCTACTGGAACTTTTCCGTCAGAATGGAAAAAAGCCAAGGTTGTCCCGGTGTATAAATCAGATAAAAAAGATACAGTATAAGCAACTACAGGCCAAATTCAATTTTATCCACATTTGCAAAGATCTTTGAATCTATTATATGTCCGCACATTCAGCAACATCTAAGATTGTACCTTAATGAAAATCAACACGGGTTTGTAGCATCTAGATCTACAGCTACAAATTTGGTGTCATTTACTGAGTCCTTAATACAGGCCGTAGATGCAGGCAAACAATTTGACGTAGTATACACCGACTTCAGTAAGGCATTTGATAAAATGTCACATTCTATTCTGATTTATAAACTAGCAGCCTATGGTATAACAGGGCCTCTGTTAGGTTGGTTCAAGTCCTATCTTACTGAACGCGAATACTTTGTCGTTGTCAACGGTTTTCGATCAGCTGCACACAAAATAACATCGGGCGCTCCCCAGGGAACTCACTTAGCTCCAGTGCTTTTCAATGTGTTCATTAATGACCTTCCTGAGTGCCTTCGTTTCGCCCAACCTTTTCTGTATGCTGATGACCTGAAACTCACACGAGTGATCGAGTCAGAACGAGACTGCGAATTTCTGCAACACGATCTTAACCAAGTCATAAAATGGTGCCACAATAATAAAATGCAACTTAATCCAAAGAAATGTTATCACGTAAAATATACGAGAAAAATTAACTGCATTGACACGGAGTACTTCATAGACCAAGAGCGAGTCCAAGAAGTGGAAACAATGAGGGATCTTGGAGTACTTTTTGACAAAAAGGTTACTTTTGTGCCCCATATCGAATATATTATTAAAAAGTCATCAAAAATGCTAGGGTTCCTCCTTCGTAACACCAAAGGCTTTCGCAAAAGTAGCACCAAAATAATGCTATATTACAGCCTCGTGCGCAGTTTCATGGAGTATTGCAGTGTTGTGTGGAGACCTCACTTTGCCACTCACATGTTGCGTCTGGAAAGGGTACAGAAACGCTTTGTATGGCATTTAGCCTTTAGTGAGGGAAAATCCAAACGCCTACCCTCTTACAAAACCCGCCTATCTCATTTTAAAATGCAATCGTTATCCATGCGCAGAGATATAACCGACGCTTTATTTATTTACAAACTGTTGCACAATAAGATTGATTGCCCCAGGTTATTGAAGCTCATTAGGTTCCGTGTGCCCTCTCGATATCCTAGGAATAAAATAACACCCCTATATCCACCACTTCGAAAGTCTGTGCTTGGTGCAAATTCCCCAATACCTAGATTGTGCAAAATCATTAATGGCCGCAGTGACATAGTAGATGTACACCATGACAATATTAATAAATTCATACGAGCTTTTGTAACTAATAATCCCATGTAGACTTAATTTAATTTCATGTGTTTTCTATTATTCTGTGTTCGTGTTTTTCTTTGTATTTTAGTCTTCTTAATTTAATTTTACAATTTAATTTTTAAGTAAGTCATTATCATTTTAATTGTATTTTAATTGTATTCATTAATTAATTAATCAATTATAAGTTAATTACCTATAAAGAGACATTTTGATACCAATTGAATGTTATTTTGTTTATGGAATTTATTGTTAACTCCTTTACATTTTATTAATAGTTTTTTTTTGTATGTACCTATATTAATTTCATAGATACGTTATTTAAAGCCGTTTTTATTCATTGTGCATGTGGTGTTAACCTTTAATTAATTGTTGCACCTGTAAATGTTATCCTAGTCATTAAGTTTGTAATGTACTGTGTAAACAATTGTTGGTTAACCTTAATAAAATAAATAAAATAAAATAAATAAACCTTACAACAAAACAAATAACCTACAACTAATTACAAACGTGTCACCATATTCAATTAACACCCAATTATTACCGTGTAGAGCAGTGATGTGGCTTTGTATTCATAATTATTACTACGTAATGGGTCGAATGCATTGCTGAGTGGATGGCCATTCATTTACTGGTCGTTAGCCGGTGAATAGGCTAAATTAATAGCTGTAACCCAAATTGGATTTTTTATGTAAAGGTAGGAAGGGATTTTGGTCGACCAGACGGCCTGGATAGGTAGCAAATGAAAACGCTCTGGTGGTTTTTAATAGAATTTAGTAGTTTCTAAACTAAATACCCAAGCGCATAAAGTTAAAAATCGATTAAAGATTACAGAGCGATTTCGTACGTTCCGGTCGCTAACTCTCAGGAGTTTGTGATAAATTTTCAACTTTATGCTCAACGCTGTAAGGATGTAAGAGTACGTTCAGATGACAAGCGCTCAACGCGCGATCAACGCGCGTAAAATTTTTGTATAGTGTTTACATGACACGCGCTTGTCAGGCGTCGAACGCGCGTTGCCGCGACCGTCATGGTATTCAGTACAGTTCTTACATTTGTTGAAGATGGACGTTGAAACAGTTTTAACAGTGATTCTATACCGACGGCTGAAACGACGCGACAGAAGACGTAGATATTGGGTCCACCCAATTTTGTCACACAGGCTGACTGAAAGCCAGTACATAATTTTGTATCCTAAGTATTTCATCTATAAATAATTCCGTATTAAAAACTTCGGTTTCCATTTCGAACGATTTTTGGACGGACTGATACTGAAGAACCCTAAAATACGTCTATCCGCGTCGAAAGCGCGCGCTCAACTGAACGGAAATATAGAAAACCAATGATCTCAAGGCGCGCGTTGACACGCGCTGACAACAGTCGAGCGCTAGCGCAGCGTTCAACGCGCGCTGTATTAAAACGCGCGTTAGCATGTGTACAGCCTGAATAAAATGTATGTAGTTGTAAACGCGCGTTATCAAAACGCGCGTTGAGCGCTTGTCATCTGAACGTACTCTAAGAGTACGTTCAGATGACAAGCGCTCAACGCGCGATCAACGCGCGTAAAATTTTTGTATAGTGTTTACATGACACGCGCTTGTCAGGCGTCGAACGCGCGTTGCCGCGACCGTCATGGTATTCAGTACAGTTCTTACATTTGTTGAAGATGGACGTTGAAACAGTTTTAACAGTGATTCTATACCGACGGCTGAAACGATGCGACAGAAGACGCAGATATTGGGTCCACCCAATTTTGTCACACAGGCTGACTGAAAGCCAGTACATAATTTTGTATCCTAAGTATTTCATCTATAAATAATTCCGTATTAAAAACTTCGGTTTCCATTTCGAACGATTTTTGGACAGACTGATACTGAAGAATCCTAAAATACGTCTATCCGCGTCGAAAGCGCGCGCTCAACTGAACGGAAATATAGAAAACCAATGATCTCAAGGCGCGCGTTGACGCGCGCTGACAACAGTCGAGCGCTAGCGCAGCGTTCAACGCGCGCTGTATTAAAACGCGCGTTAGCATGTGTACAGCCTGAATAAAATGTATGTAGTTGTAAACGCGCATTATCAAAACGCGCGTTGAGCGCTTGTCATCTGAACGTACTCTAAATGTATGACAGCAAACTGTCGTTTTTATTAAAGACGCTTTATCGCGTTTTGGTTTATCATTTGCCATTTCTAGGACTTAAAGTAGTGTGCGATTACAGTTTGCGTACTTCTCTTCGTTATAATTCTTTTGCAAATTATTGTAGTGTTTTCTAACTACGTACTTCTCTTTTGTTCAGAAGTATTTTTAATTAGTGCTCCCATCTCTACCCAGATCTTCTTTTATACGGTTCCATCTCCTCTTGGGTCTTCATACCCTTAGAGCTTTGTGTTATTATGTTTGTTCTTGGTAAGTTTATTTGCCTGAAATAATAATTAGTCTTTGTTTTAGCCTATTTTGTCCCAGTGCATCAGCCGTCTTAATACGGTTAGATTGTCCCGACATTAAACAGCGCATAAAATACACGAACAGAAAGTGATTGATAACAATAATGCCAAGAACCTATTTTCTCTCGAGAAGTTGAAATCAGCGGAACACCTAGTTTAGTCCAATACGTAATAGTTCATACAGAAGTCGTAACAGTCAGCATTTATTACATCAAATAAATCGATAGACGTCGTCGTACAGGTCAATGAGTCGGATCCCGGTCAGCATTATCTAAAACTATTCGAGGGAGAGAAAATTTATAAAATTTAATGTGAGTGGTTCAAATGTAGCTTGTTTATTGGAATCTTCCTACTACTGTTATAAATACGAAAGTTTGTGACGATGGATTGATGTTTGTTACTCTTTGCCACAAAAGAACATTGAATAAAGGATGATAAAACTGACCTTCTCTGCTATCCTGGTGCCTCGAATGAAGATGTATGTCATACAAGCTTTTACACACCAAGATAATGACATTCAGAATCAAATAAACCGTATTTTTTTCCCAATGTAGTGAAGGAAGGTTTAACAAGTGATGACTAGGAACTTTTTTAATGTAACCCATTATATTCTTGCATATAACTCTGTTACAACTTGATTTGTCTTTGATCGCCATCGTTTGAAACTCTACCTGCTCTATGATATCTTTTTTTTTCATCATTTTTGTATTTTCCCCTATTTCCAGCATCAATCATTTGTGATCCTGTTCCTTAGAAAGCCTTTAACAACACAACCTTTAACGTTTGACAGTCTTAAATCTTCCTTCTTATAGTCAAGCTAAGTTAAACCCAGAGGAACGACTAAAACTCAAGCGTTCAGAAACTTTTAAAATTAGAAACGACCCAGTCTAATCTAAGGAAATTAGTAAAATATTCCTTGCGGGCAAGCGGAAGTAATTAATCGCTTGAACCTCGATAAATGAGGTTCTAATAGTTCACGTTGATCTTGACTAATGATACTGCGGTCCATGCGAAAGTAAGTGTCGCAAGTAGTGGGGGTTGCAGCTATAGAAGCTTCTGGGCTATCCAATGAGCGTCGTTTGCAGTTTTTGTATGCAAGACATTATTCCTGTTTCCTTCACGTACTCGTATAAGTAATAACATTCCCTCTTTCTTGCGTTGTAATTGTATGAGTTTTGTGCTATATTATTTTACAATGAAATAGCTGTTTTATGCGACTTTTCTATAATTAGTTTATTTTCTGAAAATATGTCACGGGACCATTTTGTAGTATACTACAACAATACCCGATAATATAGTGTCTTAGGGTATACCCTAACGCACTATATTATCGGGTATTGTAGCTTCCCATTAGTAAAATAATTTTCTGAATCGTATCAAGAGTTCCAAATATTACTTCCTATGTCTAAAACAAACTTTCTGATACGTTAACGTATATCTATAGATACACATGTCATACAAAACCCAGGATGAGATTCTCTTATGAGTTAAGACATAGGTTGATACTGGTCGGTACCGATAACCTTTACTGGTTCATACGAGTAGCATTTTCTGTAGGATTTCTACAATCATACAACCGTACGGTACCGCCCTGTCTGTACCGAGAACTTGCTTCTTTATAAAATCACCCAAATGCAAAACTGCTCTACATTTTATCTGCGCAGCTCAAATAATCCAAATACTCCAAATATCATATTTCCCCAGAATCAGAGAACTTGTTAATCAGTAAAAAATAGAAAGAGGTTAAAAGGTATTCGGTAATCAATTGCTGGCTTCCAAAAATATCTAGGATTTTATAAAATTATGTCGCAAAAGGATTCCTAATTGATCTTCATTAATTTCACTTGACATTTCACGATTGTTCGATTTGATTATTTTACCAAACTGTGAATTTAGTGACGGAAAAAGTATTTAAAGAATTAATAAAGCTTTGCTTGCAATTCTTCCGTTTGGTGGAAATTATTAGGGAAAGTCGAGTGGAACCCGTTTGAGAAAAAACTCCTATATTATAATCACATTTTCACTTTCTGTCCTTCGCTATTTATAGTATGCCAGTTTTTACTGCAACTACCAAAGTGTAGTTCGCCAACGAGTAGGTATACATTGGCAGAAATATAATATCTTGGAAATTTTAAAAGCTTTTACTATCCCTTCAATAGAAATACAAGACATTTCAATTTCCCACAACCGTGATAGGAAATATGAAATACGTTCAACAAACCAATTTCAAAGTTACTAGAAAACGGCTGTGCCCTTCAGCGACGTGGTATTAGACGAATCGATTCTGTTATAAGAAATGGGGACAGGAAAAGAACTAGGTGAAACTTAACTTATTAACTCTCATATCAAATTCTGCAAAGAACTTGTTAAACATTTGATTGGACTGTAATTACATATGTCGTTTGCTATAAATAAAAACTTCAGAGGTGTCAAGGGACACTCGGATGGAACGAAGTTGTATACACTCAACAAAAATAATCGTCGTGACTCCACTCCACTCCACTCCACTCCACTCCACTCCACTCCACTCCACTCCACTCCACTCCACTCCACTCCACTCCACTCCACTCCACTCCACTCCACTCCACTCCACTCCACTCCACTCCACTCCACTCCACTCCACTCCACTCCACTCCACTCCACTCCACTCCACTCCATTCCATGGTAATAAACACATTACCCTCCTTTGCGTCGCGCAGTCGGATAAAAGTGTCGTGACAACTTTTCGTAAGAATTTTTTCCGTCTAGCCCCCTTTCACAACGCGCGATAAGGAACTTCGTTCCAAAAATCCCGTTTAAGACACAATCGAACTTTATGAGACGGGTTCCGAACTTTTATAAATTTTCTACAGGCTCGCGTTTGATCGTTTTACCTGATGGTAAGCAATGATCAACGGTAAATAACGCTTGCCTAGAAGTTGTCTATTCACTTTTGACTTAAAGACTCCAAGTTTGTAGCTTAAAGTATTGACAAAGTATTCTATGCCTTCTTCTTTTAGTATTTTCAAAGGCCTTTGGTATGTACAATACAGCATCGTCAACATCATTAACAGCCTGTACGTGATTATTATAATGTTGTTCAAAAGTATCTCTAACTGCACTCTACTTAACTCCATTCTTATCAAGTCTCCTTCAGCTGTACTAGTGACTCTTCTAAGATCGTCACTCCGTGTAAATCCTCGTTCTCGTGGAAATCTTCTAATCTTTAGATAAGGTATGTCGGATTCGTACGAACTAAAGTCACCACACTGTTCTCTAGCACACTTGCAGCACGATCTGGTACAATCTCATGCCTCGGCCTGCTTGATCTTCAGATCTAAAGTTTGGTGGGAAACGAGCCGAAAACTCCCCTCCTCAGGGAGGTGCGCCGCCTCGGTTTTATATTAAGGGGGGTGACGGATGACCACGAATCACCTCATGTCCATCACGCCTAGACCTTTATATGCCAGGTGCGTCTGCTACGACAAGATCGTAAGCTTGTCATCACCCTTTCTCTTCATATAGCTTCCTTCTAAAACATGACAGGTTTCGCAGAAGTACAGAAGCGATTCTGACCACTACATCGCATTGTCAGATCTTCACCCAGCCTTGAAATCAGTCATTCATCAATCATTTCACCTTCGTTGCTATGCGGTTTTTTTACTCAAGAATACGTAATTATAACAACCATTCGTTGTTAATTATACGGCCCATTACTTATTCCGTTTTATTCTGTATTCTGAAATGTTTTCAACTGCCTAGACTACTTAGTTTAAATATTTAGACTCATTAACGCCTGTGTCGCGTATCGTAAAGCTTTTTTGAGGTTAAACGTTCAAACAAGGGAATTAAAGATTTGGCCTTGACAAGTAGAACAGCGATGGCATAGCTAACTATGCCATCGCTGTGTCATTCAAAACGATTTACTAATAAATCGTTTTGAATTACTTATCCAGAATGAGGCAGGTTCGAGTCCTGTTGATCTAAAAAGGCCACTTTAGCAACATCATAATTATGCATTGTGATAAAATTCATGAAATGAATTAATACTCTATGCTCAAGCAATGAAATCAATTTTTTTAGTTTAAACATCGCTTGTATGCTTTTTTTTTCTAAAAATTGACAGAAACAGATGACGTAGGCTTAGTAATAATACTCAGCAACAATTCCATACAGGACCCTAAAAAATACAACTAAGTAACTAAAGGCAATTATACAACTAAAAGTTTACCAATTGGAAATGACACACACAGTGTTTTGCCTGTAATTGCTTTGAAAGGCAGACTTTACAAAATTGATGTTGCCAAGTAATTGGGTTATGAAGGTCGGTTTGTGGTCGTTTAGAGTAAAGTATTGATATTTTACCTACGTTTGGTTAAGTTGGGGGCCTATTAAAAGGCTTGGGTTGATGATGAATACTCTTAATAGCCTTAAATTTCATAATATACATACGAGTACTAGAAAATAGGTTACTCATAATTATCTACGCGTTGCGTCATTTATCGCTCATCACGGCAGCCATTTGCATTGTTTATAGGTTATTCAAGTAATAAGTGGGTTTAATAAGAAATATGGCTGGATAAACTCATAGTTAAACCTCATTTAGACGGAACAAGAACTCGCATGCGAGTTTCACTACATTGCGGTATATTATTTTGTTCGATCAACTGAATTCGTTGTACCTATAAAGTCCGCAATGTAACGCAACTCGCGTGCGAGTTCTTGCATCGTCTAAATGAGGCTTTAATTCTACGATATAGGACCAGGAATACCCGAAGATTACTGCTGTTATACTAGACCAAAAACTATGATTGCCAAATAATAAATGCTGTCACTATGCTAGCAAAATACTGTCTTCATACTGGCCACAACCGTTATGTTTCTTACAAAATTAGTTGTGCAGTTTTATCCAAAATATTAGTTTAAACTGCCGATTGGTAGCCGACACTAAAGCAAACATAGTTGGAAAACGCTACACAGGTGACAATGACATTAATAAGTTCATCATGAATTTAGTACCACTGAAGGTACGGACTGCCGTTAAAACTATTTTACGGCTAAAGGATTTCTCAAAAGGCAAAGCCATTTTCAAGCAAACAGTTCCAAACGATGGACCTTTACCAGCAATAAAAGGACCAGCAGAATCGAGTTGTAATAATAAAATTTACCGACCGCAAAATTAAGTTTGAATAAGAAGTTTGTCTCTAATAGAAGAGAAAAGCCAATAGGCAGATGGATAACTGAATGATCTTGTAAGGGCTCCATTATCTTTTGTGAATCCCGTAACAATGTCTTAAGGTAGGTTCTGAACTGTGTTACGGTGTACCGTAAAGCTGGGAACTCACTTAGCAGTGTTGCATTTAACGTATCACACACTGTATCAACCTGCAAGTAGGTACGGCTCGTCCAGGCATACTGCGAACCGCCTTTGTGTTCGCGGTGATACCGCCACTCGGCGGGTCACTGCGAACTTACAGCAAGCGGTTCGTAGCGGGCTCGTGTCTATGTAGTCAATTGATACCATATCTGATATATTACATGAAACACTGCTAAGTGAGTGGGCAGCTTAATGTACCATTCATTGACGAACATGTCCGCATGCAGTTTGTACGGGCATGTCTGCTGCCAGAGGACTACACAAACTCACCAGATTGTTGTCTCTGTCTCAACCGGTTACACGGTTCAGTTGTGCGCGCGGACGAGCAATGGGCAAGTCTGCCAGACTAACTGCGATAGTCCTGCACTAGCAATCATTGTACGGATCTATTGTAGCGAGGTCCAGTGGCTATGTCTGCAGATTTGCCCGTTGATATGTCTGAGAAGTGAAATCCCCTCTTCGCGCTAAATCCGTGTAACATGCTCATTTCGAACCCTTTGCTCGCCCATGCTCAAGATTCGTTGTCAAGCATCGGACGTGTGTTATGTTATGTCCGAAGTTCCTAGAATTGACCCGTGCTGCATGTGCTTGTAACGAATTGCAGCAATGTGATACTTGTTACATTATACCCCGTAATGCCGGTCAGTACCCGCCTTTACGTTTCTACCATTATTATAGTTTGCAATACGGAGGAATCGGCATTAATTTGAACGATTCCTATTATGATCTTGTTAACCCTTTCGTTGGAAATCTTGGTTCTAGAATTTACTGTCTTAATTATCGCTTTTATTATTGAAGTAACATCTTGAAATTTCAGTGTTATTGTTTTGTAAGGTCAGATACTTTGTTAACTCTTATATTTTAAGACTCGTCTGGAATAATTCGACAAGTAGTCCACTCACTCAAAAGTTTAAGTTTTATCCTTGAAAGTAAGTGCTCTAAAACCAAGATTAATGCCTCTTTTGATAACTTCGAGGGTCCTTTTAAGTATTTTATTTTGATTTGTTTTTTGTAACGTGTCGAGTTTTTTCGAATCTTGATAGTATTTCGAAATTGATAGCATTGATAATTCTTTATTTTTCTTCCCATTCCAACCCTGCAGTATATCTTTCTGTTTTCTATTCGCTATCAGTCGTCACCTTACCGATAAAAGTAAGATCACTGATAAGTGATCTTTTACGCAGTCTATATAACGTTTACCTCTATTCTCAATGCTATCCATAACAATCAAACTAAAAATCTGTCTACACGACAGTCAATTCCTAAAAGAAATAGAAAATAAACGATAACTATTTTTTTTTGCCTTCAGCAATGTAGCAAACAATTTTTACGGTCGTAATAATATTGTCAATGAAAACTTAGCACGTGATGCCCCAAAAATACACGGACCAGACAAATCGACAGCCGTCAAAGACATAAAAATTGACGCAGACACCAAACGTACTGTTAGCACGAACGTACAAATGTTATGTAATGTTATTTTACAACCGGTACTAAGCCTTTGTCTAAATTAATAGTCTAGTTTCACGGAAAACCCTTTTGGTGAAGCTGTTGTTTTGTTAGAAATTATTGTTGGTTAAATTCAAGGTGTTCTGTATATTGAGGATGTTGAAATTATGTAACAAATAAATTATGTTGTATTGCGGACATTATTAAGTAAGTTTTTTTTCTTTTTCCTACGTTTATCCGCTGTTGGGCAAAGGCCTTCCTGGAGCTCTTATACTGTGCATTTCAAATCAACCATCGTTATAGTAGCCATACACCATCCTGCCTATCGACGATCGATTTGACGCTTGCAATAGTTTTGTTGTATTTGATGGCATGACATGCCAATCAAATCGATTTGACACAACGTCAAATCGGCAGCAGTGATGCATTTGGCTATTATTCGGTGACGACAGCTACAATTTTATAAATTTGTAGCTATCGGTCAGCGAATAATAGCTATAAAGTTGCTAAGTTGGCATCGCTGCTGCAGATTTGAAGTTGTGTCAAATCGATCGTACGATAGGCAGTATGGTGTATTAGAGCGGGAGCCCGTAACAGATGTCCGTGACCAATTTCCTCTCAAGCGATAATTAGCAGACTACATGAGGGAGTCGTATCATGAACATTCGTGGAAGTCAGCTGCGATTCCGTTGGTGGGATAAGCAGCAATCGCCGTTCAAACACGTAGAAAAAATATTTTTTTTTAGTCATTTCCTCTCAATTGAAACCTGGTTTATATTGAAGTATTGAAGATTACCTTGTATCACGAAGAATAAAACCAATCAGCCGACGGTACCATGGTGGAATACACGTCAGCTGGTCACTCGAACATGTAATTTTTTATTTTATTTTCAGTGATTTCCTCTCAACCCAAATTTTGCCTGATGAAAGTTTACATGAAGATATGGCTAAAAACAGACGTCAGCTGGCTGTATCTCGGTGGAAAGGTCGTCAGCTGATACTTTGAAAATTATTGTACAAGCAGGACTAAGGGCTAGTACAGACTTGCGGAAACCGCGCGTTCATGAATCGCGCGGTTCGAAACCGCAAAATTGTTATGCAATCAGACTCCGGCGGTTATATGTGATTATCGTACAGGGATAACGTCCGTTTGAAAAAGGAGGTCAGTGAAAAATCGATTTACTGTGGTTGTTGCTCTTTAAAAAAACGATAAGAAAAATGCGGTATGCAATGCAAATGGGTGCATCCAATATTAAGTAACCAACCAAGTTTCCAACGTATTTTCACAATTTCCAAATATCTCCACTAACTCTTGCCAAGCTTGGTTATGATAGTTTTATTTGAGTAATCCTCACACTGAACATCCCATATTGCATTTCTCTTCTCCACTTCATCAATAAACAGTTCAGTGTCGAAACGAACCGTGCCAAACTCACGAGCTGTGATGTGCTAACCGCGCGGTATCCGCCACGCAACTGAACGCAAAGTAAAGACTCCATAGTAACAGAAACGCGCGGGAGCAGCGCGATTCTATTTTCTGGCGGTTGACTAACCGCGCGGTTATGTCTGAACGATTACTTAATAACTCATACATATAAGACTCTCTCCTCTACTCCGCTTCTTTATACGCGCGCTTGTATCATCAATCCAAACGCAATAACAAATCAGCGTCTACGGTGCCGAAGAGGCGCGTTCCTGAAACGCGCGTCTTCTGCGCGTTTAGAATACGCCGTATGCGATGGGCCTAAGGTACACTGCCCATTCTTTGCACGAATATGCAAAACAATCATAATGAACTCTTGAAAAAACGTATAAATGGGTCTATTGATTTATTTTCTCAATTAGTGAAAAGTATAAGAAATAAAAAGCTTTTCTATAAAGAAAACCCCCAATCATTGCTTGATTCATTGTTTGATGTTATTGTCATTTACATTTTTCATTTACATTACATATAAAACAATTAAAAATACAAAATAAACATGTTGTTATGAAACATATATCAATGGACTAGCTTCTGCCCGCGACTTCGTACGCGGATCCTGTTGCTTATGCCAGCGACGACGGGGTCGTCAAATCGAAGATCTGAAACGTCGAATTCTAAGAGCCTGGGGACGGGAAAGCAACGGGATGCGCGAGACGATTCCAGACGTTCTCCAGATCTTTCATTTTTGTAAGTCAACAGGAAATGACCATCAGACTAAACAAATCTTGCTAAGACGTCATTCCTATGTATGTATATTAAGTATAGTGTAGCTGGGCTCTTAGAGTTCCACATCAGGTGTTCCAGATCTTCAATTTTTATACGTCAATAGAGAGTGCTCATTAGGCTGGACAACTCTTGCTAAGACGTCATTCCTTTATATGTTATAAAGTAGCTGGGCTGTTGGAGTTCCACATCAGATGTACCAGATCTTCAATTTTTATACGACAACAGAGGTTGCTCATCAGGCTCAACAACTCTTGCTAAGACGTCTTTACTGTATATGTTATAGTGTATCTAGGCTCTTGGAGTTCCACATCAGGTGTTCCAGATCTCAATTTTCATACGTCAACAGAGAGTGCTCATTAGGCTGGACAACTCTTGCTAAGACGTCATTCCTATATATGTTATAAAGTAGCTGGGCTGTTGGAGTTCCACATCAGGTGTACCAGATCTTCAATTTTTATACGACAATAGAGGTTGCTCATCAGGCTCAACAACTCTTGATAAGACGTCTTTACTGTATATGTTATAGTGTAGCTAAGCACTTGGGGTTCCACATCAGGTGTTCCAGTTCTTTAATTTTTATACGTCAACAGAGAGTGCTCATCAGGCTGAACAACTCTTGCTAAGACGTCTTTACTGCATATGTCACAGTGTAGCTGGGCTCTTGAAGTTCCACATCAGGTGTTCCAGATCTTCAATTTTTATACGTTGACAGAGAGTACTCATCAGGCTGAATAACTTGGTAAAACGTCATTCACTTATATGTTATAGTGTAGCTGGGCTCTTGGAGTTCCACATCAGGTGTTCCAGATCTTCAAATTTTTATACAGCAACAGAGAGTGCTTATCAGACTGAACAACTCTTGCTAAGACGTCGTTCCTGTATATGTCATAGTGTAGCTGGGCTCTTGGTGTTCCACATCAGGTGTCCAGGATCTTCAAATTTATTCTTTCAGCAGAAAATGCTCATCACGTGGAACAATTTTTGCTATGGCACCATTTCTGTATCTCTTATAGTTAAGCAGGTCTGTTGCGGTTCTGCATCAGGTGTTCAAGTTTCCAAGATAAATTATAGCCTATATGTTAACGGGGCTTAATACCTATACAACAAAAAAAAAATTATTCAAATCCGTCCAGTAGTTCCGAAGATTAGCGTGCACAAACACACAGACAAACAGACAAACAGACAAACCGACAAACAGACAAACAGACAAAAAAAATTTTAACTACATTTTCGGGTTCGGCATCGATATACTAACAACCCCTGCTACTTTTTTTTTATATATTTCCATTGTACAGACACCACTTTTCTACAAATTTATTATAAGTATATAGATATCTAGTTCGGACCTCAAAGATGGGAATTTCTTTATAATGCAAGCCGGATCGAGAAGCTCTTCACGTAATCTCCAAGCGAGAGCCTTGTCTCATCATTGAAGATCGTGCGGGAATCCTTCTGATTCTGTTGAACCGGTTAACGGACCTTCTTGATCAGGGTGTCAATTACTTATTCACTCCAGTAAGAACAGTTCCATAACTTGAACAAAATAACGAAATACAACAACAAAATCATTTAATATTGATTTGAAACCTTATGACAGCAGAATGATTTGACAAGATTAGACATTAGGGATGACACAAGTTTTTTTTCCAAATAATATTTTTTTTATGGCTTCTTCTATGTGTCATTATGACAGACACTCGTTTCCCTTATGTCCGTTTTGATATTGCAAATAAATTACGTTTAGTTATTCAGATTTAATAAAATATTTGTTTCTTCATATTTTATTTTACGATCTTTCCACCGAGATACAGCCAGCTGACGTTTGCTTTTATCCATATCTTCATGTAAACTTTCATCAGGTAAAATTTGAGTCGAGAGGAAATCACTGAAAATAATATAAAAAATTACATGTTCGAGTGACCAGCAGACGTGTATTCCACCATGTTACAGACAGCTGATTGGTTTTATTCTTTGTGATATAAGGTAATCTTCAATATAAACCAGGTTTCAGTTGAGAGGAAATGACAAAAAAATATTATTTTTTCTACGTGTTTGAACGGCTATTGCTGCTTATCCCACCAACGGAACAGCAGCTGTCTTCCACAAATCTTTATGATCCGACTCCCTTATGTAGTCTACTAATTATGGCTTGAGAAGAAATCACTAACGATATTTTGGTCTGGCTTCCGGTCTATATGGTGTATATGGACGAACTGCCAATTTGAAACAATTGCAAGCGTCATACGATAGGCAGGATGGTTTATGGCTACCATAATACACGTTCATGTCTCCTCGCTACCTCTTTCTAGGCCGGTCATATAAATCTCCATTAAAAAAAAAATCCGTCATAAACTAATGTAGTGTTAAATCCTCCTCTCAAATCAACATTCGAATCTCGATCGAGAACAGTATTTCCACCTGACCGCTTGTCAATCGATTGCATGAGCCGTTAAGCATTTAGTATAGTCCGACCTGCTTTGAATAGAACCTCATCAGGAACAGGTAGTAGAGGCACACTATTGGGAGCTATTGGTTTATTATCGAGGACTTGATCGGGAACTATAATATGAATATTTATATCGTTAGACGTTGACTGGTTTTGCTTGCGGTTTCGCACTTGTCTCGTCGAATCTATAATGATTACACTACAAAATGTCTTACGTCTTAATCCAGGGATTGCGGGACTATCTTATCAGGTTGTCCGTGACCCTGGAACGTAGAGGATATTGAAGGAACGCAATAGACTTAAGTGAGTACGAGTCTGACAGTCCCTTTCGATAAAATCATCAAATAAGTCCTGTCCCAGGGCGGGACGGGAGGTACAATCAGACCTTGTAGTGTAAGGCGGGTACGCGAGGTATAGTGGGGACATACACTGTTTAGGCATATTTAACACAACACTAACGTAGTGCAAGCGCCATCAGGACGTCATTTGCAAGCGGCTATGAACAAATGGCGTCCTGTTGGCGCTTGCGCTACGAGAGGAGAGGAGATGTGTTTGAATAACCAATCAAAAATCCACATCTCCTCTCCGCCTAGCTTCGGCGTCATTTGTTTTGTTGTTATCGTTCATCTGATTGGGTATTCAAACACATCTCCTCTCCTTTCCGCTTTGGTGGATACCGGGCCTCAGACTGCTGAAAGCTCTTCGATGGCGCGCGTGTAACACGATGCCACGCGTCGTCAAGATTCTCACCCGTTTGGAGCGATTGGAATGCCCCGTAATTACAATAACATGATTGTGAATTAATGATACTTAGTTGTAAAATGTGGCTGAGTTTTAATCTCATCTGCTTATCACTGCGGGAAAAATAAAAGCGTGACGTTAAATATTTATTAATTAGTTATCATATACGACATATGAACCGCGGCGTGTGCCAGACTTGACCGAAGGCAAAAATATAGTTTTTAGAATTTTTGTCTGCTTGTCTGTGTGTATGTCCGGGATAAACTCAAAAAGTACTGCATGGATTTGCTTCGAATTTGGCACGAATATTATTGAGAAGTCGGGTCAACATATAGGCTATATTATCACGCTATCACCTACGGGAAACGAGCAGTGAACCTTTATTTCTTCAACGCATTCACGCAGCCGCCGTCGCGGGCAGCAGCTAGTTTTCAATAAAGTTGAAAGTGTGGTGGACTTGTTTGACACAATGGTTAAATTCCTGGTAACATCATCATAGAATTTACTAAATCGTGTTCTATGAAAAACCATTTATATTTAAATAGTTAACCTTAATAAATGCTCTGAAAAGCATTACTGTAAATATGAATTTATACAATTATTAATACCGACACTAAATGTACAATATCAAAGCCCAAAGTTTATTAGTATTCTGCCGATGTCATTGATTCGGTCGAATTAGTGCAAAATTAATTCGAATATGATCATATCGATACCACAAATATGACTAATATTACGATTGATGAATTGTCAAATGAGTGCACAGACCACAATGCGTGTATTATGCACGAGGGTTATAATTTTAATAGTTTTACTCACGCATTTGTTTTTAAATGAGCCGATAATATTAAGCCGGAAACACATTAATTAACACGCCACGCGACGCAACGTGTCGACACCCCATGTGCAGTGAGCGCGTGTCGTCGCGTCGGGTGTTCATAGTGTGATTCTGGTCATAGAAAACAATACATTTGATTTGACCCAACACGCATCACGTTTCACCGGGTGGCGTCGGGTGTCAATAATGTGTTTCCGGCTTTAAAGTACTTCTGCCAAGTACGTAGTACTTTTTTTGGCTAACGGTAACTGGAAAGGTAGATGGCAATTAACACGTAGAGGCCGAAGTTCTAAAAGGGAGACCTGATCAACTTTTTTGGAACAACTCGAAATGCCTATTCATTCCATCAGGCCACTCTCTGTAAAGGATAGAGAAAAAAGAATTGAGACGGAATCACAATTAGCAGCAGTGAGAGAGTGAAAGAACGATTGATTAGAGCGAAGTGCTTTTGTTGTCCTGAGACACGACTTCTCTTTTTTTTTCATTAACTCGCTGGTACAACAGCATTTACATTTTGTCAGCCCAGGGAATATAAAAAGGCCATTGCATCAGAATCAAAACAATGAGAAAATATTTAACTACCTACTCTTGTATGTTGAGCATGTTTCTGATAAAGTAGTAGATAGATTAGCCCCCTGAATATTGTCACTTTAACGGAATTCTGAGACAGCATTCTGTAATCAACCACGCTGACCCTTTTTAAATGATAAAGAGATGTCAGACACATGTCTTCTTTATCGTAATAAACAATATGTTTCTTCATAATGTTTCCATTACCAAAATAAGAGCATTGGACATGAAATAAAGACAAAGTACAGTCTAGTTACAATCTACAACTCGTTGAAAGTCAGAGACTTTGCCGCCATCATCCATAAAAATGTGATCCTTCAAAATTCTTACGATAAAATACCGCCACAATTTTAAAGCCGCATAAAATAAAGTATATCCCTAACATGTTTATTATGCTAAAGTCTAACCGGCGGCGGGCGAGGGGTAAAAACGAAGCATGCATATACAAAATACAGCGTGTTTCCTTTGTGCATGGACATTATGAAACGTCTTTGTCTGTCGGGAGGGATCCGCTAGCTGCATCTGATTCAATTTTCTTGCGTTTTCCTTCCGACTTTAGTCTTGTCTTTTATTAAAGTATTATACAGTGTGTTACGAGTTTCTTTTGTTATTAAAATTATGAGTTACAGTTGCAGAAGGTTGGTTTTGCCAAGTTTTTGCAAACAGTGTACAATTTTGACTTGATTAGTTGAAAAAGCTTTTATTAATCCATGTTATTTCTCTGTCTTCTTCTTCTGGAGTAAAATACTACCTAAGATCTAGTAAAACACACAATTTTCCACCTTTTTTCTCGAGCATAGACAGAAACTACAGAACATCAGCTACGTCCATATACTTCGTCCATTTTCCTACGCATTCGCACGCCCCGCCAGTTGCAAGTAAAATACGTTGTCCAATTTTATGACTCGACAAAACGTGACTTGAAATAGTGTTACACAATCGGTCGTGCCTTTACTTTGACTTTGAAAATACAAGCTCATTGCGTGTTATAGTTTGAAAAACATAACCGTATCTTTTAAACGTTTCATCAACATATTATGCCTAGCCTTTTTCCTATTATTTTGGAGTCAGCTTCCGGACAACCGAATTCAGCTGATTCAGTGTTTTAAATGGAGCGATTGCCTATTTTACCCCTACAATCCAGTAACTGGGTTATACGATAGCTCTTGATAAGAGTGGCTGTCAGACTTACGAGCTTACTGACTCACAGTAACAGCCGTCAAAGATCTACAAATGACAGCCGGGACCACCGTCTATAAGTGCTTTCTGAGGCATCATGGAGGGAACTTCGTATGTTAAATGGTCATCAGCTGTAATTTTTTAATTTTTTTTTCTTCTTGTTTTTTTAGCTACGATCTTCTGTATATTTTAAACGTTTGGTATCATTAAAATTCAGTCACATTCTCACTAATTCGTGTGAATTTATACGTGAGTGAAGTGTGAGCTACACTTTACTCACGTATAAATTCACACGCTTTGCGCAAACACACCCCTTGATTAGAATCATCATCACATCAACGTTCCCTTTGTACAAATACGTTTTTATACCCATACATCTCATGTCAGGAAACCCAAGTGCTCTTCAAATCCTCCGGTGAAGAGTCACCCGATTAAATTAATACGTCGATCTCGCTTCCACCATTCAAAAGTTACGTTCCATTTGGATTTTCTGCTTCCTTCTTTAAACATAATGAGGGAGCTGGGATTTCGTCGTCTTTGTTTACATTTCTGGTTCATTTACTTTTTGAAATGTATTACGTAAGCGTTGGTGTAAATTAAAGTGCGTGTCCTAAAATGGAGCTAGATTTTAAGATTGTTGTACTGTAATGAGACTTCGTATAAAATTGTTTTGCGAGTTAAATATTTACGTGACTAAAATGTGAAGATGAGAAAGTAGTTATTACTTGGAGAAGTACTGAAACTTTTGCGACAAAGATGAGTTATAATGAAAATGCAAATCTTTTCTGTAATCTTGACTTACAAATTGTGCCTAACTACAAAAGTCGCTTTTAGAAATAGCTCTTTAAGATACTGCTCTATGTGGTTGGCTGCCATTCTATTTTGGTGCAGTTATCAAGTTAGGATGGAAGCAAACTTGAATATTTTACGATGACATTTACTTGTTTAAAAGTCTCCGAAACTACGTAATTTGTTTTAACGATATTTTGTGAAATTATATGTAACTCCATGAAATACAAGTTTACGATAAAGTAACTATTAAATCAAATGAAACAACTAAAAAAGAACTTTACTACTCTGAAACCAAAGACAAAGAAGCAACTATTAAAGAAACAGTTCAACATTGACGTAGGTACCAAAAGATACATGAACAACTTAAAGTAAACGACGCTCCAGATTCGACGTTCGAACGAATTTGTGTTTAAGAACACCCATTATTGTCAAATTCCTTTCAATTGTTCCTCGCGGTTTTGTTCCAAAGACTTGTCTATACTGTTTCGTGTTGTTTAATTTACTGATTATAACACAGTTCACTTGTTTTGGATTGAAATCGAAAATTGTTTTAGATTTGTTTGGTTAAATCTTTCGGAACTGTATCCACGAATTATTGTTGTTGGTCGTTGTTTGTTTGTCTTCTTGGTCTCATCAGTGATTTTGTTGTTGTGGCCTATCGTTTTGATTGTGGCGTCTATTTCTGTTTATTTTCGAATGGAACCGAGAATTATTTCACAGAATACATTACCGGGTTGTATCTTGGTACTGTGTTTTCTTAGAACGAATGGTTGATATTGATAAATACCTACGTTTATTTAGCTGTTCGACGGGTGTTTGATGCATGGTCAATCTAGGGTGTGACCCGCCATCTTGTTTCAGAAATCACGAAACTATTTCTGATTATGTATTTTTAGTACTAATAGATTCTAGATCTATAGTCCCGAAACAGGGACACATTTACGCATGTTACACCACTTTATTTTTTCAACAATGTTCTCAATTAAAGCTATGCTTATGAATAAATACGTCGTGATGATTAAATGAAGTCTTAATTTTTTTATGTCAAATAAACCTTTAGAGCTACAAATACTTTACAACAAAAACAAAACTGTTATTTTAAACGTCAGTTTGGCTTTATAAACCTACCCTATTCAAGCCAATATTTTTAGGTAAAGACCTTTCTTATATGCCAAATGTAACCCACTATTCTTACTTACCTAAATCTCTGTAACATACGCTGCGAAATCCTTTCTAACATTAGTTTCGCTTCGCTGTGCTCTATACCAATCGATTCTTATAAAACCCTTAGCAAACTTTCTATCACGATAACTACTAGTTACCGCACTCACAGACCGTTAACGTGATTTATTTCTTACCAGGACTGGGCGTTACACATTAGATTCGCCACGTCAGCAGACGCGGGCTACTACGAATGTCAGGTGCCTACACACCCACCCACCAGTATCTTCTTTAAGCTTGTCCTTGTTGGTAAGTACTTCGTCAGCGTTTGTTTTATCTGTACCGTTAACGTTTTCTATAACTTTTTCTGTTTGTATTATTTCTTTCTCTTCTTCTGTATTATCTATCGCTAGTTCATTGGGTTCGTTCCCATGTTTGGCATCAGTGTTATTATGTCTTTACGTAACGATTTAAATGCAGCACTCATAATACTCTTCAACTGTTGGCGTGAAATGTTAGAAATGCATTGAAAAATATAGAAAGCCTGATAATCTGACTTAATGTTCAGTTAAATAAAATAAATCATTATAATTTCGAATTCGATTTAAAGCTGTTAACCAACCAAGGTTTTGCTTTCCCACAAAAATTAAATACTGCTGTAAAATTAATAACCCTTAAATGTAAACTCGCTCTTGTTACCGTTTCCTGTTAAAATATTTAAATATTCCTCCACTATTTAATAATTCAATTCCCTGTACTGAAATACACACCGAAATCAGTAATGTCGTCAACTTTATATTCATTACAGTACTGTTTTATAAAGCTTTTGTGAACGTTGTCAATTAAAATTATCATTATAAATTCATTGATCTGGCCTCCCAATTTGTGGAACGTAACAAGAGAATTAATTTCTGCGGTTTTATTGTATTGTACTGCTGTTTCGGTATTATAGGCAGATACGATGAGTATTAACGAAAATCGGCTATCGAATTCAATTATTTTAAGTAAACTTTTTAAGCTATTGCATAGCTTTTATTGCGGGCTCTCAGCGTGGCGACGGAATCAATAAATTCTGTAACGAAAATAAACCTAACACCCCGCATTGTCTAACGTCGTTTCAGTACGGCAGACTTCGGCACAGTGTTTGTTTTTCTTGACGTTTGACTTGATTGACGTGGCCGACCACAAACTAAAAAAAAATACATAAGATGATAAAAAATGCTATGCAATAGCTTTACCGCGGCAGTCCCCGAGCGCCACACGTATTTTTTTTTTGTCGTTTTAAGAGTGTGGACGTCGAAAGTCGCTTTATTAAAACTTTCAAGTTCTTAGGGTAGTCCACACCGAGATGCGATGCGACACAATATGACCGGAAAATACTGGAAATGTGTATCTTTTCATGTAGCAAATAAAGTTTGAGTCACTCTTTTCAAATGTACGTGCAGCGTCTCGGTGTAATTTAACTCAGATTTATAGATATGATTTTTCGAATGATAAATAGTTACAGTTGGTTACAATTAAATTACTGTTTAATTGAACTGTAATTTTAATAATAATAATTTCCATAACACAGTGATTTCTGAAATGATGATTATTTTAGAAATGTTTTCTGCTAACTTTGTAGACCCACACAGACCAAATATTCAGCGTATATGTATGAAGTTGAACTAAAATCGGTCCAATCATCTTTAAAAATAAAGACTTGAGAGTTTGTACAAAATTTCGCACAGGCGCACCTACTTATAATGTAAATAGTTTTTTAACAAACTTTGGGAGTATAATTTCTGTTTTGAGCTCCATTATTTTATTGAAGCTATCAAAACGTCAAACTTGGCTCATTGTTATAAGTTTCTAACTATCGGCTATTATTTGTTATTGCTCTACTTTGAATATAGTTTCCTTTAGAAACTATTTACAACTAATTGGACGAACACGGTTTTACAATCTGCTCTGAGTTTTATTTTCCAAGGACTGTAGATAAGTACACATGGCTACACAGCAAGCTATACAAAACCAGTTTGTCTTGGACTCGCTTTATATGATCTTTCCGCACATTGAACGATCAGCTTATACTAGTTTTGCATAGGTTGATGTGTAGCCGTGTGTACGTTGAAAAATTAAGCTTGTTCATTGGTTGTACATTTTTTTATTCAAAATAATTTTAAGTTTCTTATTTATTAAACAAAAAAACTAATATACTTTCTTTTTATGAAAGACCAGAATTAAAATAATATGTTTTTTTTTTTTTTTTTAATTCACATTATGTTTGTCTACCAAGTTTTAGTACAAACATGGAGGGGTAGGTTAGGGGTCTATCTGAAAGGCTTTTAGGCTCTTACAGTCTTACTACAAGAAAGTTGAACATCTGTTGAACACTGTCTTGTCAAAAATAAAGTGTAACTTCAAAATGACCCTTATATCAACGTCAAAAGGTGTTTTGTAGTTACACTTTTTTTAGACAAGTGTTCAACAGATGTTTTACGTTTTTGTAGAAATAGTAGGATGATTTCTAAAATACATCGTGTTTCTTCAAATACCCTTTTAACGCGACCCTTTCTGTCTATCACTGCGACCATTGCGGGCGTGATATAAATAGTATGATGGTCTTTCCTTTTGTTTCTTACTACAAACGCTTGTAGAATAATTTTTAAAAGAGCTGCATTTTTGCTTACTTTTCTACCGTAACCCATTTCTACGACTTGCAAAGTAGGTTAAGAACGGTCGTATATTAAGAGCGCTCTGTTTATAATGAGCCGTGTGACTTCCTCCGCCCTTTTCATTATACTGTTGTAACTCTCAATGTGTCTACACTGTCGAGGCGAGATTGCGTCTGACAAATTAATATTTTAAGAGAGTGTGTGAGCGAAATTTTAACAAATTTTCAAGTCTTTAATTTCAAAATCACTGAGTCAGTTTTAATGAAAATTCATGCACATTATGCAGCATACATAGGTCTTTTTTTATTTTGTAAATTCATCCAATGAATCCTCCCTAGGGCAGGAAGGGAGGGACTGTCAGACTTGTACTGACTAATATCCACGGTGTCCTTCAATAGCCCTTTACGTTCTGGGGCCATGGTTACCTGATAAGACAGTTCCACGACCCCGGCTGGCTATAGCTCTCTAAGGGGCCCCTACAGTCAGCGGCCTTAGTAAAAACATTCTTTTAATGTATTATTCACATACATACACAATTACACATATCTCATGTGATACAGGTTTATTTAACCTAGTAAAGGTACGAGTACATCATTTTAAGATATAATTGATCGGTTTTTTAACATGGTGGCTCCGCGGCAGAGCAGGACACGTCAAATTTTGTAGTAAGTACTATCATTATTTCAAAAGAAACATTGTAACCATTGTATTTTACTGTAATATTATTTGATTTATTTAAAAAAAAAATGGGATATGTTACCTAGTATCGAAAATTTAAAGACGGCCTTATTTAACTAACACTATTTATCAAAAATGTTTCCTACTAACTTTTCGAACTTCTGATCTATGTATTCTGTTTGTGACTATGAAGGATCATAAAAATCTGTTCTGTCATTTTGAAATAGAAAGGAAAGTATGAAAAGTTTTTTTTTTATTACATTTCAAACTACAATAATTCAGCGTTTTAGTAAAGGCACGTAATTACTACTTATATAGTTAAGGGCTGATTTTTCAATAGTCAGATAACTTTTATCTGAGAAATTAAAGTTATCTGTCTATTAAAAAATCAGCCCTAAGACAAATAAACAAAAGATAATAGAATAAATGAGTAAGTTTAGTTTAAAGTATTTTGTACAGAAGATTAACCAAATATCGTTCGGTGTACACGTTCTTAATATTTTAAATAGGTATCCTGTTTGACTACGAATACCGGATTATTTTAGTACGAATATCTCCGGGGCGTTGTAAAAGGCAATGAGGAAATTCCTGAACGTTGATTACCAAAATTGAACGTGTATTTCGATTATGTTTTAGTATTTCCTAAATTATTATAATGAAAGCCATGTTTTCTGGATTATAGGGAATTTATGAAAATTAGCAGAGTTAAAATGAATATAAAATACTTCAGCCAAGAAGCATTAAATGTATTTATTTTGTAGAAAATTATCTCAAAAGAAGTAAAACAGATAATAAAACTATAGACAGGGGTTCGATTAATATTTTTTTAATACTTTTAATACTTTAAAACCTTCTTCTAGGTCAATTTTGAAAAGTATTATCTACATTATTATGTTCCCACCACTGGGACATGTGGCATGCCTCCTGTCTTTTAGAGAGAGTGAGCTAGAAGTAACTTAGGTGCTTAACTGGACTGCACTATGGGTGCTTTGAGAGTAAGTATACGTAGTTTGTTTTACGCATTTAACTATGGGAATAGTTAAGTGCGTAAAACAAACAAACTACGTATCATTATCAGCCTATTGCCGTCCACTGCTGAACGTAAGCCTCCCCCAAAGCGCCAACCATCCCGGTTCTGGGCAGCCCGCATCCATCCACTGCCAGCCACCTTCCTTAAATCATCGACCCATCTTGCAGCTGGGCGTCCTACACTACGTTTGCCCATTCGCGGTCTCCACTCAAGCACATGTTTGCTCCATCTGCCGTCTGTCCGTCTACAGACGTGGCCGGCCCACTTCCACTTCAGCATGCTGATTCTAAGCGCAATGTCGGTTACTTTGGTTCTCTAACAAAACTAAGTATACGAATGTTAAAGGCAACCCATAGGACGTTCTTTTAACGTGTGTAGAATCAATCCCATCCCTTCCTATTCCCTTTATATTTAATAATCGACGTTCAAAAGTGCCTCTTTGATGGCCCAATTGGAATAAATGATTTGACTTTGACTTTTGACGTATACATAGTTTAGACCATAGAGTATATAGGTAGTCTAGTCGAGAGCGTGTAGACTCTATAGTCTATAGTATAGACTATAGAGTCTACAAGACCTCGACTTAGATAGGCAGGGAAAAGCCAAAGTGTCTCTGGAGAGGGCAGCAAGATATAGTTTGGATTTGACAACTTATGACTGTCTAGCAATATTTGTAACACTGCCCTACTGACATAATTTAACCTTAAAGGTTAAAGAAAAAAATTCTTAAGGATTATTATTATTCCACTACTGGGAAAAGGTCTATAAACTTTCGCTCGTTTTTCTGTGCAGTAGTCTTCGGCCCAATTACGCGAATTTCCGATTCGTTTTAGGTATTGTGTCGCAGCCGGAAAACTTTAATATTTTTTTTGTCAACAGCGGCGTACGCGGAGATCGTGGGAGAGTCAGAGAAGATAATCCACGAGGGTTCAATGCTGAGGCTGGTCTGCGTCGTGAAGCGGTCCACCGAGCCTCCGTCATACGTGTTCTGGTACTTCGAGAACCGAATGATCAACTATGATTTAAGTAAGTACTGTAGGGATCGGCGTGTGATTTATTAATAAAAAGAATATTTTAGTGAATTAAAAATTGTAATCCTTGACACACGCATAACAACTTGTTTTTTTTTTTAGAACGTACTACACAATTCTACGTCTTTATTTTTTAATATTTGAAATCATTGAGCGGCTTGATCCAGCCAGCGCTTTCAAAACTATCTGAGGTTAGACCTCAGAGTAAAACCTCTACATCAGCTACGCCCACCCTTAGAAATAAAAGGACAGACGTAGTTCTCTTAAGAACAAGTCTTTTATTTCTTAAATCCGGCCGCTCAAATGCCTACCTATACCTATAACCAGGAGTCCCTATCCTATGTGCAGGTATATACATGCGGTACGCCTTTTGAAAGGAGACTGAAGTCATGATGGCTGGTAAACAATTTGCCAAGTTATAAAAGTTTAAAGTTACATCATAATATTTATAATTACGCTGACGTCATCACGCAATAGCCTTATCGCATCAAAAACTGCACCAAAAATCTGCGAAACATACCGGCTAAACAAAGATATGAAAATTCATATCGCCCAGATGGGGTTGAATAAGAAACAACTCTTTAAAACTTATTCTTTATCTTCATCGGACGCAATTGAGTCGGAGGAAGGGAAAAAACAAAGATCAAAGGTTATATCCTAACTCATGCTCAAACTCCAGATCTACAATAAACATTTCAATCATCTATGCATTATTAAATTATTAAAGTTCATTAAGACTTAACTGTGGGTCAAGAATAGATAATGTGTCAAATCAACACCCTTTACAAAGGCTATGCCTCTTCAGTAAAGTTGTGCACTCTAAAGTTAAACCAGTAGTGTCGAATCAACACTCTTTACAAAGGCTATGCCTTATCAGTAAAGTTGGTTGTCACTTTTGAGTCACTCCCCCCCTCTTAAGCAGAACCACAGTTATCAAAATATCAAATACAAATCCCATTATCTCTTTCTTCCTCATAAAAAAATATCTCTGGAGCATGCTCATGCTAAATCATAAAATACACATCAATAACATTTCCCTTCGACGTCCATGTTGTGGACATCGTTTCCGTTTCCTCCGCTCAGCAGGAATACATGAAAAATAAAAAGTAATTTTAATATACAAGTCATACAATAACAAGTTTCGTTCACCATCGTTCGATAAACAGCTTTTATGCATTTATGGGCAATTAGAAAACTACAACGTAACTAATCTATCATACAATAACTATAATATCCATAGAGTCGTGGACAAAGATAATAAGGAAAAAAATTACAGATATACAATCATGGACTTATTATTACCATACTTTAACGAAAAATGCGCCGTTGTGCATATGGCCTTATAAACATTTGACATGTCCTGAAACTGACATGACAAATTATGACAACTAATGACATTGACAACTATATAATCCTTAAGAGAAAACATTTCCAAAAATAAATTAAACTAAAAATGTCCATGGACTTCTTTCTAGTAAACTTTGGTGTTACAAATTGTAACATAGAACAGTCCTTTTTATTTGATTTGAATTTAAAAGACTTTCTCCAGCAATTCTGCCTACGTTTTATTGCTCCAATTTTTTTACTAGATGGCGTTATCTCCATGAGTGCATGTTTTCTATGATTTTTAGCACGTCGTGCAAATAGTTTTTTATTGTTTCTTCTATTCATGCTAATGCCTTTTAACAATGAAACACTTTTATTTGTTTTTGATTGTTTCGTGTTATTGTTGTCGGCTGAACCAAATTCGAGCAAATCTTCAGGAATGACATTCACCAACTCCTCAACTATAGAATTGAAGTCACTATCTGACAATAAAAATATTTGATCATCCACTTTTTTTATTTTATTTAGCTCGTGATCAGAATATTCTTTAGGCAATAAAATTACTTGATCATGATCAACCACGTTTTGTATAATATTTCGCTCGTGATCATCATTTTGTTCAATAAATGATGAGCTGTTTGATGCAGATGAATCATTAACTACAAAATAAGGGGAATCGATCCGACCGGGGTCCTGTGAATCTTCACACAATATGTCGGTTGGCTCCTGTACGTCAATAACGCTGCTCTCTAGACAGCTTGGCTCTTCAACATCAATATTCATGCTGCTTTCTGGGCCGCTTGGCTCCTCAACAACAAGATCAGCATAATGATCCATGATGTCATCTAATGCATTGCCTGTTTGGCAACTTTGGTCATCAAGCTGCTCAACTGTTTGGCTTGAGCTGGAATTTACAACGGCATTATTATCTATATTTACAATAATTTGTGGTTCATCCACCACTAATTCTTGCTGTGCGGGCTCCTGCACAGGTAATCCATTTTCTTGTTGCACATTTTCTACCATTACTGTTGCCTCAGCAACTTCAACATCTTTACATATTCCTTTACTTCGTGCATCTCGTTTAGCACGTGCGTTTTCTCGTATCTCTGGGTGGCATCTACACCCGAATTCAGCCCTTAGTTCGTCGCATGCCGACGTGAATGACATACCATCATAGTATGTATAACTATAAAAAAGATTTGCAGGGCTCTGCAAAAATGCTCGCAAAATTAACGCATAGTCGCTCTCTCTCCATTTATTTTTAATGGCTATACGTTTGAAATCTTTAAAAAAATTCTCAAGGCATTCGTTTCTCTTGAACCCAGCGAAATGGTCAATATTTAGATCCATTTTTTTATCTTTACAAAATTAATAATAAAACCACTTAGCTTTCAATTCCAGGCGACGCTTTCTCGCCTGCACTCCTCATTACAAAATCTTTATCAATATAAACTTTGGAGTATCTTAGCTCTCCAAACGCTAAATTTGAATAAAATCACACACTAATTGTTTATTTACTATTACCTACTGTTTATACTATACCCGGCGCCTCCACCAATATGTAGGGATCGGCGTGTGATTTATTAATAAAAAGAATATTTTAGTGAATTAAAAATTGTAATCCTTGACACACGCATAACAACTTGTTTTTTTTTTTAGAACGTACTACACAATTCTACGTCTTTATTTTTTAATATTTGAAATCATTGAGCGGCTTGATCCAGCCAGCGCTTTCAAAACTATCTGAGGTTAGACCTCAGAGTAAAACCTCTACAGTACTTTGTTCCATAGCCTGCTCTGTCTCACTCCTGGCTTGATCCTCTCTTTCCACCATTGGCGACACTGTGTCTTCTTTCCAGTTCATCATTGATTCATGTTTAAATAGAGTTGTTCTTATATGGTTTTCGAGCTGATAACACTCGATTTTACGAAGGAATCCTTCATACACCAGAAAGTCGAGATGATTGATAAGTAGTTTTACAACAAAAAAAGTTTCGAATTCCAACAAAAAATTCAGATGGATTAAAATAAGCTTGTAGGTAGTTTATTTGTTTACTAGCTGTCACCAGCAGCTTCGCCCGCTACAATTCGAAGAGTATCTCACGGGAACATAAAATCGGGATAAAAACTATCACATGTGTTAATCCAGGTTTGAACTACCTTTGTGCAAAATTTCATCCAAGTCCTTTCAGTGATTTATGCGTGAAAGAGTAACAAACATCCATCCATCCAAGCAAACTTTCACGTTTATCATATTAGTAGGAAGTAGGATTTATTGTATTGCCTACACTAGGAATCTCCTGTGTCATAGGTGTGGATACTGCGCATGCAATGATTAAACCTGACATACACAGATACACATTTGTCTATGGAATATATTTTTTACATTATAGTAGCCATACACCATCCTGCCTATCGACGATCGATTTGACGCTTGCAATTGTTTCAAATTGCAATTGTTTAAAAATGCCAATTTGATAGGTCATCAAATCGATTTGACACAACGCCAAATCGGCAGCAGTGATGCATTTGGCTATTATTCGATGACGACAGCTACAATTTTATAAATTTGTAGCTATCGGTCACCGAATAATAGCTAGATCTAGCTATAAAGTTGCTGTTGTGTCAAATCGATCGTACGATAGGCAGTATGGTGTAAGGTGTATATGGACGAACTGCCAATTTGAAACAATTGCAAGCGTCAAATCGATCGTTCGATAGGCAGGATGGTGTATGGCTACCATTACCATTATGAATATTGTTGATAAAAACACTTTGTTCAAGGTGTACAGGAATACGGATGAAATAAAATGAACGCATGAAAATTAAATTTTTTTCGGACTGTCATGAAACCACTGAAAATCTCCACTGGAATCACAAAGTGATAACACATGTAAATAAAGTCAATTTTTTTGCATTAGGTATGAAAAAAATTGGAATGACCCAAAAGGCTTTTATCATGACAGAGTTAAAAGCATTAGGTAATTTTTACAAACGTTTTCCGCTTCAAAAATGTACCTTTATCTACTCTCATATCGTAAAATTCGAAATACAAAACTCAAAACGAGTTTATAATGACATACTTTATACCATAGAGTATCGTAATGAAATTAAAAAATTAAATTATAACACTGTTTCTCTAACAAAACAATGTTATAATTTAATTTTTTGAAGTGAAAACTTCTTTAGCGGCGTTGTACACTTTTTCTGTAATGGGTAAAAAATTTAAAACTCGCGTCAGGGTCACGTGACCCTGATCGAAAATGAGTAAGACGTCATTCAAATTAAAAATAAAACATAGTAACAAAAAAGTTTTCACTTCTACCGGCACTCCTGGAGTGCAACCTTTTTTTTTTTCATTATGATACAGATTACTGATCATAGATACATCTATTTCATTTTTTATCTGTGGCTGCGCGCGCTATAAATGGGAATTTATTAATTTTTATCTTTTATTTGATAATGTTCGTGTTCAATGAAAGTAGATAAAGTAGTGTATGAAACTGTACATAACTAGGTATTATACCACTCGTGTGATACTATTAAAAAACTCGCTTCGCTCGTTTTTTAAACAGACTCGTGTATAATACCCCTCGTTATGTACCACTTACATAAACTACTATTATCGTAAGAAAGCACAACGTTTAGTAGGTTAACATTAAAATCAGATAAAATTTATTTTTTTATCTAGTGCACATGTCAGTTATTATCGCGAGACTCACGAATTAACGTGACCCTGGAACGTAAAGGACTATTGAAGGACACCTTGGATTTTAGTCAGTACGAGTCCGACAGTCCCTCCTGCTCTGCTTTGGGTGGGATTGTGCATTTGATGATTTTATCACGATAAAAAAAGTGCACATGTCAGTAATTTAACACATTTTCATATTTTTCTCTCAAAGAGAGGAGTCATTTTGTCGTAACAGTTGGAATGATAATAACATGAGCATTGATACGCACATGCCAAAGCGTGTCTATTTAGTGCTATCTAAACTTATGTAGGTTGTTGAACTGAATAGGCAATTTATAAAGAACGAAAGTGTCCGAAAGTTTAGATAATCAAAAAATATTTAACCCGTAGTTTTTCTTTTGTAAAGTAAATCAAAATTGACGGAAACTACTCTATTGTGCTATTGTAAACCCTCTTCTGCTTTAACTGGTGGAAATGTTTGATAAAAATAATTTTTCAATACATCATATATGAACTTTCTCAGAAAAGACAACTGGTAATTGAAAATTAACCTTGAACTTTACAGATATTTTTCAAACCACTGGCTGCAGGCCTTAGAATCATTTAATTTCAGGCATCCACAGAAATGTTCGGTTAAGCAGCTTACAATCTCGTCTAGGTTGACCTGCGAAGTGCCATACACAAAAAAAAAATCAAATCGAATTTCATAAAATCATTTCAATAAAAATATCTCTTTTTCTCAGTAGATGACTGGGTCGATGAATCAGACCATGTGTCGACAAGAACCTTATTTCAAAAATCGTAATATGAAAGATGACTCAACGAGCAAAGCCGGCACCATTTCTCGAAATAACAGAAGTGACCCAACCCTAAAAAACTCGTCAGGACCGGTCCCCGATTGAAATGAACTTATTCGGACAATCTCGTGACAAATGATTCTCGATATGAATTTTTCGATTTTGATTGATGACTCATCGACAATTTCATGTTCAATCTGTGATTTGATAATTGACAGGCATGTCGGAAACGTGGCTTCTAATTTTAAAATTACAGATTTCATAATTTGCTTTTCATTGACGCTATTTGACGTTTTATTTGTCAGCTAGTTGGATGAATGAAAATGAAAAGAACGTCGTTCTTTTATTTCGACCTAGAATCGGCTGAACAGATTTTGACACAAATATATCCTTAACCATCGCTAGAAAACCTGGTGTCAATTAAAAATGCCGTCCCTAAGTTCTACGGTGCCACATACAGATACATAGCGGGCCTTTTATACCTTTTAAAGAGCTATCAATATTACGACGGGGCCCTTATAGGGCCAAAGCCTGCCGGGGTCTCGGGACTGTCCCATTAGGTAACCGCACCCTAGAACTTAAGGGCTATTGAACGGTCACTGTGAATTTTAGTCATTACGAGTCTGGCCGGGGAGGACTCATTTGATGATTTTACCATGATAAAAAGGGGTCAATAAAAAAGGTCACGGTATTGTCTTAAAAATTCACCAGGAACGAAAAGAGCATGTGGAAGAATAGGACGGTTCCTGGTCAGTAAGAGTCTGAAAGTCCCTTCTAGGGAGGACTCATTTAATTATTTCAACAACTCTATAAAAAAGGGTAAATAAAACACCTGACGCAATTAAATTGTGCTTTTACATCACAACAGTACGGTTCTCACAGTTAATAAAATTATAATTGAACACATGAAAACTTCTTTCAGAAAAATTGCAAAATTATTTTCATAAATAATTCTGAATTAAAACTGCAACAGTCAACATACGGAACAGTAAATCCAAATGAAAAGTTTAATCCAGTTCGGTTTTATTCCTAAATGGGATTGTAATTAGTACTTTTTTAACTTTTAGTTATTTTCTCGTCGAATCAGCGAGGGGCTTGCCCAGGTATACGAGAAATGAAACGCCGAATGCGAGAATTTCGGAATTTAATTTTGAACTCAAACAATGAGAGCTGGAAATTGTTGTTTTAGTTCTGTTTGAGATTATTGATTTTTATAATGAAAGAGCTAACCTGCTGTTTTGAGCAAAATATTGCAAAGAAAAATAAGCAAAAAAGCTTATCTAATAAGGTTTATTTTTCCTGATTCCTTTTTTCTTTACATAGACGTTATTTTTACTTATTACGGTATTAATAGATTAGGTATCATATGATTTTCATCGTCTTTTCATCAGTTTTACCTATATTTTTTCACAAACGGCTAAATCAATAAAACGAACACAATGTTTTATATTTTTTTCTTTCTTTCTTTAAAAATCTTAAAACATCAACACAAATAATAAGTAAAATGGTTACTTCTGTCAAGCGTCGACCACTTCATCGTTTACCATCAGGCGAGGTATTCGTCAAATACGAGTGGTTCGTTAAATAAAAAAAAAAATCTGATCTATTTTTCATAAATATCTGAAGATTATTCAATATTCTGAATATAGATAAGTCCATCCTTATTTCAAAATACGCGGATTATAAACTTTGACATTCTAACTCGAAATAATAAGAACCGAATAACCACAATCTTCAAAACTACAACATTTCACTACTAATCCAATAATCTTAGCCACAAAATACTAGACGGGAAACAAAAACTATTTCTTCTACAATGACCGCCATTTTGCCAAAGTCCTTTACAAAGCTGTAATCTTCGGTAATCCCTCGAGTACCGTACTTCGTTAGTAGTCAGGTGGGCTCTGAGCTAAAGAAAAGTATCATAGTGCCTTATTTCCCTTGCGAGGTAAGTAGGGGAAGTAGCTATGGATTTATTGTGGGGAATCTCATTCTTCCTTATAAACGGTTTCGTGATAAATTCATTAATTTGCGCGATCACCGTGAGATTCGTTTTCATCGGATTTGGACAATCTCCTTTGAGTTTAATGTCTGTGAGAAAAAGATAGATATCGAATAGGAAACTAAAGTTATTCTAGCCACTAGCACCAGCCCTTTTAGCTTTGACTATTTCAAATTAAAGTTAGTGGTCCTGGAAAGAAAGAGCCCAATGGAAACAACCCTAACTTACGAGTTGTAGGTCGTGGGTTTAATAGCTAGGCAAACCTTTGTGTAATTTATTTCATCAATACAGCTCTCAAAACCTGCCGACAAACTGCTCTGCAGTTTGGCAGATGTTATATGAAAACAATCGCTGTATCCATTTTTTTGATCAAATAAAAAAAAAAAACGTTGTCGTGAAGAATAACATAGCGGTAAAACTGGCATGTCCTAGAACAAAAATTCGAACAATTGTGACATCTAGGTACTAACCCGCAGTTAGTCTTGCTGGAGGCCTGTGTCCCAGCAGTGTGATCATTATAGGTTGATTAAATATTCTAGCCTATTAACAGCAGACGGCCTCTTTTTGTCCAAATCATTCCAAATCAAAACATTGTGTTTATAAAATACAGAAAACAGTAACACAATTCCACTTCCCTTACCATGAAGTACTTTCCATTTCTAAAGAACCCCCACAGCATTCGTACTAATGTAAACAAAAGACTTGTGACCCAATTTACTACATCTCGAAGTGGACGTCCTCCTTTGTCTTATTTTACTTGTATTTCAATCTGTGGAGTGGAGTTGAAGAAATAAATAATTTATGTTGCACTGGGTTTTGAGATATTGAGAACTGGATGATAGTTTTATAGGATTGGTTTTGGTTTTCAAAGGAGGATTAAAAATATTTATGTTCACTTTCTCTTCTGTTAGAATTTTATTGTAAGTAATAACTTCTTCAATTATGTAAAATCATGGAAGAGTTATTAGATCGTACCTAATTAAAGAAAAGCCAGCTGAACCTTGTTTGATGATCAAAGTGAAACGTAAACACATTGTATCGGTAAATACACAGAGTCACTGTAATCTAGAGTGTTGTCCTTTGAAATACAAAGGTAATCACTCGATCCGCAAGCTTATAACAATAATTACAATATACATAATTTACTGTTGATCACAACTTTTATGGTTTTGCTTTGATCCCTTAACAAACATACCCATTACCCAATGTTCTTTTGAAACCTGGGAGTCTCAAGGTTTGGTTAGTTGAATAAGGACGGAATGTGTGCCAGCTTCGCACGTAATGGTGGCCTACAGTGGTTCCGCTCAGGGAACGTGATGGCGCTATAAGATTTGTATAGTTCTGTTTCTTTCCCACAACCTAAGTCACGCTTTAAAACGACATGGTTAGTAGGCCACCAGAGTCTTTAGAACATTACAATATAATTATCTTTATAGTAAAATCATTGTTCTGTGTTTTCCGTTTGTTGTTTGGTTTCTTTCTTTCTGTTTTCTTTTATTTGATGCGTGAAATTGATGTATAGATTCATGGAATTTACGTCTACATACATAATTATTTTAAATGCTGTGTTTACCTATAAGTAATTGTTACACTATTGCAATTATATAGGACTAGTATGTAAGATCTTGTTTCCTGTGTAAGCAATTGTTGGTGAACCTATTCAATAAAATAAAATAAAAATAAAATATATGTTCAAGTTTCTAGTAATTGGACACTACTAGCTCATTGACAGGCCTGTTGGTCTAGTGGTTTGTGACACTGACTGCTATGCCGGAGGTCGTGGATTCGATTCCCACCCAGGACAAATGTTTGTGTGATGAGCACGATCATTAATTTGTTCTGTGTCTGGGTGTAATTTATATATAATAATGTATGTATTTAAAAATATACAAGTATGTTTATCAGTTGTCTAGTACAATAACATAACACAAGCTCTGCTTAGCTTGGGACTAGATGGCGTTGTGTGATAGTTGTGGAATATTATTATTATTATTATTGAATACAACTAGATCTTCTGAATTTCACGGAACAACTTCAGACATTATTCTTTTGTTTTATCCATATTCTTGTTCGTCCTTTACAAAAGGTTCTAAACCTCTCATTTTCTCCAACAGATGGCGTGAGCGTCCACAATGGCCGACAAACCAGTGAGCTGGTGATCGGCAAGGCGGAGCCCCGTCATGCTGGGAACTACACCTGCGTACCCGCTAACGCTAAGGCAGCTTCTGTCACAGTTCATGTTGTACAAAGTAAGTACTGGTTTTACAAAGTTTTTGTCGTCCTTTTAAGTCCTTCATCATCTTTAGCTCGTGGCTAAATAGTTACAGACGCACAGGCCGATATTCTGGGCTTAACCCAGAATATCGGCCGCGCTTACCGAGGTCGGTCTGTGGATGGGTGACCATCTGTCATAGCGAGTTTCCTCCGTACTTCGTAAAGCACGTAACGCCGTTGGTCTTGGTTGTCATTTGTAGATCTTTGACAGTTGTAACTATTAATCAGAAGCTCTAAAAGTGTGACAACCGGTCTTACCAACTATATCTATTTAGCAGTTAGTTTTAACTGCACGACCAGTACCGAACCGCACCTACCTATCTACACCGATATAACCTGCTTGTTTATAAGCAACCGTCCTTGTTTTTACTCCAGAGAAATGTTACTTTGGCCACAACCTCTTGTATTTCCGAGAAACTCGATTACTCGCCACACAAAAGCATCAACAAAACATTTAGTTCGGAAACCGATCAATGGACGCCGTTTGAGCAACGTAAGCCTTTTGAGTTGCAAAGCTTAGCTCCAACCTCAAATAAATAGAATACAGACAGACTGACAAGGATTTTCTCCATTTCTTGTGATTTGTTCAAACGTCTTTTATATTTAAATGGGGAATACGCCTTAAATCTACAAGCTCGCTATCAACTGTCTTGTCGAGTTTCTATTTATTTATCGCTGCGCTAAAATGTCTAAACATTTTATTACAATTTTACATCAATAGAGGTACAATTTCATAGCAACCATAACAGTAAAACTAGTAGTTGCTATGACTAATAATTATAGCATAATTAATTACTAATTTAGGTGCTACGATGGCACAAACATACATCATCATCATCATCAGCCTATTAATGTTCCCACTGCTGGGACACAGGGCCTCCTCTCTGTGAGAGGGAGTGGGCCATAATCCACCAAGCGGGCTCAGTGCGGATTGGTGGATGTCACATGTCTTCGAATTTTTGGTTCTAGGACTTGCCGGTTTTCTCACAATGTTTTCCTTCACCGTTTTGAGAGCAGTGGTGATGAAATAAATTACACAAAGTAATGCGCCTGCCTGGATTCGAACCCACGACCTACATCTCGTAAGTCGGGGCCGATACCACTGGGCCACCACTGCTCTAACATACACGTCAATATTTAAACACCTTAAATTGTGTATACCAAATTATAACATGATTAAATTCAAAAATTATCAAGAAGTAATAATAATATAATAATAATAATAATAAGACAATCACAGAAAAACTTAGTAAGTACGCAGAACTCAAAGAAGAAGTCACTCGTATTTGGCGTCAAGAAAAAGTTTACGTAGTCCCAATAGTCCTTTCCACAACAGGTGTAATCCCTAATCATCTCCTCCATAGTTTAAAATTATTAGACTTAAAAGAAACCCTTTACATAACCCTCCAAAAAGCAGCTATACTCTACACATGCAGAATTGTTAGGAAATTCATGCAAATAGAAGAAAACGAATTAGGACCTCATCAAATCACATGAACACACACACCACACGCTGCATTTGCTTTGGCTCCGGCCCGTAAATGTAGTTGAAATCCAGCCTAAGAGCTGAGCAGTGTAAACACTTACCGTAAATAATAATAATAATATTCCACAACTATCACACAACGCCATCTAGTCCCAAGCTAAGCAGAGCTTGTGTTATGGGTACTAGACAACTGATAAACATACATAAATATTTCTAAATACATACATATTATAGATAAATTACACCCAGACACAGAACAAATGATCGTGCTCATCACACAAACATTTCTCCTGGGTGGGAATCGAACCCACGACCTCCGGCATAGCAGTCAGGGTCACTAACCACTAGACCAACAGGCCAGTCATCAGAAGTCAATTTTATTCATTAAAATCATGATTATTTATCACACAAATTACGGTCAGCTCAGACCGAGACGTGACGCTGCGCGCACTTTTCAATAGAGTTATTCAAAATGTAACTCTATTTTAAAAAACAAAAGATACACCTTTCGCAACGCAGCTCGACGCCGCGCTGCGCAGCGCGGCGCCGCGCACGTCGTTCAAAATCTGACTTTGTTTACTACAAGAAAAGATACAAATTTGAAGTATCGTTGCGTCACGTCGCTTCGCGTCGCGTCTCGGTGTGAACTGACGCTTAGAAGCATTGAAGCATACTAGAATTTAGAAACAGCCTGTATTTTTAAGAATTAATATTCTTACAGCTTTGGGAAGTATAGACGTTTTAGCTCGGACTCAATTTTCTGCCCGTGCGGTAAGCGCGTCTCGATACTTTGTGAAAATAGGCATTAACGTAACAGGTTTTAAGATTATATTCCTGCAAGATGCCGCGAACATGAGACCCGTAAAAATCTATCGAAAATGGCGTAAAATTAAATGATAATACAAAATTGAATTTGATTCCAATATTGTAGAGAGTAAGGTGCTAATTCAATTTGTTAGCAGAAATTCAAAGCTAAACTATTTGTTTACTAACCAAGTGGGTCTGTTCTCTGGGCTTTATATTAGATTAGAAAAGGGGGTACTCTCATGGCCTTTCACAGCCATTAGGCTAAGTGTCGGTTGAAAGAGGCTTTCAATTACGAGAACTTTGTTACTGGAATTCGCTTTCTGTAGCAAAACAAAATGATACGTAAACATAATAGCGATGAAGGAGGAAAATTAGGAAACAAGGAAAAATAATGGCATCATAGTACTATTTATTAATGTCCAATAAAATGTGTAAACACACTTTTACGATTCTTCCGTTTTTTCTTGGAATATTAATAATAACACAATTCCTGTTTACTCCGTGAAGAAAGGTGAAATGAAAAAGGAACTTTTAACCTAAGGAATTTGATTCAATAACTCGAATTTCGATCCCGAACTTCATTTAATACTAGGTAGGTATAAATGCTAAATTAAGAAATGTTTCAAGAGAAGATTTGGGTGACGAAGCAACTAAAGCTAATAAGTATGATGTAATAGACAAAGGCAAAATAATAATTTCGAAATGGAACGCAGTTACAGAAGCAAAGTCCTCTTCCTTAATTATATTTGCAGAAAACCTTGAAGCTAATGTCAAACAAACAGGCGAAGCAAATGCGATCCGAAGCGTTTTTATTTGTAATGAGGAATTGTTTGAATCCAGTCACATAGAAAAGCGAAAGCGATCCGATAGTCTATACATTACAAACAAAAACGCCACGCTTCGCGTTCGCCACGCCTGTCTGTTTGACAATAGCTTTATTCTCTCGCAGACTAGTGAAAAAGTAAAAAATTAGCTGAAATTTTGTGTTGTACTTCCTAGCACGACCGTGAACATATTCACTTTAACTTTTGATGGTAATAAATTCCTCTTACTTTGTACTATTATATACCACTAATTAGCAATTTTGTACCCCTCAATTATCGTAGATAAGCAGGTCGTGCTAGGAAGATTGCTTCCCAGCACGACCACGCTAAAATTCCAGTTGGCATTGAAGTTGAAGACACGGGACCATGCCTAATATTTTGTACTCATTTATACTCCGATGTAATTACCGGTATATTGTCGTAAATTGTAAGAAAAAAATAAAATTAAACAATTCTGCCCTTTATTTTATTTAACGCCATCTCGTGACAAGTTTAAAAATCAAATGCAAGCTTGTGGGCAGATTATTATATTTTATTTTCTTCTTACAATTTACGACAATTTACGGGTAATGAAATAGCGGTACATAATGGGCACAAATTTTTAGGCATGCTCCCGTGTCTTCAACTTCAATGCCAGCTGGAATTTTAGCGTGGTCGTGCTGGGAAGCAACCTTCCTAGCACGACCTGCATATCTACTGTAATTGAGAGGTACAAAATTACTAATTAGTGGTATATAATAGTACAAAGTAAGAGGAATTTATTACCATCAAAAGTTATTATGAATATGTTCACGGTCGTGCTAGGAAGTACAACACGAAATTTTTAATATACAGTACGAAATTCGTCCGCAGATAAATTAAGCATTTAATAATTAAAAAGTTTTTGTTGTTTATTCTGCCGTAGTAATTGCTTTATTGTCATTTGTTTAGTTCTTCGAGTCGTCAAGATTCTTGATGCGTATTAACAGGCTTTGAATAAAGTTTCATCATAAATTAGTTCTTTGAAGATTGCTAGACGTAAATGTAAGACATGTGTTGGCACATTATTTACAGTTACTGAATTCATGTATAGTAAACTCATAATGGGCTTTGAGAGAACTTGATATAAGTTTCATGCAGTATTCATAATCCTACTAATATTATAAATGCGAAAGTTTGTGAGGATGTATGTATGTGTATGTAAGTATGTTTGTTACTCTTTCACGCAAAAACCATTGAACGGATTTGGCTAAAATTTGGTACACAGATAGTTTATAACCTGGATTAACACATAGAATAGTTTCTATCCCGATTTTATGTTCCCGTGTGATAATTTTCGAGTTGTAGCGGGTGAAGCCGCTGGCAACAGCTAGTATATCGTAATCAGCCACTGAGTCTAATTAACAAGCTGAAAATGTATGTTCTTTCGCTCTTTCTTTATCTTGTACTATCCCACTGGTGGACAAAAGCGTCTACCAATTCTATGAACTTCTTATTTCGGGTTTCTTCGAACCAGTCTTCGTGGTATGCATCTAGACTCTAGGAAGGTCATCTCGTCAACTTATTCTACCGTCAATATTTCGGCAACCATTAAGTGAAAAATTTTGCGCAGCGGTTTCACACAAACAGTCAGATTCGGAATAAGTAACTGAAGGCCATACTAAATTAAATAACGCTATTTGTAAAACGAATGCATCAGACTATTGCGTAGTCACCAACGACTATATATTACTAGACTACGCATTGCACGATCTAACGAACAAAACTATTCTGCCAACTCGCTGAGGTACTACGTAAGCGAGGGGGACGGGGTACTGCGTTGTGATTGGCTAACTCAAGGTCTGTTCTGTCTCAACGTATGTTTACGGCTCACAGGATTGGTCGAAATGAGACGGATATAAGACTTTTTTGCCTAATGTGTTGGCAGACATCGGTCGCCTGTTATTAGGAGTCTAGTATTATATCGTCGTTGGTAGTCACAAATAAAGTGAATGTCTTTTGTTGTGCCTGTTAAGACAGTCATACAAAACCTGGGGTACTTCAGCATCATCTGCCTAGCCTTTTCTCATCTATACTGTGGTCGGCTTCCAGTCGAACCAGATGCAGCTGGATATCAGTATTTTACATGGAACGACTGCCTATCTGACCTCCACAACCCAATAACTGGGTAATACGATACCCCATGGTAAGACTGGTTGTCAGACTCTAGAGCTTCTGACTAACAGTAACGACTGTCAAAGATCTACAAATGACAGTCTGGACTAACGGCTTAATGTGCTTTATGAGGCACGGCGGAAACTTGCTATGATAGATGGTTATAGATGGCACTCATCCACAGACTTACCTCGGCAAACGCGGCTTAACCTGGAAGATCGGCCCTTCATTAAGGGTGTGACTTACCTCTGGTGTTGCAGGCGTCCATAGGCTAGAAATAGTGATCGCATTCCATCAGGCGGACTGTACGCTTTTCAGTCACATGATATTATGATCTCAAATTGTTTGGTATGAATATAACCTAATTATAAATACGAGTAGTAAATTGCAAGTAACTTCTATTTCACTAACTTTAAATTATATTTTTCAATGACTCCATATCAAAATGTTTAAATTCAGTCATTAAATTCGGCGTCCTAGATAGAAATTAAACGTGCCTGGTAAATTGCAGATAACGTTTAAAAGTAAGTTCCTATAGTTCTAAAGTTCACAGAGTTCCTGTAGTTATGACGTAGGATTTCGATATTGAAGTGTATCGGAAAATGAAGACTGCTAAGCCATAAAGTCGACTTGAAGTTTATAAGAGTTATAAGAAACGTTTTCCGTGTAGCGACTTCGAAAGTCGATAATGGTCTTAGAGTATTTGATTGTTATGGAGAAGTGATGGCTAAATTAAAGCATGGGTAATATTTTTAGGTCAAGCTTCGGTTACCTAGGTCGGTTCGGAAATGGGTCACTGAGTTACCACACTCTTTGAGATAGAACGTTAAACCGTTTTTTTTGGTTGTATGTAGATCTTTGACATTTTGTTACTGATTATTAGTGGCCCTAATGTCTAACTATCAAATCCACTGTGTTAATCCTAGTACTAACTGGGTTATAGTCTGATAGACAATCGCGAGTGTATTTAGGGCGAATGGCCTATAAGTGTCGACCCGAGCTTACAACGTCTTGGGTGCACGATAGAACAACGATTCCAGGATGCTGTTGCGGTTGATGTGGCGTTGTAGTGCATCAGAAATGTTTGCTGAAGCTCTCAGAATTGCTTAGAAGCTACCATGCGTGAGAAAGCCTTCCTTACTTCCTGAAATTGTTGGTAGGCCCGATTGCCCTACCCGAAATCACTGGATAGACATTATTTAGGTTCATAGTTAACCTATGTACGTGTATGGATAAGCAAAATCTGTAACTACAAAAAACTTTTTCAAAAAAAATGTAACCGCCTTCAAAAACAACCACAAAAAAGTGTAAAATAATCTACAAAATAACTTTTCTTTCGGAAGTCGGTGCCTTTGTTTTTTTTCTTTTCATTGTCTTTTTAGCCACCGACTTCCGAAAGAAAAGTTATTTTGTAGATTATTTTACACTTTTTTGTGGTTGTTTTTGAAGGCGGTTACATTTTTTTTGAAAAAGTTTTTATTTTACTCTTTTTAGTTTAAATATTCAACCCGAATCCTTGTCAAGAACATTATTCTCTTACATGTGCACTAGAATTTTGTAATCCTTCGCACCACTACTTACATCACTCATGTACACATTAAGCTAATAAAATTCCATATCTCAAAAATTACTGAACCGATTTTGATGAAACTTGCAGTATTCTCTTAGTTAAATGATACCTAGTACAACAAAAAAAGAACTACTTAAATCGGACTTGTAGTTCCGGAGATATGCGAACACAAAGTAAATCAATCGATGCCTACTCCTTACTGTTAAGGAGTTGTACCTTCCATCATCAGGTCATCCACCTGAGATGATGATTATCAGATGCAAATACTTGGACAGCTTTAGAAAATATATGAAAATGGTACTATGTGCCTATAAAATTTGAAGGTTGCCCTCGATTTCCCTAGGATCCCATCATCAGATCCTGATCTGGTGATCATGGGACCAATTGGAAAGTATACCCTTTCAAACAAAAGAAAAAAATTCCAAATCGGTCCAGGCGTCTTCGAGAAATCGGGGAACATACATAAAAAAAAAAAAAAAAAAAAAGAATTCCGACGAATTGAGAACCTCCTCCTTTTTTTGAAGTCGGTTAAAAATAACAACTTATGAACTGTCTTGGTGTGAAAATACAGTATTTTTATTTATTTATTTTTAAAAATACTTACTGGTATTAAGTTGCATGTCTTTGACTAAGTCTAGGAGGCATATAGCAATGTATGAAATGGTTTCCCACGGACGTCAATGAAGAAGTACATGATAAAACTGTAAGGGTAGCAGAAAATCTTTGATTTACACTGGTGAAAAGCACTGAAGTAAGATTTATAAGAGTCTGTAAAATTTATAAGAGTCTTATGTCCATTGTACGGCTACATTTAATCCTTTCCTGAACAATGGGTATTGTGCAAGCCATGAATCCATCGGCGGTCCATTACGATGATTATATTTGAACATTTATTTTGCCTGCGGGCTTACCTGGCGGGTATCATATTGATTGTTGCCATCTGCAAAGCATTTTATCTACTTTCGGGTCGGGTTTTATTCAAACTAGATGCAGCTAAATAATAATGTTTATCATGGAGCGACTGTTTGCCTTCCCAGCGCCTATGCATACACACACGAGAAGTTTAAAAACAGTTTTTTTTTTCTCCTTCTCGCATCATTGGCTTCTCAAGGCTAAGTGCATAATATTTAGGTGGCAGAAGGTACTGCAATTTGTCTAACATTTTTGCAATTGGACCAAGTTTACAAATTCACAGGGTTTTGTTCTACATCGGCACATCATTTTTTTTGTCTATTTGGCAGAATTATTGTAACAAGAGTTTTAGTTGGTGCTAAATAAATGTATTTTTTCCTATAGGTAATGTGTTACGATTTCTTTACTGGTTATTATTCGGGGCCATTACATAATACATTAAAAAAAACTCTAACTTGGTGGCATTGTTCGGAAGTTATGCTTACATACATTCAGCGACCCATGTTTGGTTTAAAAAAACCCAAACACTCTAGGAATTTTTCCCGTATCGTGGGTGCGTCTACTAACAATTAAACACACACAAACAACCGGACCCGGAACAATGAGGTATCTTTGGATTGGATTGTGGATTCAAACGTATTCTGAACACTGTTTTAGGCTGTCACGGTTTGTTTCACAATTTAAAATGTCACTTATGGGGTATCATCCGTGATTATTTATTAGAGCGCCATGATCGCGGGATGACTGACAGTCATCCCGCGATCATGGCGCTTGCAACAGCGTCGAAATATCGGGAACTCAAAATCAAGATGATAATAATGTTTTCTGATCGAAAAACGAACCCGCGATACGCAACATAGCAGTCGATCACACAGCCAGTGTGCACACCGAATAATTGTCTTGACATTGATAATCATAATACTCTTTCCATTGTCCACAGGTGAAACACCAGCTGCAATGCAACATGGCAACAATTCCTCGGCAGCGTCCTCCCAAACCCTCTCACTCATTCATTTGCTAGTGGTCCTCATAGCTCTAAGGATGCACGCGGTACAAAATCATCAGGAGTTTGGATAACGTCGTGTTTACTATAAGTAATTTATATTGTTGTAACTAATATTCTGTGTATATATATTATGAAATAACAATACTCTCTGATGTTAATGTTTTTCAGCTGTAGATAGGAATCTATGTGAAATTTGTGAGGGTGTACGTCGAGTCGTACTGCCATTTCATACAAAATTTTGCACGTCCTTATTTTTCGAAATGATTGAACAGATTTAATTGAATAAATGGAACACATACGCAGGGTACTTGCGTCAAAACAGATATATGAAAAGTTTTCAAGTCTTGTTTAAAAAATTCCTAATTTACTAATGAAAAATGAAATTGGTTTAATTTTATTGTAACACCATTTTTGGGACTGATAACTTAAAAATTACTTATCTTGCTTAAGTGTAGAAACTTTCATTGAATCTGTTCAGTTATTTTAAACAATAAGTACTGGAAAATTTGTATGAGAAGCCGCATCCATACATCAAAATAATTGTATCATTTCTTGAAAAGAAAAATGCGTAGATTTCGTTTACTTGAGACGAAGATTCATATAATTAGATTCGCTTGTCGATTTGGTTTACTTGAGACGAAGATTCATATCATTACATTCGCTTCACCGCGCGACAAAAAATGTGTTTCTGTTTTGTTGAAAAATCATATTTGAATCACGCTCACTCATGCTAAAAATCGTATCTGTCATTTCATGTGGAATGTGCAGGCTCAGTTCATACAATTAGAACAATTTTTGTGCGACCTATATAAAAAGTTATCGATTTAAATCTTTGATTTATGAATCAAGAACTTTTTTTTGCATCATTATGTATATAGTCGTTCCCCGTGGCTTCCACCTCGCTGCTAGTCTCTTATTCGTTGTAGCGTATTAATGTTTTATAGCCGATAGACATTCTTGATAAATAGACTTGTCAACACAATTTTTTTTTTTTCATTTCGGACCAGTAATTACTGAGATCATCGCGTCTAATGCTTGGTTAGACGCGATTTTAAGATTACAAAAATACCTATAAAAAATTCCAGAGTTTACTCTCCACAAATGTCATATTATACGTTAAAGGCCACAGCGATTATTTTAATGTTCCCACGGAGACAGTTTTGCACTATATACCATACCTTTAAACATGAATACAACTTTATTTTTATAGTACCATTAGTACCTACGTGTATACCACCATTTCCATGCAAATATTAGGTCGATTCAAATAATGCAGAAAAACTATACGATGGATTGGCAACATGCCATTCCATATCGCAATTTTAACAACTTTTGCAATCGTGTTTATGCTGAACTCGATTTCTGATAGTACTATACCGGTGTTTGGAACTCTTTCCGTTTACTATATTTGCATTTTGTTTCTGAGTTTATAATTACCTTCTGTTTGTTTTAAGTTTGTTGTTAATCAATATGAATTCTTGCAAACTCACTTTGGAAAACATCCCTGGTCTTATCAATGGTTTTTTTACTAAAAGAATCGAATTATTTCGTTAGCTACATTTTCAAAAAACATAAGACACGACCGTATGTTTTCTTTTCTTACGTAATTGACGAAGATACGACACGTCTTTTAAAATTGCCAATACGTCACAAGCAAGTGCAGTTTTCACTTGCTTATGACGTCACAAAACTCTACTCTCTTTTAACATTTTCCATTTCAGTCAATCGTTTGAAAACGACCGAGACAGAATGATGTTTTAAATAAATGTTTGGCACTTACCGCATTTAGTGAGTTTGTGGTGCAAGCGGCTCTAAGTGGTGGTTGCAGGCTGAACGATTTACCGCACATTATTTATGCAACCCTAGTACCGTTCATATTTAGCGCAGTGTTGGATAGTTATCCATTACTTTAATTATTGTTTTAGAGGGTAAGTAGGTACTTCGTCACAAAAAAATATTTCAGAATCTACCTATTTATTTGAGATTTCTTACATTTAAAATTACATCTAACTAAATCAAGGCATACGTGCAAAGAATTTCGTACAATTTATTTATAATATAATTTGTTTTTTAAGCGGCAACAAAACACCATTCTTTAAAAATCTGTGTCTACATATTACGAATCATGAGGTATATTATAGTCCGCTGACAGACAGACGGAGAGCGGTGGCATAAGTATTATCCCACCAAAAACATTAAATGTAAAAAATGCCAAGTCTCTCGATGCAGTCTTTCCATCGTAAAAAGTTTTGAGATCTCACAGAAGCCAAGTCCTATTCAAATTATTTTGTAGTTATAAATCAACATTTAGTAATTATATCAATAGTTTTCTTTATATTATAACTATAGTGACTTGGCAATGAGCACAAGTAAAAACAAATAAAACGGCATATTTGGAGGTTACACACACCGCATGCGTGAACATTCTCTTTTACTTTATATATTCTCTTAACATTCATCATTTACTTTCATAAAGCGATGGCCCGTAAGGTATTTTTAATTATTGTATTGGAACATGTAGTCGGTAGTGACCATCATGATTCACACATAACAAATAATCTGATCACAGGTCTCGTCAGTAACATTTGTACATAATTCCAGGCAGCAAGTTAATTTGTGCTCATTGCCAAGTCACTATAGTTATAATATAAAGAAAACTATTGATATAATTACTAAATGTTGATTTATAACTACAAAATAATTTGAATAGGACTTGGCTTCTGTGAGATCTCAAAACTTTTTACGATGGAAAGACTGCATCGAGAGACTTGGCATTTTTTACATTTAATGTTTTTGGTGGGATCTCATTTATTTTTTGTAAGTGTATTTCTTTCTTTTTTTTAGGTGTCCTCATAATTTCTTGGACTTCAGCTACTTTTTTGCTTAGGACCCATTCTCTATCTAACAAACTACAGCTCGACATAAAAATGTAGAAAACCGGAAGTCGCCACTGTCTTCGCGCCACCAGCACTTTGAATGATTTTATTTCATTTTTTATCACTTATTACGTTAGTTTTATGGCACAATAATAAATCTAACAAACCGGCGGTCTTTGTTTACATCAAATATCAAAGATTTTAAAACGCTGTCAGAAACAAAAATTTTAGTTCCGTTTCAATCCGTTCTGGCCAAGCTGTAAATAGAACTAAAATATCTAACAAATAACTAAATAAATATATATCTGCTAACTTACAAACTAAAAATATAACTAAACTAAATAACACGTAAACAACTAGATATGTAACTATGTCTATGTTATATTAATAAACTATTTTCCTAAATAACTGTTTCAGTAACAATAATAAATCTACTCCGAATATCGCTACAATATTTTTTTAGTTTCGAAATGGTTGTTAATAGATAGATGGCGCTATCAAATGAAAATTATTGAGTTATTTTAAAGTACTACTTAGACTGCGCTCTGTAACGAAACCATAGCGCGATTCAGACAGGTACAACGCCATCTATCGAGCGCGCATAAAATATTTATCGCAATACAATGGAGTTTTAGCTTTATTAATTTAATGAATTATGAACTTTATGTATTAATTTATATTAATTATAGTCTATGTATTACATTTATATTATTCCTTTCTATTCTATGTATGTATTCATCCAATTGAATACTAACTTAAACAACGAACAAAGTTAACAATGCAGTCAAAACCCATACACAATGTTCTTGCCAAACCGCAAATATAAAATTGTTTTTTAAGGTATATTATTTTTTAATGTTTTTATAATTTTTCCTTTATATGTGGCTAATGACCTATCTTGGTGCAAAATTTGAAGTTTCTAAGTCTGCTAGAAGTACCTTAGATTTTTGATGATCGGTCAGTGAGTGAGTGACAAAATGGTGTAACTTTGATCGACCGTAACTCCTAAACTATTCATTCAATTGGCATGTAATTTCGAACTTAAGCTTGTTCTAATGCCTACTATTATTCACCGAAAACCCAATCTCCTAGCTTTGTCCACGTCGAAGTTATAGGGGGGGCGAAACAGCCGCGAATCGCTTCGAGAAAAGATGGTACGGCCGTGCCCTTTTGCTCGAGACTTGGCGGGGCACTGCCGTGCCCCCAGATAATAAGGTCCCGTGGCTACTTAACGTTTGGCGCCGCCTCAAAAAACTTTCTTTATGCTTTTCAGTTTGATGTTTCGTCGGTTTATTTTTTGTTAAAAAGGTTTTACTCCATATATAATAAACGCAGTACCTAAATACCTACTACTTCAACTAAGCTGAAAATAAAATACAGAAACCTCGTGATAAGACCTCTGATATCTCAATATGTTATATCATCAAAAATAATTTGTGAACTCGATTGTGTATCATTTTTTCTAATGCGTCACAAAAAAAATGTTTTAGCTTTAACATTTCATTTAAAAGTAATATTCAAACAAATTATTCAAAATCACAGCTTTTCATTTAAATATTCCTTTTTATCGCCGAAAAGTTATTGTAGGATTAATTGCTGTACGATTCAAAGTGAGAGTAATCAATTTTATTGTTGAAGGTTGTTTTTGAAGGCGGTTAAATATTTTTTGAAAAAAGTTTTTTATTTTGCTCTTTTTAGTTTAAATATTCTACCCAAATTCTTGTCAAATACATCATTTTCTTACATGTGCACTAGAATTTTGTGATCCGTGGCACCGGTATTAACATCGCTCATGTACACATGCTCATAAAATTCCCTATCTCAAAAACTGCTGAACAGATTTCTATGAAACTTGCAGTATTCCCTATGGTAAACGATCCCTAGTACAACAAAAACAGAATTTTGAAAATCGGTCCACAATTGGCGGAGTAATCGCGTATCATACATGCAAAAAGTAAAAATCATCATGTCATCCAAGTAGACGAAATCAATAAATATGCTCACAAAATAAAAAGTACTGAACCAAATTAGATGAAATTTTTATGAGACCACATTGCAAGTATACTGCATCGAACAAAAAAAGAATCACACTAATCGGGTTAGAAACCTCGGAGTAATCGATATACATACATAAAAAAAAACATACCGACCGAATTGAGAACCTCCTCCTTTTTTTGAAGTCGGCTAAAAATGCGCATCGTTTTGATTTAAACCTTTTTTTATTACAGCAAAATCATTTCGGATTAAAACCTACATGATTGTTGTATGCAGTAAAGTAAACAGAATGTTAATCAAATCGAAAAGCTGTAAATATGAAAACATGGATACAAAATATTTTAACGTTAAAATTTTACTAACAATTTTACTTTATTTTATTGGAAGTGTGTCAGACTCATTTTCTGGTTATTTATCATAAAATGCCGTATGTTAATGAAGTGCCGTATAGTGCCGTCCGCCCCGAGAAGAACAGAAAGAACTATCAGAATCTAACTTACTAATAAATCAACCCCGTTTCTTCACTTTCTCTTTGCGTTCCAGGTTCATGGTGCTCTTTTAAGACAGTCCATTGACCCCAGCAGGGCAGGACAGGGCTAGATGGAAAGATTTTTTCGTTTCACCCAGAGCGGGAAGACTCATTTGATGATGTAGCAGAAACTGCACAAAATATGACTTATTCCCGTTGGATCCCACTTTTACTATTGCATTTATAAGTGCATGCAATAGTAAAAGTGGGATCCAACGGGAATAAATCCAAAATATTATGTCTAGAAACGTATACTGACTGAATTTATTGTAATAGCTTGCGTACCCTTATCACGAGTTTTCACTATTTTACTTTACAGCTTCTTTCCGGTTTAAACAGCGTTTTTTGTACCTATGGAAAAAAGGAACAGCGTCTGTGTGTGTGAAGAACGAACTAATTTTTTCCTTGAAATTTTTCAATTTGAAAATATCAAAGTTCCCGTTTACTTTACGTCAGAATAGCTGAAAACTCATGATAAGGCCTCAGTTCCTTAGGGCCGAAACTGCGTTAAGCGGATGCCCGCGCGGTTCTATACAAAAGTGCTCCGTCGCGGGAACACGCACGGGGACCCGCGCGGGCGTCCGTCGCGGGTCACTGCGCCCCGCACCCACGCAACGGGGCCCGCATCCGTGCGACAGACTCCCGCGCGGGTCCCCGCGCGGTGCCACGCGCAGGCTTTTTCAGTCAATAAGGGTTCCTTGTTGACTACGGAACCCTAATAAAAATCTTCAAATTGAACTAGCGACACTGCGTAAATCGGTCTCCGCGACGGGGACCGTCGCATACCCACGGAACGCAGCCGCGTGGACACGCGACGGTTGCCCGTCGCGGTCGCCCGCTTAACGCAGTTTCAGGCCTTACACCCTCCCTGTATTATCTTGCTTCCTCGAGTTACTGTACATCTTAAACAAGGATCTTAAGCTCCGTATTATCTCTATAGTTACACACTCTTGCCTACAATTCCGTCAAGCGGAGAAACTTGGTGCATATTAGAACGACGAAGTTTGCAACTCTCTGTGGTCACATTTAAGCGGAAAATAACACAGTGCAGTTCTGTTAAGTTAGTTATTTATCTGTGCTCATGTTTTCGTTTATGGTGGAGCTCGTGGCTAAATAATTACAGCCGCACAGGCCGATCTGTCGTGTTAAGCCGCGTTTGCCGAGGTTGGTCTGTGGATGGGTGACCATCTGTCATAGCGAGTTTCCTCCGTGCCTCGGAAAGCATGTAAAGCCGTTGGTCCCGGCTGTCATTTGTAGATCTTTGACAGTTACTAGTCTTACCATGGGGTATCGTATTACTCAGTTACTGGGTTGTGGAGGTGTCCGACAGGCAGTCGCTCCATCTAAAATACTGATATTCAGCTATTCAGCATCGGGTTCGACTGGAAGCCGACCCCAATATAGTTGGGAAAAGGCTAGGCAAATGATGATGTTTTGGTTTATGGAGTTTAACTTTACATAACGGGTCTTGGGTACGAAACTGTCCCAATTTAGTGACATCGACCGGACTACTTAAGGCTCTGTCAAAAAAAATTGGTTTCAGATACCGGATTTTCCGGATCCGTATCCGTATTGTCTCTATCTGTCTTTCGGGCCAAAAAAGGATACTTTAGCCAGAAATATAATAGGATTAATATTATGAATTGCGATAAAATTCAAAACTTGGTCGCAGACACAGTCAATATTATGAATTTTACCGCAATTCTTTTTCTGAGCCTATCATGATTCTGCTTAAATATACTTTGTACGCTCCCTTATCGTTTTGATGAATGTACTGTGAATGTACTGCAGCACAAAAAATGTACCTCAGCTGTATACGGAATGTGTCTCACCTAGAGTTTCGGAATGTAATGTTTCCATATTTTAGACCGCGTTCACGCCAAAGCATACCTACACTCGGCCGCCCACACAAAATGTTTAAAAAAAGACGTCGACCACAAACAGACTGTCCTTTGTTTTTATACGTTTTTGCGGCTAACTAAAGGGGACATAATAATCCCCTTCACGACCATGCCATGATATGCGACTGTGGTTGCAACAAGCGGCATTCTCTTTTATTACCACTTTGATGTAATACTTATTGAAATCTTAGAAATTAATAAATTATGATTATTACTTGTTTACTCCGTATATTATCCGTAACATGTTACAAGCAATTTTCTTCATTTTCTCTTTCCACAAACTTTATCGCAAAACGTTTTCAATCTGTTAAGCTACTGTCAAACAGACAGGCGTTTTTGTTTGTGATGTATGCAATTGTTTGAAGCCCGTCACATAGACTATCGGATCGCTTTCGCTTTTCTATGTGACTGGATTCAAAGAATTGCATACATTACGAACAAAAACGCCTCGCTTCGCGTTCGTCACGCCTGTCTGTTTGACAATAGGTTTAGGGCGACGCAACGACGCGACGACTTTGGTATCCAGGTGACTATCCCAATACCACAAATTCATAGAGGTTCGTACACAAATACCAAAATACCAAAATCGTACACTAAGCGATACAACGCTTATTGTATGAAGAGCCTAACCATTCATTGTGAGTACACGACGAGTTTAAACGTATGGTGTGTAGTTAGCCTTACAATAATGTTTTTTTTTCAAATCTTATTTGATCCATAACCTACACTAATATAGATAAGTGAAAGTATTTATATATTTATTTGTAATGGATAAACTCAAAATCTTTATCTGATAAAGTTGCATTATTACCGAATAATAAAGTCTAAATTTTATATTCAAATTGTACTTGTTCGAAGCCAGGGCGGATCGTTAATTAATCAATCATTTTATTAACGTGTTATGTGCGAAATTATGCATTTTCTGATTACGCCTGTTTGTTCAAATTAATTCTGGTTTAACGAGTTTATGTTATTAGCGAACAGTTTCATGTTTATTTTAATTATGTTTCATAAAATTTTGTAACATTATTGAAACTACGTATTTTGTAATAAACTTTGTTTAAATGTATGCTCTAATGTTATTAATTAAATATGTGTAATAATAATTATCAAAAATGTTGTCAAATTGGTTTTGTGTACAGTTCTAAAATTTCCTATATACAGCTGAAAAAATAAAAGTTACAATTTATCGAAGTTGATAAATAAAAAAAATAATAAAAAAGTATACAGATTGAGTACAATAATGTTTAAATTGTAAATAAAAGTAATGTGAAATATATTCTTGCGTAAGTGGTGTATAAGAAATGTAATTATCTGTCATTTGGAATTAAGAATAAATAACGATTTTGAATTTAACGTGCCAAGTCTAATTGTTTTATTTCTCCCTTCTAGTGCGTAGAAAGTGCAATTGCATAATCCCGCCATTCTATTACCAAACCACTGCAACTCCTGAAAGTGATATCAACAGTAGCGACCTACTACCACTTATGGACCTATTTTGACATTTTTGTAACCTACAAGTTAAGTCCACCTGTATTAAAACTGACATAATTATTACTTTAAATTCGAACTTTTCTCATATTTATCTCTCAATCCTTTGAACCATGGGTGCATAGTACATCAACCAGTTTCTCGCAAGTTCTTTATTAACCCTTGTATACCAGATAAAATTAATTATTTGTCGTTCTAAACCGTCTTCTAATTACCCGAGTTTGAAAGAGATTTTTTTACGAATTTCATGAAGTTTTAATATAAAATATTCAAATCTTGAGACTCGTTCCACCTCGTCTAAAAATTAACACTTTTCTGTAACTTCACCATTAGTATTAAGTCCCTTTTTTACATAACTATCTTTAACTCTGTTATGTTACATACCATAAATATACTTAAAATAGTTATTTAAAAGGAAAGAAAGTTAGAAGACTGGCAGCATTGCCATGATGCATTGATTTGGTCCGTCTTCTACCTCCTCAAGCTTTACCCCCGTCCACTTTGAACCTCCAGGGGTTGAACATGGACAACATTTCAAAAAGTTCAATATGGCCTGCTAGACGATCTCCGGCCACCGTAAGCGCGAGGATGCGGTCGACGAGTAATGGGCGACTCGCTGTCGACGTCAACGAACAACAATTCATTTTTATTTATATAGATAGATTGCAATTGTTTAAAAATGCCAATTTGATGGCATGACATGCCAATTTGATAGGTCATCAAATCGATTTGACACAACGTCAAATCGGCAGCAGTGATGCATTTGGCTATTATTAGGTGACGACAGCTACAATTTTATAAATTTGTAGCTATCGGTCACCGAATAATAGCTAGATCTAGCTATAAAGTTGCTAAGTTGGCATCGCTGCTGCAGATTTGAAGTTGTGTCAAATCAATCGTACGATAGGCAGTATGGTGTTTGGTGTATATGGACGAACTGCCAATTTGAAACAATTGCAAGCGTCAAATCGATCGTTCGATTGGCAGGATGGTGTATGGCTACTTACAAAACTAGAATTATTAACAAAGCCATCTTTGACCTCAATCTTTGCCCTGTCAAAGTTCAATAATAATTCATAATCCAACTGTGTAATTACAAAGGAAGGACTAATTAATTCTTTATCAATGTAGGTACTAATTACATTATTAATTTGAAATGAGTCGTGACAGAGACTGTTTTGGGAGTAGCAACTCTCAAAATGGTATTTTGGGCCAATCGTGTAGGTAATATTTTTGTTTTGTTAACTTGATGAAGGCTTTTGTATAATGTTGGGCTCGTGTTTATTATAAAAAACGAAGTATTAAAGTTTTAATTAAATTTGTTGTTACTAAGCTCTCCGATTCTAAATTCTTTTCTACCATCGGATTTGATCTTTCTGACATTTTAGTAGCGTCATTTTAATTATCGTGTATCTCATCAATTTTAGTCATAGCGGCATTCTCTTCCGATTGATATTGACCTTCATGGCCAATCTCAGTGGTTATTAGATATTGGCGCGGGAAATATAATAGTACACAAGGGTGTGCGTAGTCACAGGTAAATTCACTGTTACTTCATTCTCATTACCCAAGTAACACAAACGTGTCTAGAAACGTACTACTAGATAGCTTATAGAATTAAATTGAATTGTCTACCATAAGAATAAAATATCTATAAGCAATCTTCTAGAACGCTTATAGACAGAGTTTAGTAAAAGTGGGCACATTCTTGTACCCTCTCTTAAGAATGAGTTAAGAAAACATGACTAGATAGAGTTCAGATCAAATTGACTTAAGAGATGTTTCTAGTGTCTCTCTAAACCGTTTATAGACCGCACGTTTATCTAGTAGCGTACTAGTAGATAGTTTATAGATAGAGTTAAGAGCTTTAAAGGAATCATTGCTCGTCAAGTTTTAAAACCAAATGATCTTAAGACTAACAACTTTAAGTAACATTTTACTAGTGACGCATAATGGCGTGGAACTTACAAGAGTTATTTTACTTAATAATATTTGCATCATGGCGTAACAAATTTATTACTTTTTATTAATTTGTGTTTTAATAATGGGTAAATAAGCAAATCAATATGCGATTGAAATTCTATCGTTGAATATTATGTAAAACTCTTGTAAAATAAGAGCGCCCGCTGTAAATGTAAGATTTAACAAATTTTTTTCAAAATATGAATATTATTTGGTATAAGCAAATTTTCGAATTTACATTTTAATACTTAAAATACTCATTTTATTTAAAATATAGTAATTTAAAACATATCAAATGTCTGATTAGACATAATTTAATGATAAAAACATTAAAATACGTAACGAAAATTATTTGAAGCAAAAAATAGGCAATAAAAATGGCGTCCAGATAAAATTTACTAGAAAACCGATTTCTATAGAACAAACAGTCTAGAGATTTTTTTTGTAGTATGGCTCTAGAATAATTTTACTTACTACATACTAAACTATCTAGTGAGAGAATAAACAGATTTAAGAGTGGTTTAAAATTATCTAGTAACTGTCACTCTGTATTCCTTTTTATCTTGTCACAGTATTTCTAGACGTTCTTCAGTGAATAGGTAATTTAATGTGTTGTGAATGTAAGACCATTTTATGCAGTAACAAACCAATACAATTAATCAATACAAGAGGGTACCCGAGTAAAAAGTATTTCTGATTTATTTAAGTATAAACAATGTGAGAAATAATAATTATAATTGTAATTACATTAATACCCTTTCATTTGATACCCACATCATTGGGGTGGATTTCAAACAGCCAGTCCGCCATCTTGAATTTAAGTCACCTGACTATTTTTTTCGTATTCCTGACAGCAAACCTTTTCATTTGATACGCATATCATGGGGGTGGATTTTAAATAGCCTGTCCGCCATATTGGATTTAAGTCACGTGACAATTTTTTTTCGTATTCCTAACAGCAATCCCTTTCATTTGATACCCATATTAAGGGGGTGGATTTCAAACAGCCAGTCCGCCCATCTTGAATTTACGTCACGTGACTACTTTTTCGTATTCCTGACAGCAAACCAACCCTTTCATTTGATACCCATATCACGGGGGTGCATTCCAAATAGCCTGTCCGCCATCTTGGACGTCCGCCATATTAGATTTAAGACACGTGACTATTTTTTTCGTATTCCTGACAGCAAACCTTTTTATTTGATACCCATACCCATATCATAGGGGTGAATTTCAAACAGCCAGTCCACCATCTTGGATTTAAGTCACGTGACCATTTTTTTCGTATCCTTGACAGCAAACCCTTTCATTTGATACCCATATTATGGGGGTGGATTTTAAATAGCCTGTCCGCCATATTGGATTTAAGTCAAGTGATTTTTTTTTTCGTACTCTTGACAGCAAACCTTTTCATTTTTGATACCCATATATCATCAACAATTTTCTACGTTTTGGAGGAAGTTACTAGGAAGTTTCGATTCTTCTTCGGTCGACTCTTCTTAATTTTTCTTTCTTTTTAAATACTTGCGGATTTTTCGACGAAAACCACCAGATCTTTTAATTTGTTTCATCTTCTCCATTGCATAAACTCATCCAATTTAAATTTCTAGTACAAATGCACTTAACTAAGCCAGTTTTAAGGAAAAAAACTCTAAAAACACGACTTCTCTATCAGTTTTCTAGACAAACTTAAAAATATCTAGTAAAGTATTTTATCCAGACTGAAGTATCTATAGAAAAAAAAGATAAGAGTACCATTAGCTAAAATAGAATATCTGTAGAAAGTTTTGTCTTCAAATATATCGTTTTATCTATAAAACTACTTCAAAATAGGTACCTTAAGGCTTTTTTAACTATTTGTAGAGCATTTTATCTAGAAACATTCGTTAATAACTATAAACGTACTTATAATAAGTGTTCTATAGAACAAATGCTCTTCAAATAATAAAGCTTTAGATGAAAAACTCTATAAGATTAAATGTTCTATATCAAACCCATCTTTAGAAAGCCCGTATCTAAAGATTAACCCTGAATAGACAGTCTATAGACAGATTGGTTTTAAAACTTCCAGACTGTGTTACTTGGGTACCTAATAGGACGTGAATCCGACACGACCGGAGAAGCTCTGAAACGCAACCAACTGCCTACCGAGCGCTCGTCCGTACTAAAAGAGAAAACGTTTTCCTACCCCTAAATGTTATCCTATCTCAATGATTTTTAGAATGCTTCTGACACAGTAAAAAACTAGGTTTATAGGTTTTCTTTTTTTTCAAAAGTAACTCTTAGGCGCCTGTAACTTTCAAACTATTATAAATTATGAAAAAAAGAAAACCTATTAACCTAGTTTTTTACTGTGTAAGAAGCATTCTAAAAAATCTTTGAGATAGGATAACATTTAGGGGTAGAAAAACGTTTTCTCTTTTAGTATGGACGAGCGCTCGGTAGACGATCCCTTAAGGTGCTTTTTTACCCGACTGCGCGACGCAAAGGAGGGTAATGTGTTTATCAATCTATTTATGTATGTATGTTTGTTTCTATTCTGATTTTGATTATTCTTACGTCAGTCGATTCGTCACAGTCCCCGGCCCATTCAAATTTTACCAATCAAATCTTTCCAAGGGGCCCTGACTGTGAGTCGTTCTGTTCTGCATTATAATTTATGATTTTTTTTATGTGTGTATGGATTATAAAAATATTTCGATTATGTAGTTATTTAGTATATATATTTTTTTGTTTTGTAGAAAGCGCGCATACTGTTCTTATAGACATAAACTCCAAAAGGGGAGAGTTCGTGCACTACGGATAAAAATTATGATTAATATTACTGACACTGTGTCTAGGTTCTTGTCTATCTTTATCCTTTCGTTGGTCTACTGGAATATATTTCTTAATGAAATAATTAGTATTTTTGCGCTCTTTAATCTACATATTTGTCATAACGTTTTTGTGTTCTGCGTATTTTTTTTATGGAAACGTTGCCCCACACTAGGAATTTCTCCTGTGCTGTGGGTGCGTTTACAAACATAGATACTTACATACACAAACACACAGACCCGGAAAAACTAATTGTAGGTCATAAAAATATTCGTTCCGTGCATGCATTGCACGTTACGCAGCAGTCGATTTCTCACACACATCGCTCACACAATGACCACACTATTTTTGTACAAGTCGGAAACAAACACTCACGATAGCTTCCAAACACCGAAGTGACGGAAAAGAAAATTGATTGCACCTGCAACACACAGGGTAGCCAATTCGTTATCAAGCTTCGAGACAAAGTTGAAAAGTCCCGAGTGTCCCGCGAGCGCAACTTCTGCTGCAACTGTAACATTCCTTGGAACTGGAACACAACAATGCTTCTTGGTGGCAGAAATAAGTAGCACAGGTTCAGGTGAACTATTTTATTACAAGTTATCTTACAAAGCTAAGTTCTTGTTTTTATTAGTTGGTTGTGTTTGATATTTATTTCTTTCAGGGCAAATCTTTACTTTATCTTTACTTTTGATTGATATCAAAAGTTTATTCCCCTAACATTAAAGCTATTGTCAAACAGACAGGCGTGACGAACGCGAAGCGAGGCGTTTTTGTTTGTAATGTATGGAATTGTTTGAAGCCTGTCACATAGACTGTCGGATCCCTTTCGCATTTTTATATGACATGATTCGGTTCGGTTCGCTATCGCCTGTCTGTTTGACAAAGGCCTAAGCCCTTTGTCAAACTGACAGGCGAGATGAATGCGTGCCGAAGCGCTTTTGTTTGTAATGTATGGCATTGTTTGAAGCCAGTCACATAGACTTTCGGATCGCTTTCGCTTTTCTATGTGACTGGATTCAAACAATTCCATACATTGCAAATAAAAACGCTTCGGATCGCATTCGCTTCGCCTGTCTGTTTGAAAATAGCTTAAACGATGAAGTACGAATTCGACGCGAAGAATTATAACTGAAAACCGTTTTGGATAGTTTAATTTAATGGCACTGTACTTCATAGTACCTCTTAAATATAACAAATAAGTAATTTAAACAATCCTAGGGTGGACAATCTTGTCCACCCTAGGATTGTTAGACGTTCGTAATCAGATTAACATTCAATAATTAATATCTACTAATTATTGAATGTTAATCTGACTACGAACGTCTCATCGACGAATTGACTGATTTGGCGAAGCATATTAACAATAAATTAATGACATCGTATGTGGTTAAGAAACTCGGAGGGATCCCACTCAAGACAGGTCCCACATTCTTGGTCTGTCACTTATTACCGAGCCCTGCCAACCAAAGCTCTCGGCGTAAATGATATCTCTAAAAAAAATGTAGAACGATAGTAAAATCGACAATATAAACCACTGATTGTTTTAAATAAAGAAATGTGTGTGTTTTATCAATAAAATATTTTTATATGGTAATGTATTGTCGGCCACCTGACCAAATGGACTGACCTTGGCAAGCGCCGTTTGACCTTGAGGATGGAACCGTGCGTCTGTTACTATCAATCTAAATTTTATACTACTGTTTATTGTGTAATGTTAGCCATAATCATAGAGTGTTTGTTGGTATGTATATTGTGTTGTTTTGTATGTATACCTAATATTATATTCTACGTTGTTGAAACGTGTTTTGTTTGAGAGATTGTACATAATATTTGTGTTAATGTAACAGTCCTATGATTAATGCTGTGAGGTCGTTGTTTTTGATCGAGGGTGTAGCATCAATATTTTAGTTAGGAATAATTATTGAGAGGAGGAGCTGGTATAGGTACTGTGTAAGTGACATGGACGTACATGAAACAACTCACTTTCAAGGTCAAGGTCAAACTACGATTGCTTAGGATACTTCAAGGTCCATCACTTAAATAGTTTTGTTATTGGATTGAGTTTTGATTGTATAGAAAATCGAACTATTTTATTTGGTTATGAAAACGAGTTACAACTTACCCGATGTAACGTAACGGCATGGTTTGCTTGATTGTGTTGGCAAGTCAAGTCATGTTTTTCGTCCCGATAGAAAAGGGCCTTGCAGGCTGTGCGTCTTGCCCCCTCCTATATTTGGTCTAGCTACTCCACGGGAGACTGTAGTTGGCTATGCAATCGCAGCTTGAAGCAGTCGATACTAACTGCTCCAACAGTCAGTGTATGGGCCTAAACATCTTTGTTGACGAAAATACTGTGGAAAGTTTATTAGTTACGAAAATACTGTGGAAATTTTATTAATTACGAAAATACTGTGGAAAGGTTTTTTTATACGAAAAAAAAAATATAGACCTACATTTTACGCCCATCGTCAATTAAAACAACACAAATAAAATATTTCAAAACAAAGGTCGAATGAAAACAATCAGGAAAATATCAGTATCATCTAAATAAAAAATCATTTAAATAAAACAATCGCACTCCGTATGAGTAAGTTTCCTAGAAAGCGGAATATTATAGGCGTTACGAGACTTTTCGCTCTGGTCTTTTTTAAGGTTCTGTAACCATAGGATGAAATCCTTCAACCATTATTTATTATAACACTGATACGTAGGAGCTGATAAAATAAAATACGTGTGGCACTCCGAGACTGCCGCGGTAAAACATAGCATAGTTTTTTTTTTGTTAAACAAGAAAAAATAAAAAATTATCGCCTACCGCGAATACATAACGAGAATATCATTTATTTATAATGTTTGGATGCACAACTGTAATAAAGAACTGCTTTGTTGTAGGAGAATTTTATAAGTAGGTTTCATTGTGAAAATCTCCTTTTGTAGCTGGCCGTTTAAAATCAGTAAGAAAAAATAGACGGATGTTTTATGATTGCCGAAGTCTCCCGAACTGTAACGATGTTAGACGAATGTTAGGTGATTTTCGTTAGGGAATTTATGATTCGGTCGCCGCGCTCAGAGCCCGCGATAATTAAAACCTATGCAATAGCTCAAAAACACTCACCAACATTATTCGTGTGCGAGTCAGACTCGCACTTAGCTAGTTTTATTTACTTTTCCCCCCGCAATAGGATTTTTTACTGACACGTGGGTGTGTGTTTACAAAACTATGAATCTCTAGTAACAATATACTTAAAATATAAGATTGTACAGTTTTGCGGAACCCTTCAAGTTTTTAATTACTGTTCTGAATGTAATCAAAGAGTCCAATTGCAGTCGACAGCAAGTAACACAATCAACGAACAGTGAAGTAATTAAATGAGAGTTACATCGAGACTTACAACGTGAAAAAGAGTTTTATTTTTAAAAGGATACAAAATAGGTCCTGTCTATACACAGGGTGAATTTTTCAACTGGGTGTAGATGGCTATATCCGAAACTTTAAGGAATATCAAAAAACGTTGAAAGGAGTCTCGAGGCCGATTTTGACGAAAGCTAGAACTGCATCATTGGATTAAAAAAAAAACAATAATCCTAGCCAGGAATCGCACCCACTGATTTTGGAAAAAAAAACACAGCCTGTATTATTACACCATTCGATAGTGTTGCTAATAAGGATCTAATTCTGAGAAGTAATCATAATATATCTTCTATAATATAAAAATCAATTGTTGTTCGTTAGTCATCTCGCTAAAAATCAAGAACGGCTGGACTGATTTGGCTAATTTTGGTTTTGAACATTTTTTGGAAGTCCAGGGAAGGTTTAATAGGTAATTTTGAGGCGGTACGAAGTTTGCCGTTTCAGCTAGTACTTATAATAAGGGGATAGAGAAAACGCGGTGTTTTTTTAACCGATTTCAAAACGGAGGAGATTTGGTCGGTTTTTTTTTTACATATGTACACCGGTTACTTCCAGGTTTCTGGTCCGATTTATGTAATTAATATTTGTTCAATGCAGCTATACTTGCACTTTGGTTCCATCGAAGTTTTACTCGGTTTAGTTTAGTAGTTTTTATTTTATAAGCATTTTTACCTAACTATTCTTATGTCCGTAAGGGATAAAGAATACGTTACGCCCGAAGCTACGGATCTCTTGCTAAGATAGTACTACCCCTGACCCATTGCACTCATTTTTTTGCAATCAGTTAGCTGCGAAAGATCATTTAGTTTTAGTACAACGCTCTTCGACTGCTTTTGATTATCTTATAACTCCAGTTTTCATAATATTAGCAATCTATTTTAAATTCAATTACAGTATCTCAGAATTACAGTCACATAAAAGGTTTCAAGAAAACTTTTAACCAATTTAAAACTTCAATTCGAGTATAGTAACAAGATTCTCAAAATTTTAAGAAAATTTTAGCCTTTACTAAGAAGTTTTAATTGTAATCATATTCATACTCTAGTTATTTTACAAAGATTATGAAGTTAATTATATTTTGATAAGATGTTATTATTCCAACTTTTTTAATTTGTTTGAATAAACCTAATTTGAATAGTTTTGATTTGATTGATTTATCTCTTTCATTTTGTTAATCTGTTAGTAAAAGTCTTTATTGCAGAGCGTAATGAATTATGTGTTAGAAATTAAGAAATGAATGATATCCTGTTTATTTCATTCAATTTCATCAAAGGCCACATGGCCTTTACGGCTTTATCTATCTCACTGCGACATCTACATAGATGTCGCAGTGAGATAGATAAAGCCGTAATATAGTTATATCCCTAGGGATATAATTATATACCGTAACATAGTTATATTACTAGATTTATTCATATTTAGATAGATTTATTCATAGATTTATTCATAGTTATATTACTAGATTATACCGTAACATAGTTATATTACTGTCCGTGTGGTGTCCGGACATAAAGAATAGCACCACCCCATATCTTCCAATGGGTGTCGTAAAAGGCGACTAATGGACCTTAAGACCTAGTGCATGCTATCAAGCACCTTGGGTCACCCGAATGGTGGCGGGTAAACCACAAACAAAAGCATTCCCAAAGAGGGTTAGTGTCAGGCAGGCGGCCGGCTATAAAATCTAAGCCAAAACCTTTTTGCAACATGGTAGGAGATAATGATATGTGCGATAGGGCTAGGGCGTACCCCGCAGGCGACGCGCAGGAGCAGCACCCGGCCCCTGCGGGAAATGGACAAGGGTTGTCGTACCACCCCGGGCGGGTGCGACGTAAGAAGCGAGCTCGGGAAGAGAGATTGAGGTATGCGAGTTGGAATGTGGGAACAATGACTGGAAGAGCCAGAGAGTTAGCAGATGTATTGAAAAGAAGAAGAATAAATGTGGCCTGCTTGCAAGAAACTAAATGGAAGGGTACAAAAGCGAGGGAAATTGGGGAGGGATACAAGTTTTTCTACTGTGGAAGTGATGGAAAAAGGAATGGCGTGGGAATAGTGTTAGACAGTAATTTGAAAGAAAGTGTGATGGATGTTAAAAGAATTAATGATAGATTGATAGTTGTGAAAGTCATGTTAGGAAATGTTGTACTGAACGTGATTAGTGTATATGCTCCGCAAGTAGGATGTGAGGACAGAGTGAAAGAGAAGTTTTGGGAGGACTTTGATACAGTTTTAATGACCATCCCGGTGCATGAGGAGTTAATAATTGGAGGTGACTTTAATGGGCATGTGGGAAGGATGAAAGGAAGTTATGAAAGAGTACACGGGGGATGGGGTTTTGGGAATTTAAACAATGAGGGGGAAACTATGTTGCAATCAGCGACTGCATTTGATCTGGCAGTAGCAAACACCTGGTTCCAAAAAGCCGATGGACACCTAGTTACATATAAGAGTGGAGCACATAACACACAAATAGACTACTTCCTTGTTAGACGCAACAACCTAAAGCACGTCAAGGACTGCAAAGTGCTACCGGGAGAAGCATTAGTCTCGCAACATCGTCTCCTGGTTATGGAAGTAGTCTTACAAATCAGGCTTATAAAACATAAAGAGCGTCCCCCTCCTAAAATAAGATGGCATATGCTAGAGAAGAATGACTGTGCTGGAGAATTAAGAGAGCGAGTGGTAAATAAAATTATTGAGATGGGTGATATGAACGACAGGGGCGTAAATGAATGTTGGAATGAGATGGCCCAGTGTATTAGAAGCGCAGCAAAAGATATTTTGGGAGAGACGAAAGGAAGGGGCACGATAGATAGGGATACATGGTGGTGGTCGACAGAGGTACAGAATGCTTTGAGGGAGAAAAAGAAGAAATTTAAGGAATGGCAGAGGATCGGAGATGAACACGATAGTTTGAAAGCTGAAAGAAAGAGTGAGTATGATGCTCTTAAGAAAAAAGCCAAAAGAGCTGTGGCTATAGCGAAGGCAAATGCCCAAAAAAAGCTCTATGATACCTTGGATACTCCCGCAGGCCAAAAACAACTATACCGGCTTGCTAGAGCTAGGGAGAGAAAAGCGAAGGATGTCTGTCAGGTAAAGTGCGTAAAAGACGATACTGGAATGATTCTGTCGGAAGATGAGAAAATTAAAAATAGGTGGAAGGGTTACTTTGAAAGATTGATGAATGAGGAAAATGACTGGAGTGGTGTGCTTGAAAATAAACCAGTTAATAAGGGATTAGTGAGAAGAATAAGTGTGGATGAAGTGAGGAGTGCAGTAAGTGGAATGAAGAATGGTAAGGCATTAGGACCGGACGGAATACCTGTTGAAGTGTGGAAGATATTGCGGATGGATGGTTGGACGTGGTTAGCTTTATTCTTCAATAAGCTGTTGCTAGAAGAAGCCATACCTGATGAATGGTGCAATAGTTCGCTAGTGCCCATTTTTAAAAACAAAGGTGATGTGCTGGAATGCAATAATTATAGAGGAATAAAGCTAATATCACACAGTATGAAGGTTTGGGAGAAAGTAATTGAAAGGCGACTGAGAGAGGAGAGTGAAATTTCACAGAACCAATTCGGTTTTATGCCTGGTCGGGGTACGACGGATGCCATTTTCGCTATTCGCCAACTGTGCGAGAAATACAGAGGTGCGCATAAAAACTTGCACATGGTGTTCGTCGACCTCGAAAATGCATATGACCGAGTGCCCCGTGAGGTTCTGTGGTGGGCCCTTAAGGAGAAAAGTGTGCCTGGGAAGTATGTGCAGTTGATCCGTGCTATGTACAGTCGATGCAGCACCCAAGTCCGGTCTACAGCGGGCACTACCGGCAGCTTCAATGTGGCTGTTGGCTTGCACCAGGGTTCGGCTCTCAGCCCGTACCTCTTCCTGATGATAATGGATGCTCTGACGTCGGACATCCAGGGAGAGGCCCCCTGGTGTATGCTGTTTGCCGATGACATTGTGCTGATTGCCGAGAGTGGCTTAGAGGTCCAGAACAGATTGGAGGTGTGGTGGCAAAGACTGGAGAACGTTGGCCTAAAAGTAAGCAGAACCAAAACAGAGTATCTGTTTTGCGATTTTGGCGGTCTCTCCGGTCCTGTGCCCATAACTCTTGCAGGAACGCCCATACCAGTCTGTTCCGACTTTCGGTACCTCGGGTCGCTTGTCCAAGGAGATGGCGATGTAGACCGGGACATAACACACCGGATCAACTCGGGATGGATGAAATGGCGACAGGTCACTGGAACAACTTGCGACCCACGGATGCCCCTCAAGTTAAAGGGGAAAATATACAAATCCGTGATTAGACCTGTCGTATTGTACGGATCGGAATGCTGGGCTGTGAAAAAGATGGATGAGAAACGATTGCATGTAGCGGAGATGAGGATGTTAAGATGGATGTGTGGAGTAACAAGAATGGATAAAGTAAGGAATGAGTTTATAAGGGGCAGTTTGAAAGTGGCGCCTGTTACAGAAAAAATGAAAGGGAATCGTCTATCTTGGTATGGACATGTGATGAGGAGGGATGACAGTCATGTGACTAAGAGAGTGATGAGTATGAATGTTGATGGATGGAGAGGAAGAGGAAGGCCAAAGAAGAGATGGATGGATTGTGTAAGGAATGATATGAAAGAAAAAGGAGTAGATGATACTATGACGTGTGATAGGGGAGAATGGAAGAAAAAAACGTGTTGCGCCGACCCCAAGTAAAATGGGATAAGGGCAGGAAGATGATGAGTTATATTACTAGATTAAGTTTAGTGATATACTTATATTACTAGATTAAGTTTAGTGAAATAGCTTTCGGAGTGTGCGCCGCAGTCAGTCGGCCGCAGAAAATGTCGACGGAGCACCGCTTCGCGGTGCTCCTGCTTCTAGGTGGTTGAAAAAAAATAACCACGAAGGGGATGGCGGGGTCTGGAAGACCCCGCCATCCCCTTCTAACCTAACCTGTCCGAGTCGGGGTGCCCCCAATCGTTTCTACGACATTTTTTATTTGTCAGTCCCCGTTTCGTACCACGGGGCACCCCGACTCGGACAGGTTAGGTTGGAAGGGGACGGCGGGGTCTGGAAGACCCCGCCATCCCCTTCGTGGTTATTTTTTTTAAAACCACATAGAAGTAGGAGCACCGCGAAGCGGTGCTCCGTCGACATTTTCTATCCCTAGGGATATAACTACATTACGGCTTTATCTATCTCACTGCGACATAGACATTCCGTCGT